>JAUEDM010000007.1:1800000-2220000 GCA_033439685.1 Apodospora peruviana
TTGACGAGGCGGCTGCGTCGGTGGCGCTGGTTGCTGATGCTACCACTGTGGAAGTTTGGGCCTATAATGACATTATGTCGGTTAGATCAGTGGTTGAGGGTTGAGGATGGGTGGAGTGGGTGGAATAGGACGTACAGCAGCCAGAGAGCCAAAGACAGCGGCGAGGATGGGAGCGTAACGCATTTTGGCGGTAAAGGTAGATTAAACGAGTTGTTTGTTGGTGGTCCTGTTGTTGATGTATCGGAGAGACTAAGAGAGATGGGTAGTTTTGGCTTGATGATAGACAGTTGTTGGTTTGACGATGGACAGTTGTTGAGTTGATGAGAAAACAGAGTCTGTCAGCAGATAGGGGGGGGGGGGGGGGGCTCCAGCTTATATGGTGCTTGTTTGCTTGAATTTTTTGGCTAGCTACAGTCAAACTAACAACAGAGCAGACAGTCCCACGCCCACGCCACCGATGAATTCCTTGCCTATGATCAACAACGAACACTCCAACCGTTCTTTCCTCCACTCCGAGGTGGACTTGCTCATCACAAAGCCAGCCTTTGTCCCGCACCACAAGAGTCGTCATAGAGTTCAGCCCAGGCGGAGCCACTGGCTGCAAGCCCCGCCTCGTCAGTGCTATGAGCCACGAACCATGAACTGGTAAGATAGGGCAACCCAGCTAGGCTTGTTCAATATGGAGCATGCTTGTATCCGTGCACTGGGGACTTGCCTGACGTAGAGAGAGAGGGGAAGTAGTCACACAGAGGCAGCCCATTACCTACGGTAGGCAGGTCATGGCCCCGCGACTGGCTTTGTCCAACATCAAATCAAGTAGGTAGTTTTATACACTGTGCGGGAGAGAGCTTCGTTGCCGACCGATCTCCAACTACCAAAGTAGTGTCATGACTGCGCGAGCACGGCTCCTCACCGTTCTCCCGACCCGACTTCCAACAACTTCATCCGGAGCTTCCGGTAAATTAAATAAGCCAGGGGTAACGGGGTCGGCGGGAAGGCAACGAGATGCAAACCAAGGCAACCTTGGCAACGGTGGATAGGCAGGGCGAGACGATACAGGCGAGACGATAGAGCCAAGGCAGGAGAAGGGGAGCGGAGAGCAGCAGTTGGCCAAGCCTGCCTTTGCGTGACGCAAAAAGAGACTTGGGTCATGGAGGGCAAAGTTGCGCGAACTGGTTTTTGCTTCGGTTAGCCCAGACTACTGCACGAGTGCGTGTCATTTAGCCACCTACCCAAAACCATCGCCCACACACCGTCATCCCTGCTGCAGCCCGCTCGACCCTGCATGGATCGTGCATGGAAACCCGTCGAGAAAGACCAAGGAAATCGACGATTGTGGTTGTGCCAGCAGGGATTCCCAACTTTATTTTGACGGCCTCGCCATCTCCACAAAGCTGAATGAACGGAGACCGGACGACCCTCTCGGTAAATCCACTGATATGGACCCAGCGCATATTCCATGATGTCACCGTCGTTCGCTAATATGCAACGACTTTCGATGCAGTTCCGATTTCGCCATTCCTGCAGCAAAGAATCCATTCTATCCGAAAGCCTTGCATAACTCTCGCGTTGCCCCGAAAAGAGCGTTAATGCTGCTGCACAACTCATCTGAGCCCCATGGATTTCGCCGCTGCTGAGACCCGATTGTGTTGACTAGTTGTCCGCTCATATTGATACACTATACCCACATTCGTTATCATCGCTGGACTACTCAAACATCTCGGTAAGGAGAAATGCCCTTTTTGAGCTCCTGGACAATCTCAGCTGCGTATTCCGCGCTGCTCGTAACGAAATCGTATCTCTTGCTTTCAGTGGCCTTATATACGACGACCTGTGTTTTCACTTGGCTTAGTATCGGCTCATGTTGGACTGGACGGCCCACGATCGGCTCGAGTATACATACCTTAAAGTTTGCTGGATGCTTCCGAGAGACTTTACAGCCCACCACGTTGCTGAAGTGCACGATGGTCGACTTTCCATCCGAATCGACTAGTTTCCCACCAGAGGCAGGCATGATGTGGATGTACTCGCCGTCAATGGCAAAGATCCTCTCCGACATCAACCGCATTGGCTGTTTCCGCCAAACAGTGTACTTTTTGTAGTTGGGCGTAACGCCAAGCTCGTCCTGCTTGACGACCTCCTTGGCCAGTGGGTGAGTGCCCATGATCTTGGACTTCTTGCTCTTACTCCAGCTTGCGGTCTCAGAAAACAGAAGTGGTCTGGGCGATGAGCTGCTCGGCGATCCTGTCATGGTGAGAGGGCCATCAGTAGCAAAGCGACGACGGTACAGATCGAGATCTGTAATATTTCCCAGCGAAGCAACCGTGCGGTCCAGCAACACCACCGTTCCAGAGTGCGGGATCTTGAGCACATGGTTTGCCTTATCAAGCTGCCTTTTCCGACAGGCGATATCCAGAACCTCATCCATCCAGGTATCGGTCGTGACATCAAGCGTAATCATCTGGCCTGGGGCCACATCAGCTGAATGGATGTGAATCCGCAGCAACCTCTTTTCACCACGCATCGTGTTCTGGGCGGAGGCAGGTTGGGTCGGCTGAGGCATGTCTGCAAATATGGACGTGCCAGCCCGGTACGTTGTGTTAAGAACAGGGTTCTCCCGAGGTTGGGGTGGAGGAAACATATTTGCGTCTGGTCGCGGCGTGTTTCGCGGGGTCAATTCGCCATCAGAACCTTCTCCGACCTGCTCTTGTTCAAACTGCGGTGTCACCTTTTGATTTTCGGCGAAATCCGACTCGGATGCCTGGGCCAAAGCGAATATGTCATACACATTGGAATTGGAACGTGACCTCCCAGCCCTGTTATTTGCCGTGGTAAACGAGGTGAGCTGTTTCTTGCGTTCCAGCGGCGGGAAGTCATCATCAACCTCTCCGTCTTCCTCCACCATCCGCAATGTCCACCAGTTTACGTTCAGCTTGTCACTGGGGAGAGACGGCTCAAGCTTCTCTTCGTTATACCGCCACAGACTGAGACCAATGAGGTCCGAAACAGTCACTGGTCTGTCACCACCCTCGCCTTGATGAACTGTCCGACGAATGAGGACCTCGAATGGCTTCGCAGGGTTCTTGGAAAATGGAGCATAGATTTTGAGCAAGATGGGGTTAGGATCGCCTTGGCCAGACAGCGATGCGAAGCTGTCGAACGGAAGGACTGGTTTGGTCTTCTTGGCCTTGAGCGCTGCAGAGAGCAGACTTTTCGGCTGAAGCATGCTGATGGGTCGGACCGCGCTCATGGGCCTTGGCGGGGGCAACTCGCCGACTGATATTTGCAGCGGAGCAGGCATAGCAGATTTACGGATGGTTAGTCTCCTTTGGAACTCTCGAGGCGGCGTGCCTACCAGCTGGGTCGAGGGAGATGGATTGATAGGGGCATTGATAGGGTTGTTGACGGCGTCTAGGATTGACGCAGAGTCGATGCTTCCGATAAACGCCGAAGACATATCGGAAGCATCTGAGTCTTCCTCCTCCTCCTCGAGAAGCTCGCTCTCCTGCCTTTTGATCCCCATGGTGGGCTCTGCATTCATTTTGGCGGTCAGCTTGGCCGCACGCACTGCGGCGGCTGCCCGACTGGCCTCCCTCTGGCGGTGAAAACCGGAGGCATCGAACTCGTTCTCAGACGATACCTCGCTGCTGGTCACAGTGTCACGGCGAGCCCGTTCCTTGACGGTCTCAAGGGCCGGCTGCGAACCTCTCCTGGGGGCGGCACGGGGTGAGGACACGGCCGTAGCCTGGCGTAGATTTGACGACTGGAGCGGCGAGGAGCCAGAGCGATGACGCACCGGCATCTTGGAGAATTTAATCTGCTGAGCTGCACGCTGGTCGGGCTCGTCATCGCTTTCGTCGCTAAGGTCACTGCTGTCGTCTTCCTCCATCTGCTCTCGTCTCCTTCGCCGCTTTGTCGCCAAGGCCTGTCCCATTGTATCATGGCCGCCGCCGGCAAATATGCTTCCTTCTTCTCCCTCATCCTCCAATGCCAGGCCGGTGACGCGTGGTGCCTGGAAGTACTCGGACGCAACTGCGGTAGGAATTGGAGGTGAATGGGTTCTCTTGATCAGCGCCGGGTTCGGGCGCCAGCCGGTCGACTTGAAGGGCGCTGAGTTGAGGAAGCTCTCGTTTAGGGTGAAAAGTCGCTCGCCAACACCATCGGCAACTTCGTTTAGATATCCAGAGCGCAACTGGTACGTAACCAGACTAAAGAAATAGGTCAGTGACAGGCAACAGGGTAGACGGACATGACCTACTCTTCAACCTGAATGACCGACATGGTTGTGGGTGTCGCCGTTTCATGGAAACAACGGACACCTATACCGCGTTGACGCTAGTGCGCATATCGCGATTGACGACTATAAACCCGTCTGACCATTCAGGGCGGTAATTGCATAGGAGTTCTGTGTTGAACGAGAAGCCGAACGGGGTCGCGTGCAGGGGCAATGATGCAGTGATGTCGGATACAAGTTGGGGAGTGGAATGCGGATCGTGAACAAATGTGGGGGAGTGCAGTGAAACACGCCCTGTAAAGTTCCCGAGGCGGCGATCCTTACCTCTAATGTCGGGGGTAGGGGGTCGCGGGGAGCGCTATTCGTAAGGTATCTTATCGCGCGTCTGCCCCACTGCGACTCCAAACCGAGTTCGACATCGCGAACTTGTCACATTTCCATTTCGTCCAAGTCAATGAACAACGACAACGATTAAACGGCAGCCATCACTAACAAAAAAAAAAGCATAATGGGTCTCGTTGATTACTCCGACTCCGAGTCCGACTCCGCCTCTGAAGTGGTGCAAAAGCCGGCACCAGCAGCCACACCAGCCACTACAGCAACAGCCAAAAAACCCTTCCAAAAGCTGGTCGATCGCGCCGGCTCCGGCAAGATTGTCGTCAACCTTCCCAGCGCCGCCGACACGAGAGCAGACCCAAGTACCGGCGACGAACCGCCGGCGAAGCGTGCAAGAACAGTTGGCACTAGTTCCAGCCGCTTCAGCAACTTTGGTTCCTTTCTCCCGCCACCCAAGAAGCCAGCGGCAGCAATAGGAAGGTCAGCACCAGAATCATCTTCTGCGTCAGTACAAATGAACAACAAGGCGCCCGCACTTGGCATTCATTTGAAGACCGGAGCCGAACCAGCCTTCATCAGGGGTGGGCCAGACTCAGACCACGCTGCTGGGGACGAGGGCACAAATGGAAGTGGTCCATTTCAGTCGGGCCTGAAGCTGCCTCCGCCGAAGATGGGACCAACAATACCGGCAGGAAATAAGACAGAGGAAGAAGTAAAGTTGGTGGGAAAGCCGTTGATGTTCAGGCCACTATCTGTGTCGAGGAAGCCGGGCCAGAAGAAAAAGAAGGAGGGTGTCAAGGCCGCGGCAGCATCCAGTGCGACCCCCAGCCCTCAAATATCAACTCAGCAAGAGGTAGCACCACCCCCAAAGAAGAAAGTATCTCTATTCTCCATGGGAGCCGAAGATGGGACAGAGACGACCATAACCACAACCGCTACCGCAGATGGTGCCTACAAACCTTTGTTCGCCGGCGCCGCCGAAACCGAGGATGTCATCAGCGACGATGCAGCCCCTGAATATGACGATTACCATCAGACTACCACCAGCGCACAGTACCAGAAAAATCAACAACAACAACCTCAAACACAGCAATCCCTCAGTTCCATAGCGGACGACTTATCGCTCTCCAAAGCTGCCCGGCGGGAACTGTTCGGCCGCAACGGCCCCGACAGCTCGTCTGTCCCCGGTGGTGCCATACCGGCCAATTCACGGATTATCAACTTCAACATGGAGCAGGAGTACGCGCACAACGAGGCGCTGCGGACCTCTGGTGCCGCCGACCAGGTCGTCTACAACCCCGTCCGCTCCATCGCGCCGGGCAAGCACAGCCTCAGGCAGATTGTCAACATGGCACAGAACAACCAGGCCGCGCTCGAAGACAGCTTTGCGGCGGGGAAGAACAATCGCAAGGATGCCGCGGGCAAGTATGGATGGAAGTAACCTGGATTGTGTTTGTGTGTGCGATACGACCCACCCAGTTTTACCTACAGGCATGATTCGGCATGGACTTGGTCGCCTTGTTAAAAAGCCTTGGAAGCTGGAACCTCAGGCAACAACGGAGATGTATTGTCAGAAAAGGAGAAGCGAATTTGATACCCCTTGTTTGAACCCAAAGTCGATCTGTTCTCCTTTATATTTAGCGTGAAGGCCCATAACAAACACAGATTTCTTAGACCACATACTTTCCTATACCTTTCCACCATACACCATTACCTATCACTGTCTACCCAACCCCCAAGCTCAAGTAGGTACGCACATCACTTCCAGGTTCCATCCGATCTCAGGTTGACACCACCAACCACCTGCCACGGCTCGATCACTGGCTCACTGCTCAAATTCAATCCGATCTTCCTCACCTGCCTTGCTGGAGCGCCTGCCGGTCCGCCAGCACCCCCCAAGGAGAGGGAGAGTCCACTGGGTACCTATATCATCCAAACTCGCAGGCCATATTCCCGTCAATTAGAGCAGTGGTATTTAGAACTTCGCCTCTAAATAGAACGCGAGTCTACGCCCAGCGCGTAGATTCGAGCCCTAATTGATTTACTCTTTTTTTCTTTTCTTTCCTTCCCTTTTTTTAATCCTACGCTCGGGCTATCTCCTAGATGACACCTTTTTTTAACCTATGATATTCCTTGACACGGGCATTAAAATCCTTTTTCGAGCAAAATGAACGAATGAACAGATGGACCTTGGGTGCTCGCCGAAGAGCAGGGCTCGCTCCTCCAGCGCAATCTACCGTGCATGATATTTTATTTGTCTCATTCTAGACATGTAAATAAGGTCAAATATATACTAGCCAGCATTGATCAAGGTTGGCTTTGTGACTTGGACTGAATGAGACGACGTGGCGTCCGTCGCCTCTTGTCCTCCATCAAGGTCTGCTCACGGTACTAAGTAAACTCAAGCATGCATGCCCACACAAATACCATCTTTTCTGCAAAGCTTGCCCACCTGCATGGATCTGCTACGATGAATGAGGTCAGGTCATCAATATACCACGCACATCTAGGTAGCCAGGATTCAGAGAGTCGAGACGTTAACGGAAGGGACGGCAAACATGTGGAAAAACACACACAAGACATGGAAGACTTACAGGTAAGGTACCTATGTATCAAGGCACCTATGAAGGTAGCAGGCATCTAGATGAAAGTGTATTTCAATTTTGGTTTCGGGTCTGGTATATCTTCTCAATGTTGTCAAACCCAAGGCGCCCTCATCCAAAAAGCATAAAAGATATTCAACAAAATGTTATAAGTGAACCAAAAAAAAAACTCCTATGTCACATCCATCCCAAAACACCCCTAAATGAAGATAAACAAGCAGAATGAATATACATACAAATAAAACAGGTAAACCCGCCATCGCGCCAAATAACCCATGTGAATCGTAGAATAAAGCCAAATGTCTTTTTGTTGTTCATGTTCATGCATATGAATGGAGCTCGCGCTCTTTTGTTTTGGGTGTTAACACATCTCAACAGCCACCTTCCTCCGTCCATTATTCCTCCCAAACTCACTCCCCATCTTAAAGAACCCCCACTCGCCTCTCGTGATAGGCGAAATATCGTCATACCCATTCGGCGTCATCGGCCCAACATGCTGCTGGTGCTGCTGCAGCGCTTGGACCCGATTATTTATCAAGTTCATACCGCCGGGGGTCCCAACAATCCCGTCAATCGACTGCAGCCCACCGGGCGTGACGGGGACAGCACCGATATTCCACTGCATTCCCGGGGAGATGATGGCGCTTTTTGGCCTGGCAGTCAAGTCTTCGTCCTCCTCCTCTTCGTTCTGGTCAGGGACGACCAGCCCCTGGCGCTGAAGATCTCCGTTCTGCGTTGGAGACCTCCGCTTCGCGAGCTTAGGCTTGGCGTCGAAGGTCGTCTGCAGGCGCAGGTTCATCAGGGGCATCATGTTTCTGCCTGCTGCTGCTGCTGCTGCTACTGCTACCGGTTTTACTGCTACCGGTTTTACTGCTACCGGTTTGGCGACCATCATTGGCATTAGCATCGGCGGCGGTGGCGGGGCAGACGCCATCTTGGGTGTGGTCCGGCGCTCCTCGAGCTGCATTTCCGACTCGATGATCGACTCGTCGTCTTCGATTTCGCTGTCCTCCACGATGACAGCCGCAGCTGGGTTGGTACTGAGTCCGATGTGCATGATCGGTGGCGGCGGCGGGGGCGGCGGCTGGACAGCAACGTCGATGATGCTGCCGCCATACATGCTCCCAACATCAACAACATCCACGTCGATTTGCACATCCCGGTACCACGCCTCAATCGCGTCGAGCTCTTTGAGCTCCGCGGCCAAATCCTCGTCCAACTCGTCGATATCGTCCATGTCAGCCTCGTCAAACTTTCTAGAGAAAAGAAACTCCTTTTCTTCCGGGGAGAATGCCAAACCCCACTGTGGCGTCTCGGCGCGAATCAACGGTGGTGATTGGCGAGATAATTGAAACGAGAGTTCATCACTGTGTTCATGCTGTGGATGGGATGAAGTGATAACCAGCTCGGGCAAAGTCGCCTCGTCTGCGACACTGGGTTCGTGTACCCGGGTGCTATCCCTGCTGGGAAGCGGCCACGATGGGGCGGAATCGATGTCGTTTTCGACACCAGTCTCCAGGTCTAGTCCGCCGTAGGCACGGCTGTACATGCGGCAGACATCCGAGAGGGCCGCATCGCTGACCGGGTCAAGCCAGCGGTAAGCGGACAAGAGGTTGCTTTTCAGCAGCTTCTTGCGGCCGTTGGCGAGAAAGAGGCGCCGCAGCTCATCGACGGCATCTTCGAGGCGCGATGATGCCTGTATCCGGGCATATGACTGGAGAGCTGTGCGGAAGTTGTAAAGGTGGTCAAGCGACAGGAGGGTCAGGTACTCGGAAGTGAAGAGAACCTCGTACTGGGCCAGAGAGCGATGCACTACATCGGTTGGCAGATCAAGGGTGGCGGGAGAGACGGCTTGGGGAAGCCAGTGGGCTCTGTCAATAATGTTAGCATCTCCGGTGAACCGAAACATGAGTGTTTTCGAAGGTGACTTACCCTAGCTTGAACTTCCGCGACGTTTTCTCGATCGTCTGAGATAGTACCTTCTCATCGCGAGGACCCGTTGAACC
The DNA here is from genome assembly GCA_033439685.1 of Apodospora peruviana. Taxonomy (NCBI): domain Eukaryota; kingdom Fungi; phylum Ascomycota; class Sordariomycetes; order Sordariales; family Lasiosphaeriaceae; genus Apodospora; species Apodospora peruviana. The sequence goes on from JAUEDM010000007.1 coordinate 1,809,180, forward strand.
CATATGGACGAGCTTGATGCCAAACTGGCTCGGGTTCTGCAATGCCGGTCCGGATACCGCACTGCTTGTGTCTGTGCTTGCTGTTACTGACGAAGAGGCGACAGTAAAGGGGGTAGCAGGTGTCATGGGCACAGAGCTATATGCTGGGCTGGTCGGCCACCGGAGGCGACGGCTGCTGAAGGTTGACTCTGCTGTGGATGCTGTTGAAGCGGTAGACCCCGAGGTCATCGAAGTCTCGCTGAATGCTGGCGATGCACAGTCATTGCGGAAGTGTTCCAACGGGGCTGATAATATCCTCTCCCGGATCGGGGCCTCAACCGTAGAGCTGTATGATCGAACGAGCTGCGAGAGGGAAAATGTCGGCCGCGACGGAGTGCTAGCAACCGAGTTTGCTGCCGAGCCCGGGGCCGAGGCAGAAGCCAGGGAGCCAAACGACGCGGCACATGGCGAAGTGAGCGGCGATGTCGGTAGCTGATAGTCTCTCCGTACGACGAGAAGCGTGACGTGTGTTCCTTTCCTTGCTAACCGTTTTGCTGCGTACTCTAGAGCTGTACTGAGGCGTGCTGGAAGGTAGTGACCGTCGGCGATGGACGTGCCGGCTTCGAGGGGCGACGAGATGCGGTCCTTTAGAGACAGAGTTGACGCCATCGCGACGAAGGAACCTCTTAAGGTCGACGGAAACAAGGACTACCAGTGGGCGTGGCTCTCCTTCTCGACTGACGAAGGATGTCAATGGTTGGAGCTCATGGGAATCTCGTGTAAGGCGGACGGATTCAGGATGGATTTAAAAAAGGACCAACTGCCCACCACCGCGTCTTCTATACATCAACACTGCCGGCAAAGGGACACGGCATGAAGACGACGACACGCCAACAAACAAACAAAGAGAGCGTTAGAGATGGTTGAATGTATGGTGAAAAAAAAAGACTGGGCGGCTACTGGATCTCGTTGAAACAAAGCCTCGGTGGAAACACAGATGAGCAGATGCGAGGGCTCTGTTTCATCTGCTTCCGAGTATAGAATGAGGGTAGCAGCAGCAGCAGCAGCGGGCAGCAGTGCTTGTGTCCTCCCGCGAGGTCGGGTCAAGTTTAAGGGGGCAAGTCGATCAAATAGCGGAGGTGCAGCATCAAAACATCAGAACTGTATCTGCTGGTCTTCTCTTCACCCCTTGGAAGAGAGACGGGGGTAGCGGTTGACTGCAGGTGCAGGGCGGCCTCGATGTTGGTCGCCAGGGGCATGGACATGGGCAAGAACATGTTGTGTGCTCTGTGTGATGTGATGCGCCATTGGCAACTGCTGAGGGGAAAGCACCCGAGAACGGAAGGAGCAGGGGGGTGCAGATCGTTCTACTGTGCGCCTGTCGGCAAGACGAGGCCAGCGACTGGGCAGCCTTGCGCCTCGTGTTAGTGTTGATGTTGCGATCCTATCTCCAAGGGCCGCCAGATGAGTGTGGAAATTGGTATGAGTCCATCAAGACTTCAGCTACAGCACTAGCAAGCCACAAACCGGGGGGCGGATCCAACAGACGAACACCCCAACGCACGCCAACGGGGGCCTCGAGGTCTTTGCTCCCACGTCACTGCTGGGACACAACTAGACCATCCAGGATGTTCATTCGCTGGAGACCAGTTGGATCGAAGGTCGGCGGCTAGAGGTGTGGGTGTGTTGACAGGGGCGGTGGTCCTTCGACGACACCTCACTACGACCTCAGTCGTGCAGGCCGCTGAAGAGGTCGTCTATTTTCGGGCCTGGCCGCTCAGAGGTTCGCCCAGGTTGTGCGGGAAGACCACTCAGACCAACAAAGGCTACCAGTACCAGGACTTCAAGTTGTGGCCTCAGGCTCGTAAAAGCTTTGACCAGTCGGTAGCCCGAGTGCCCACATTGTCTGGGCTGCCGTTGAATCATTGGCTTCCAGCACTTGTCCCCATGTCGCTTGCCCGGTCTTTCACCCTTCCGGCAGCCTAACTGGCGTCTAACAAACAGTGATCGGAGTTGAACACGCAAAAAAGTCCCCGGCCCCGAAGACCCCAAATGCACGCCCGCGGCAACCTGAGAGGTCAGAGCAAAAATAGACGTGCCTTAGCTCATCAGCCCGACCAATCACGGTTTCATCTCAACCTTTTTCCAGTCTGGCTTGCACCTTGACACCGACCATCTGGTTTGACCTGGAAAGCCACCGCCTCTTCAAATGTCAAGAGTCGAAACCAGGCACCGCAAACATCGTCATGCATTCAGCGATGCAAGATGAACAGCAGCACCAATTTATTTTTGCTCTTGATGTAAGAAATTGAGTGTTTCACAGTTTCGCAACCCAAGGTCCAGATGATCGATCCCGTACTGAGAATTATCAAACCCAATCAATCTACGATATCCGAGATTCTCACCATGACGAACACAATCCCCCAACCACCATCCGAGTCTAGTCCGTGCATTGGCGCAGTAGTAGCAGCGGTAGCAATCATGTGGGAAATCCCTTCCACCTTCACCGCCGACTTGGAAAGCATCAACTTACGCAAGGCTAGGCCAGACCAGCAGGCCACATAAGTGTACGGGATCACAAGCCATGGCCATCACTCACGAACAACTTACACATCGGTGAGGGTTGAGTCCCAAGCCCGTCTACCCACCGACTTCTCGGGCTCGCGTTCAGTTTTCTATTCTGGCTACCCTTATCCATAAGGAGTACGGAGTACGGTACCACTCTTGGAGGCACTGGTCAGGAACCTGCCGCGCCTCATCGGTGCGTCGACCGAACTCCCATTCCAACGCCTCCTTCTATTGAGTGGTTATCCCACAGTAGAACAAGTGAGCCAGCGCCTACACCTAACCCATCATCATACCCTATTGGCGAGCTCGCATCCCTCCCATCGTCGGGCACACAATATATCTGTACTGCAGAAGCTTCCAAATGCCCGCGCTTTGGCCTGAGGCAGCAAGCAGGCAGATCGCGTCCCAGCCCGTCATGACAACCAGTAGCATCCTCACGAAGGATCATCGATATCACTCAATTATTTGCTGGGATGAATCATCCCTCTAACACCCAGGACCTCCTTACTGAGCAACGACCTTCACTTTTATCCCTCAGCAGCCTTCTTCCGAACCATACAGCCGAGCTCGATATCCCTCTATGAGTCAGAGCTGGGAATCCTCCACTTGGACATGCCGTTCGGCTTGCTCTACCATTGAAAGCGGTTATCTATGTCATATCGTCAGGATGAGTAGGTTTCCCTCCATGGCCTGATCTGATGGCGGGTGGGCATCCTTCATCTGAACAGTAATGATCCTCCCCCTCCGCTCCCGTAATGTTCCTCCATGGCCTCAGCGGGTGCCACCACCACTGACCAGCGTAAGGATGGACAAGCTTCTGCCCTCCACTGGCCTCGTGCGACACTCTGGCTCTGGTTACCATAGCCTGCTCTTCTTCTCATAACGTTGCTTGATGGGAAAAATCAGCAATGGAAGGTTGCTCAAGACCACCGTCACTAATCACAGCACCGGCACGGTCACCATCACCCCCAAGTAAGCTGGGAACTATTCCAGGATACAATCATAGGCCCCAGAGCAGCTGCCTATCTTCTTCTTCCATCCAACTACGCTCGCTGAACCTGATAAATGGCTATCTGTCTGTGGCATTGCTCATCATCATCCGTCCGACTTCAACCCAGCTTTACAATCGCACCCCCATCTGCCTCAGACTAACCTTCCCAAACAGAAACCCCCATTCTCAGTCATCCACACCACACCACGGCGGCGGCAGTGGGTGCAGATGCCCCCTCTTTTGTTTCTCCCTGGTCTTCCTGCCTTATTATGCGGTTAGTGTAACTTGAATACCAAGTCTGCATGTGCAGTCCACACATGACCAACAAACCGACTAAGATATGCATGCGTGCACCAACACAAATACCAACATCCATACTGCTCTCTTCACGTGTATCCCTCTGAGAACTGACGGTCATGGGTACCCTAGGCAGTTATGATTAGTAGCAGCAGCAGTATGAGCAGCGGAAACCGTCATTGGGGACCGTGTCAAAAAGGTACCTACGTCAAGTCGGTAACAATATGCCACTGCAGAGATACCTAGTACCTTGTTCAGAAACAACAAGAGCATGGAATTGAACTGATTGTACATCGACTTGACGACTCACTCTATCTCAGCTTAACCAGTATCGAAACTCAGTGAGAGCAATGGACGTAGACACCACCACTCTTGGTTGGTGCAGTGATTAGAACAAAGTGTCTAATCCAGATCCAAATCAGATCAGATCAGACCATAATCACGCTGGTAAAGATAATGAACGACTTACCCCGTAAACCGATGTCATGATTCAAGTGGGACAGGAGGATAGACAGACTGACAGATAGACGGACAAACCCGTTGACTCCAAGTAAAGAAAGGTAATACCTACCAGGTAGGTAAAATAACAACTAGCTGGATCCTTATCAGGCAGGGCAACGCACCCGTAGCGACTATCCTCCTTTCCTTCCCGCTAGCATCACCATCGTCACAACGAGAGAAACACTTCTCAAAAATCGTGCGTCCAAATGAAAATGGCATCTGTCTCTGTGTCTCTGGTTCAAACTCTGCTTATGCCTACTGCCTACTACCTATCCGCCTACTAGTCCGCCCTATGTATTCTGCTGTCTGTCCATATTCCTTCCTTTCTTTCCGGTGTACGCTGCGCGTGCGCTTCGCTACATATGCAAATACTCCGTTGGTCGTGTGAACGAGAATCCATAATCCATCATCATTTCCACCCAAGAAACTAGCAGAATCAACAAACAGTGTAACCACTGTCTATACCCCAGCACATTCCTGCTGTTGCTCTCGCTTTTGTGCTTGTTGTTGTTGTTGTTGTTGTTGTTGTAGTTGTGTCTTCATGTCTGTCCCATCACCCCCATTTGCTCTTGTGATTCTCCCGATATATGGGAGAAAAATGAACGCAAAGTAGGAAAAGGTAAAGAAAATACAGTCTATCAATTCCCCAGACAAAAGAGTTGACGGAAAGAGACAACAGAGACAGCTCTTTAGACGGGAAAACTCAACCAAAAGCCGAACCAACCAGACCCTGACCCGAGCCTGACCCAATATACCCCGAACCAGTCCCATAGTAACCGAAACCCTCCCAGGTATCCTTGACCATCTCGGACAGTATACCGATTTCCAGCCACTATCCACCTGTTGTTGTCCCACCCGAAATGCATACGAGAAAGAAAGGGAGAAGCGGCTATTCATAGATGAGACAGAAACCACGAAGGAAAAAAGACGTGAGAGAAGGACAAAGGAAAAAAACAACCCAAATCAGAAGACCACCAGCCCGCTCCGCCATTTCCCAGACACCATGCTTCCAAGGATACCGTCGAAACACTGCCCTCTAGCAAAAGTAAAAAAAAGAAAAGCAAGTCGATAAGGCGCGCTGCTGAGATCTACTACATCTCCCCGTTGTTGAGATCGCCGCCGGCAGGCATGCTGATGTCCCCAAGACTGTCCATCTGCTCGGAGCATGCAGACGAACCATCCCACTCTGCAGAACCAAACGTGTGATCAGCAGGCCGTGTTGCTGGAGGCAACGCTGGATGAGTCGCTGTGGAACATACCGGAGCCGTCTTCCTCTACATCTTCAACGACGATTTTGCGAAGCGGTTCGAGGGTCACTGAATATTCAATATTAGCAACGGTCAAAGAGGACATATTATCTTGAAAATCAGGAAACTGACTCTGACAGAGACGATTGAACTCTCGTGCGCCCTCGTCTAATGCCGGGTCCTTTAGGTTGAAGTATTTACTGCATTCCTTGATGACCCGTTGGAGGCCGGCCACAAGGCGTGTGGAGACATCGCCGCGCCCATTGACAAAATTGTCTCCCAGGTACTCGAGGCATCTCAGGCCCAGAGCCCTGGCGGTGTCGACAAGCTTCTGGGCTCGCCTCCGCCCTCGCTCTGTGTCTTCAAACGCTGGTGATGGGCTGAACTTGAAGATCTTTTCCTGCAAAAACGACTCCGTGTCGCTGCTCACCGTGGAGTCAAAATATCCCAGCAAACCCGGAGCCCAATCAGGAATATTATCAAGCCCGGTCAGGATGACGTATTCTGGATCTTCACCCGAGCCCTCTCGGGGAGCGTCAAAGACGTCCTTCTGAAAATCTAGAAAGGCTTTGCCTTCCCCATTCTGCAATAACATACATTGCTGGCAGATGTAGCGAATGAGGTTATTGATCAATTCTGGACGGCTTGATGTACGGCAAAATACGTGAGCAGCAACGCGAAGGTATGGTATATTGGAATGCTGAACCATCTGACCTGTAATGGCGCCCCTCAGGGTCCGGTAGACCCTCTCTTCCATAGTTCGGTTGTATTTCATCAGATGGGAGACGATTGAATAGGTCCCAGAGTGATTTTGGTTAATTGCAATCAGCTTTTCCACAAAGATACCTACTCCCCCTCTGGACCACTCCATCTGGAGAATCTTGATCTCCGCTTTGGTGAAGTAAAACGGACGATTCAGGTTTGGATTGTGGTCAAGACGCTGCTCGGGCGAATCTAGCCCTGTCATGTCGCCCCTATCGGTGGTGAGAAACTCCATGGATCTGAGTAAAATGTCCAGAAGGTCAATGATAGCTTCGTAGGATGGCTGACGGGCGGCCACTCGGCGAGTTATTGTCCCAATCATTCTCGCAAACTGCGGAGGCAGCTCCAGGGCAGGGTCTGCGTAGATAATCCACAAGAGATTCTTGAAGAAGGGCTGTTGGAGGAATGTTGCGGTCTCGGCGCGTCCCATCTTGACAAAACATAGCATGAAGTCGAATACTTCAGGCCAGGAGCGCAGGTTCATATGGAAGTTATCCCAAAGAATCCTGAAAATACGCATCATGCTTGTCATGACCGGAGTCGGGGTCTCATAATCGTCCTCATCGTCATCATCGGTTCCGTCTGGAGGTTGCAATCCGTACTGATCACGCGCTCGCGCTCTAATAACATGGAGTACTCGGATCATCAAGCCGACAGCGCCTTGGCGAACCTCTGCATCAAAATTCCTCTGTATCAGCATGCGCAGTGCATCGGTGTAGCGGTTGAAGTACTCGAAGACTGCGAAGCTGCAACGGACGCAGTTCTGGCACATGCTGGTTATGCGCTTGAGAAGGTTGAAGAAATCTGGGATATCCTTGGTCCGTGACGCGACCTGGTCAAGATGGCTCACCGCCATAGTAATCGCAAGATTCTCCATCATGTGGTCGCTGGTACATTTCTCCTGATTGAGAGACCTCGTGTGGTAAAGCGCCAAATTCACAAATTGGATTTGGTACTGGTCATAGAGGCAATGCCTACGAAGGAGCGACTCATTCTCGTCCCGGATGAATTGCGCCAGCTCCTGCGAAACCTCCATGCGAAGGGGACTGGTGCATCCGGATTTCTTGAGCAGATCTTGTTCCTTGGCAAGAGACGTCGATCGTTGGTAAAACAGCATATATGCGCTGTACGTCTTGTCGTAACTGACACCAGTATTCTCGAAGTGGGCGCGATAGTCAGGGCCGCCAAAGCATGAGTTCTCCATATGAGCCGGGTCCCAAGAAGAGACATTTTCGTCATTAAACTCTACCCACACTGGAGTGTCGCTGTCGCTCGGCCGCTCCCGGACATAGGAATAGTAGTGGCCAGATTCGGATGTGCCGGAGTGAACAATAACCCCGACGAGCTCAAACATATCTTTCGGCACTTCTTCTGTGGGATTACTGAGGTGCTCGATGGTATATGGCCGCATGTCGATGGTGGTTGGAAAGGCGAAGTAGTCGTTGATCTTGTTCCGCTGGAGCGATCGCAAGTTGAAGTCGAACCGCTTGAGATGGAAAATCAAGTTGTCTGGGATGTCCTTGAGACAGGCCCTTTTGACAGCATCGACATGACGGTCACAAGTTGAGCACTTGTACTTGTTGTCTCCCTCCATGATTTCACCGTCGACATAAGCCTGTAAACTCTCTTCTAGTGAGTTTTTGCCCTTGATGTCGCATTGGATGGCCGAAAATGGTTCCAGCCTCTCCGATATATGCTCACACTCCTTGGAGCTGACTTGCTGGACCAGTTGCCCGCCATAAAATGAACGGAACTGACGCTTCTCCTCGCTGGACAAGAGCTGCCCTTCCCATCGGTCGAACAAGAGGTTGTAGAACTCATCCACGTCCATCTGATTGTGAATGTCGATTTGTGTATCCTCGTAGGTCTTGATGCAGCCGACGACGTCTTCCGGGGTCATGGAGCGGCGAACAGTTCCCTGCATAAAGGCAAACAACTTTTGGGTGTTGAAAAGCAATCCTTGAGGGTAGATACGATCCTGGACCTCGGCATTGAGCATAAATCCGCGGAATCCAGTATTCATGAACAACTGTGTAAACAACGAGTTCAGATAACAGGTGTTGGAGAGGTTCTTCAGCCCAGCATAGCCGCAAGACGCTCTAATGGCCTTCGCCCTCTCGAACTGTTGAGGAAGCTCGTATGCATAGAAATCTGCCGGCCAATGTTAGTGAGCACTTCAAGTGAGCACTAATGTTTGTGCATTTACCTTCTTCTTCAGGAAACACAGGAACCAGTTCATCAAGATCCTCGAGGAGCCGTAAAATCTGCGTGGGATCGTCTTCAACCAGGCTGCCAATTATTTGAATCAACAACATACGGCTGTCGCTTGAAAGAATGGGTCGGCTGGGCTCAGTTCCGCTGTCTTTCGTGAAAGGCGGGAATAAATGCTTCCAAAAGATCTTTCGAGCAACATCACTAAAGAGAGTTAGAGTCATTTTATTTCGAGTAGAAAGAAAGGGGATTCCACCCACGTTATCGGCAACATTTCTCGGTGAGCCGGGTATTGCTCAGAACATAGGATGGTGTGCAAGAGTCGAATCAAGGCGTGTGCACCTCGATCGATCCTGTCGGGCTGAGTCAAGTCCTGCCGTATATAATTCAGCTCCTGTAATATCTAGAACCCGGTTTCGTATGACATACCTCAAAGGTCGTGTAAGAAAGCAATAGATTGCCCCAGTTTCTCAATAGCTGTGGGATATCCAGTATCTGGGGCTGAGCCACTCGCAATATCTGGAACATTTTGAAGCAGAGATCGAGCTGTTCGATTGATTGACTAGCGTTCCTGATCGCTGATCCAACCATCCCCGAAACCAGTGGCCAGAAGAATTCACGGAACTTGACCGTCGCTGTATCGGCTGGAGCACTAAGACTAAAAAACCGATTAGATTAGGTCTCCCTTCAGGAAGAGTTGGGGGAACCTACGATGGATGGTTTGCTCGAATTCTATCCAGGATGAGCAATGCTGTATTGATCCTAACTTGTGCCCGAGGATCGCGAAGTAGTAAGTCTTCCAGCAGACGCGGGATCCCCGTATGAACGCAAAAGGCCGACATAAAGTCGCTGCTTCTCGCACATGCCTCGAGGATGATTTCAAGACAGAGTGTTGTATGCGTCGCATTGCCGTCAGAAGTATCGGCTGAGAGGCTCGCTGATATGATATTCAAGAGTCGATCCAAGAGTCGGGCGTCAAGCAGCGCAGCAGTTGAAGTTGGTAGTGTCGAATCTGTAGAAATATGAGCAGATGCAGCGACGGTTAACGGGAGAGAAATGGTACCTTGTAAGAGTGACATAAGACAGGTCAAGAGGGCAGAACCTAGCTCAATCTGGAGTTCCACGCTAGGGCATTGCGTTATTATCTCGGGATCCGAGATAGCGGAAACGAGGAGAGACATGATCCTCTCCAAGGAAGCGGTGTACGGAAAGCGGAGGTCCTCCGTGCCATCTTCCTGAGCTCGCGGGTTATCTGAGAACTTGCATCGCTGGTTGAGAAGATGCTCTCGTAGCGCATGCACCGCATAGAGAGACTTGTAAGGTTGGCCGAGAGCAAATATAGTCTTATAGGAGGTTGATGGGTTCTCGATGGCCTCGATCGTATTTTCGTCAACCGGGAGTTTTATCAAGAAGCTATAGATCTAGTTATAACTGTTAACTTCCCTCCACGAAAGTGGGTCTAGATGTAAACCTACCTCTTGGGCTAACTTCTCCTCCATGGACAGGTACTCCCATAGCTCCTCAAAATGGCCTAGAATCTCAACCTCTATCCGCGATGCTCCTGGTGGAACTCTGGTTGGAGAGCTCGGAACTTCCGATTCGCGCTTGACCAACAATATTCCGTTGTGGATTTGCAAATCATCCAGAGACTTGCAGATCTCATTTTCTTGCGGGACGAAGGGCCTACCTTTGTAGTAGATCCGGTAGTTTTCAAACCCTGTTGCTTCACGCAGACTGGCAAAGAGCGACGCCGCCGTGTTTCTCCGTCCAATATTGAGAGGCTTGATATCGGTCTGAAGATCGCCGTCAAATGACTGAAATTTCAGCTCTGCTGATTCCCCCTCAACATCTTTCGACGTCTCCAATATTACTTGTCTAAGATCGGGCGCCGAAAAGTGGCCTTTCGCCTGGTGGAGCCGGTGGAATTCCCTGAGAATGGAGAGGGAGCGAATGAACAGGAGGTTTTGTTCAGAAACCTGTTGGTCCGTGGCGACTATCGCCATCATTTCATCGTTCCCGTTTGCTGTGCCATCCCCGAAACTTCGTAGTCTCTCAGCAGCCGAAGACAATTGCTGAAGACATCGATGGATGAGAGACAAGTGTACTTTTCGTGCCCGATAATGCGGAAATGATAGGATGGATCGGCTCTCAAGGTAGATATCATTGACTAGCGTGCCGATAGCGTGCCGCTCTATTGTGCCCTCTGGAGCAGTAAGCGCCATTCGCCACATTTGTTCGATCCCAGTATTATTGGGATTCTCCTCGTCGTCAAGAATGATACTGTTCGAATCGTTGACAAGCGGAAGCAGCGCTTCACGCACAAAGTCATGAGTGCCCTGACAAAAACACTCCGGAGCCAGGGTCGGCAGGTATTCTGAAAAGCACGTCGACGCGAAAGGGTTGTTGCCGTGAGGTCGCTTCAGGGAATTGATCAGCAGTTGCCACGCAACATCGCGGTCCTCCCGACACGCTGCCCCGGGGCCGACAAGGAGATGCCAGAGTTTCGGGCCAAGATTCTTCGGAATCGTTGAAGGCTCATAGTTGAGCACTCCAGAGAGAAGGTCCCTGCGTGGCGCGTTTTGATGACCACTGAGAACAGAGGGGTATCCTGCGCTTCGCGCCGCTGGGATAGCCGCCTCGAGCTCTTCAATCAGTAGTGTTGTCAGGTTATAGTCCGAGGTAAGAATTTGGACTTCGCGCGCCACTTGAACTTCACGCGCCGCCGCATGTATCCGTGATACTAGGCATAAAACCCAGAGGCTTCCAATTGTTGACGGAGTTTTCTGGGCGATATCACTCAAGCAATCAAAGTAGATCTTCCGTCGTCCCTCTGCGGTCATCCCAGGAGCCAAGAGTTCCTTAAACTTGTGTGTGGCAAATTGATGAATGTCCGGGTAAGCAATCGGGGACTGTGACCCAAACACCGACGACTGCCGTATCAACCGTATGCAGAGGTCGTAAGGGGCGGAACCTGCAATTTGCCTATCGTAGGGCTCAAGTTTTGGAATAAGATGCCTGAAGATCTCTGCGCAAAACTCGCGCATGCTCGGGCCAAAGGATTCCACAGGAACTGTCTCCAGTTTCTCACAGAGATACATCAGGTCATCCGGCTGCAAGAGGTGGGTTATGCGGATCGTCATTTTTATCAGGGCATCCGATATGCGTGGATCCTGTGTCGAAGTGACAGTGCGCCAAAGGAGGTCGGTGTGTTCCGGCCTGTATGTACGCGAAACCAGGAGGAAGCCGATAATATTGCTGCTCTCGATGGTAACCTCGGGATGGCATTTCGGGCTAAGAATGTAGCCCACGAGCCCCGACCGAAGAAGATATTCAGCGATGCAGGTGAGAAACGGAGGACTCGGCTCTTCCGACTGCTCGCTGAACCGCCGATGAATGGCAACGAGGTCGATACACATCGCAGTAGCCGCCATGACACGTAGCTGCATCTGGCTTGACATTATAAGCCTCGCGTGGATCTTGAATTTCCAGAGATAAGACATGGCGTCTGGTATGTTGTTAGGGGGTATCGCCGGATGGACCTGGCGATGATCCCTAATGACCTCCGATGGCACGATATGATCCGCAGCGAGACATGCTTGATATATTTCTGTCAGTGCATTGAGAAGATGCGATGCTCCCTCATAGGATAGGTGGTTGACGTGTTTCTCCACGATGTTTTCAAGGACTGTAGCCATGGTAGTGTAAAAGCCGTATCCCTGGAGAACCCTGTCTCGAGCATGCTGGACGCCCGGGGAGTTAGGACTATGCAGTTTCTGGGCATTATACTGCACGACGTTGGATGCAAGCACAGACAGATATGCCAGCTGGTCGGTGAGCTTCGGAAACCGAGAAACGAGTTCCGAGTCAAGGAGAGCGAGTTGCGTGAGGTACGTCAGCGAACCGCCCTGGGCGTTGCCGTGATAGCTCTGAAAGCTCTCAAGGATCTCCGCCACCTCTGTGGCGTAGCTCCAGTCATCGTCCACGTTGGCATTAAACTGTGCCGAGGCATGGAATGTGCTCTCATCCCCACGGGTGAGAAGGCCAAGGGCTTGAACATAAAAGGGGGACGCCAAATCCGGCAGTCGTGACTGATCTGTCGAGAATTGCAATGACTTAAAATCAAGCTCGATAAAAAAAGCCGCCAACCTCGCAAAAGCCTTGTAGAAGCGAAAGATCTCGTGTCGCGTCACTTGCGGGTAAGGCAACCTACGTCAAATCGTTAGAGATGAGAGTTGTGTACAGGACATTTGGGGGGAGCTGTGGTCTTACTTTCGGTTGATCATGAACAAAACCAAGTCAGGTAGGCTCTGCCAGGTCTCACGGTGTTCAAGGTACGAGTCCGCGATCTTGCGATATGGGGCACCCTCGACAAAGAGAAGGTAGTTGTCGATCCAATCGGCAATGTCCCGACTAACTGAAGCATCTACTATAGGTCAGTGGGGGCCCTTAGTCAACCAATACCGGAGGGGAGCAAAAACTTACGGGTAACAAGATAGGGTGTTAACCTGTTGACAATATCAAGAGAAGTCTCGGCGGTCTCACGGAAAGGAAAGTCTCCCGAAGGATCATGTATCAGAGAGCGCGGTAGACTTTCCAAGATAGTCAATTCAGGCTCGCCAGCACCAAATTCAACGTCCTCGTCGGGTTGAACCGAGACAATCTCCACAGGGGGACTACTGCCATCCGAATTCACCGACACAGAGGTGTCGAGAACTGTATCTTGCCGCGACATATCGGTCTCGGATTCCTCGACGCTGATCTTGACATCATCTACGAAGGCGAATGGCTCGGAAGCGGGAGTCGGGCTCCCGGACGTGGACGGAGAGGAGGGAATGGGGTCGAGCGGGCGGGAGGGTGTCCGCACGTTTATTGTTACGCGGCTCGATCGCGGGCCCGACGGCGGTTGTGGGTGAAGGTCAAGGTCGAGTGGCTGCTGTTCGGGGGTTGTGGGAATGGTGCGGTCGACCTTGTCAATCTTCATGGCGGAGGCGGAGTCGTTGCTCGCCTTCGGACCCTCGTCGACGGCGGGGGGGGACTCGACGGTCTCGACTGATCGACTTCTGGAAGCGCCGCTGGCTGATGTGCGTCGTCGCTTCCGCGATGAGATATCGCTGTCGTCAAAAGGGTTGGGGCGGGTTGAGCAGGGCTCAGACGAGACAGCACGTTCTCTCGAGTCGTCGGCCTCCGAAGGTTGAGCCATCTGACTTGTGCAAAGGGAATCGGCGGGAAGGCTGCTGCTCTAGCTCCAGCGATGGGGCAGCTCCGCTCGAGGAAGCTCGGCGACAGCTTCTTGATCTCCCTGTTAGCATGTGTGGTCCCTGACCCAGTATTAACCTAAGGTATCGGATGGCCAGGTCTTATAATATGAAGTGGGGGAGGGGAGCATCAGAGGCCAAAGCACGGACGACAGGCTGCCGAATGGAGAATGGAGCTTTGCACTTTTGCAGGAGCCGAAGCCTTGAAAGCTGGGATGGGGAAGGGGGAGAATGGAGGGGTGGCCACAAGGCTGCCAATGAAGCGGGACGGGATGCGCGGTGCGCCAAGCGGCAGACGACGACAATGCAAGAGCCAGGCCAGCAAGAAAAATACCAGATAAAATAAATACCACGACAACTGGTGCACGTCGATCTCGTCTTCTCTTCTCCTGTCTCTTACTACCGCTTCCCTGCTTGCTTTGGATTCTGCTTTTCGGCTTGGACCCTGGACCCGGGTATATGAGAGATGCAATAATAAGCGGGAGAGTTTGTTTGATGGTTTGCTGGATGCTAGAACTAGAGGCTGCAAGCGATAATGCTGCTAGTGCTAATGGTGGAGTGTAGTCTGAAGCAAGGGGAGATGGAAGATGTGCGTTGGAGTAGTACCACCGGAGGGCAGACACGCGGGCTGCGAAGTAGTGGGACGGGACCCCGTCACTCACTACGGCCAGGCTGGGCACCTCGAGCTGTGACGGCAAGGACCGGGTGAGGTGGACTGGACTTCTTTTCGCGACTGCGAACTACCGTAGACTTAGGTGGCCGTGCAGTGGATTGATAGGTGAAAGATGCAACTTTGAACAGGGTGAGGACCTAAGAGAGCGCCGCTGCGGACGAGCGACGATGCAGAACTTACCGGCAGTTTGCAATGGTCCTTCACGTCGAAGCTGTAAAGCAATTACACGGCATCAACGTGAAGCTCGTAGATCCCATCCAAAGGACCAAGTCGTGTAGGATGTCGGCGAGTCGGTTATCACGGACGTACCGTTGCGAGTTGAGAATGCCCCGAATCGTGAGGGGTGGATGGTGATGACTTTGGCGGGGAACGGGGCACCAGCTAGGCGTGACCCCAGCAGAGGTGGGGCCAATGGCTCATCAGCCTTTCAGGCAACACAGCTGTAAGTGGGGCTATTCGGAACTCCTCAAGCTTCGTCTGAGCTTCGAGTGAATCAGCAAGATAAAATTCCGAGGATATGTTCCATAGGATATGCTCCATATCTTCGACACAAGCGAGACATACCTGTCAATATATTTGATCTTGACTTTAAAAGCTGCCTGCGAGTGATACGGTGAATATCGTAGCTAAGGGCTTTGACAGGATCTCATCATGTCCCGGTTTCCGTCTCTATCAAGCACGAACGGGCAGTCCGAGTTCGAGTGTCTTATATGAATGCTAACCCTAGGTACCTACCTGACCTGCTTGGACCTAGGCACGCCAGGGCACGTGCTAAATAGGTAAACTGTGAGCTTGTGAAAGCCTCAATTGCCCCGTTGCTCAAGTCATTCCGCTTTACTTGCTCACCCAGTCCAGATTGTCAGTGTCATTGATTTTCACATACCTGCAGTACACAACCTGAAGGTTTGTTAGCGTGGGACTTTGCTCCACAGTACAGGTCATTCATTACCTAGGTACCTTAGCTTTTTGCTCCCTGTTCCAATCCGCTGCAAGTACCAACCTAACAAACTTTCTAGGGGGGATTGTAAGGTACCTGGTAGTGTTGGACTCTAAGCCACAGTCCGTCCGTCGTCGTTGCGGCCGTCCGGATTGCGTTATCGCCCTCCAGTCCAGTTGCATAGGTACCTAGGTACGGTTCCATCAGCTCGGTTGGCGTGTGTCTGACTTCCCTTATTATTGCGAGTCTGAGGTGGGACGGGATCTACTGTAGGAGCTTGGGTACCTCTAACAGCCGAAATGCGGCACACCCTGGAACTTGGAAGAGCACTGCAGCCGTGGACCGGTGGATCGCTCATCGCTGGCCCGCTCGATGGATCAGCCTCCTTACGCTATCCGACGGGATCTTTGCCCCCCTGTCCGCATCGCCATCTTCTGAGCTAAGACGTCACCACGGAATATTTACAATACACGACAGAGCACTCGCTCCCCGGATACGCACAGTTGATGCACACACGTGCACATGCCAGAAAGGTCGAGATTGATGAGGCTGAAATTTTGACGGGGGGCCCGGGGTAACAAGGACATCGGTGACACAGCCGTCGGAATGACTCCTGGGAAAGGGTTAGTAGATAACCGGTTGACGCAACTTGAATCCTTGAATCGAGACAACCGGGTCTGCCGAACTCGACTTGCTTCAATCAGCACCACCTCAACCAATTTCCCTAGGATAAATCATATATTAATGTCTTAGGTGTCCGTAGATTTATTATACACTAATACAATAAAGTAGCTTCTATGACTGGAACGTTCGGGTATTCGTAAGTAACGGGGTCTGATCTTTGTTCCCCACACATCCCGCCCGACGTTCTGGTAACGACAGGGGGGAGATTTTGGAGAAAAGAAGAACCCTTGAATTTGGGGGCTGCCAAGACCTCCAACGTCACCTCTTGTAATCCGTAACACCTATCGAAATAATTTAAGAATTTAACAACAACAAAATCAGCTAGATTTCTCTCCATTGGCAAATTCCAGGTACCAATAGTTTCTTCTTTGCGCAATTGATCACTTCATTTCTACTACCCCCGCCCGTACTTACCGCATACCGCCACAACCATGGATCGCAAAAAGATAGTCCACCGACTGGACACCCCCTATTCGACAATCGAATGGTTAGTTTCCCGGATCCCTTTCCTGCGCGTCATGTGCTTACACCTATACCCAGGCCATTAATCAGCCCAGATGATCAAGATGTCATTCTTGAGCTTCTGTGCCGGTACGTCTTGTCTGCCACATTTCCGAGGCAAAGCTCACAGTTCCTGTGGCTGTTTCACTAGGGCCGGAGAGTGAGCTGGTTACAGTCTAACTTCTCAGTCACAGGCTCCTTTCTCCCCTTGGATTACACCGAATGTCTTTCATTACCCCATCAAAGGGAAAGCGGAAACGAGCTCACAAGCAAAACAATCGAGAAAATACGGGATCGGCATCGTCGGTCCCACCCGTTCCGGAACTGGCTGGATATGTTGATGTCGGGCTGGCAAATATCTCCCGGAACTTACAGGACATGTCTGCCAACAAGGGAGCTGCACCAGAGAGTGAGAAACCTGGAACGGTCGGTGGGAAATCACCATACTGTATAGTCTTTGTGGCTCGGTCGGGCCAGTCGTCCGCCTTCCATTGTCATTTTCTCCAGATGGTCGCTCTGGCTTCCCAGGCGCAGCCTCCGGATCGGACTGTCAGACTGGTGGGCCTCTCGAAGCCGTGCGAAGACCGCCTCAGCGCGGCTCTTGGGATCCCCAGAGCTTCTAGCATTGCTTTACGAGAGGACGCGCCGCAAGCCAAAGGACTTGTTGATTTTGTGCGGGAGCATGTACGCCCGGTCGAGGCCGCCTGGCTTCGAGAAGCGCGGTCCGGTCAGTTTCGTGAGACCAACATCGAAGCTGTGCAGACCAAAGTCGGATCTAAGAAGGCAGGGCCTTCGCAGCCAGGAAATAAAACCGAATGATGCGTGCTCATAGCCACCAAGTTTTTGGCTTGAGAATAGCCCATCTTTCTCTTTGATGCTCTACCCTGGTCCGTGTATGCAGGCAGTCACGGCTATCTGAAAGGTGCATATGTCGCCCATTTACTCTGATTCGTTTTGCTTCGTTTTTGCTTTTTCTTGTCCGTGGTCAATGTAATGGCGTTCCTTTAAGCTTGTTGACCCGACTGGCACTTTCACTTCTGGATCGCATACCACGTATGCTGTCCATTGCCTAAGGTAGGTAGGTATCTCAGACTACCAAGGTGGGAGGTAGTAGTTGGGGGCTCCATCCGTTTCTTCATCTTCAACTTCACTTCAAACCGCATCAAACTTTCTAGCCATTTCTTGTCGACAAACTCGGGCGCGGGCGCTGTGCTCGCACCGGAAAAGCAGGTACCTGAGGCATCCATAACCTTCCTTGGTCCGTGAGGAAGGGGCTCCTCCTGCCTCCCGTCCTTCCCGTTGACAAAATCTTCACTAGAAGGGGGTCCTTCCAATTCCACTACCTTCCGTGCCCCTCGTCTCGACTTCGGTCTCTCCCGTCGTCTTTGCACCGGTGATTCCTACATCTGCGTACCTACTGCACTCAACACTGCCCCTCTCAAGCCATAGGAGTCTTCCCTGCGGTCATCTATTCTTGTCCAGCTCATTTCTCTCATCTACCACCTCTTCGCAAATCAAGGCACCGGGAACAATTGGAAGAGGTGCCAGGTTACACTGCCAACCATCTCCCGACCTCTGCACCGTATTTGTGCGTTACTGTGGAAAAACATACCCAAAAAGCGACAAGATGGACAAGAAAGTGTCTGCCGAGGAACAGCTCAAGTTGGCCCGTGAACTCCAGCAATCCTTTCGCTCCAGCGGTACCCATCGCGGAGGAGCAGAAAACGGCTCTGGACGATCTAGCGGTAATAAAAACCGTCGTGGCGGCGGTAATGGTGCTGGAGGGAGGCCCCAGCCACCGGTACCTGCCTATGCTCCAGCTCGACGGGCGCCCACTGGCAGTTTCCAACCGCCCGCCCCTACTTTCGGTAAGTATTGCGTCCTCGCGTATGAGCATTGAAGAATAAACCATGTTCAAGCTGCCCGACGATTGCTAATTCTATTACAGCTACTCAACGAACTATCCCACCGTCGCAGCTCTACCCAGCTGCAAGGAGAGCTGGCTCTGGCGTCACTGGTTTCTCTCGCACCCCTCTTGCAGCTACGCAGAACTTGCCACCCCAGCCTAAGCCGCCTGCGACCCGGAAGATCACCGCTTTGGGACACCGTCAGGAATTCGAGAGACTCGCCGGCCTTGGTCAGGCCACGAAGCCGGAGGCCAAGAATGCGCCGAATGAGACCCAGCATCAGAACACAACGTCTCAAGTCAAGCTTCCTCGCGCTTCAAGCGCTGCTGCCATCGATCAATCCCCCCCTGTTAGCATGCGCTACCAAGACGAGAAGCTTCACCCCAAGGCTCAGGCCAAAGCCCAGCCTCTAGTTCAACCTCCGGTTCAGTCTACGGTTTTCTCGAACAATGCAGTCGCTTCCAATATTGTCGATAAGACTTCAGCTCCCGCAATCGTCTACTATCAGGACAAGAAGACTCAGTCTCAAGCTAAGCCCCGAGTTGCCACGGGCAATGTAGGTGCATACTCAGCTCCTGTAATCACCTACTACCAGCAGGAAAAACCCAAGGCTCCAGACTCGGCTCCTGTAATCATCTATTACCAGGAGGAGAAGCCCAAGAGTTTGGTCAAGCCTGCGGTTGCTTCTGAATTTACCTTCAACTTTGGGGTGCCAAGTGGAAATTCTGGTGCCGCCCCTGCTGGAACACGCAGTGGCCCATCGATATTTGGCCCAGTTACCGACCGAGGTGTGCAGCTAGTCAAATTGAGATATGCTCAAAACGCTAACGTCTAATAGTCAAGCCGAAGGAGTTGTTCTCGGAGTCTACGCCTCCGAAATTAGTTAACGACAATCTGATGGATTTGGATACCGAGTCGCCCCCAGTCACACGATATCCTGTGCTGGATACACCCAAGAGCAAAACTAATCTGAATACCAACCGTATGGGTTCTGCCACCAACAATGAAGGCCTCATGAAGTCTAGATGGGCCGATCCGTTCGTCCAGATGCAGAAAGGAGGACAGCTTCCATGGACCAATCCCGGCCGCCAGGTGCGGGAAACAGCCGCATGGGCTAATAAGCTCCCCTCGGTGCGGACAGTACAAGAGTCATCGCATACTGTCACTGAGAAAACGAAGTCTAGCTCCACGGGACACGGCCACCCGGCTCCTACTGAGGATAGCGTTCCTTGGCTACTCTAGACGGTGCGCCGCAAGTGAGACTCATCGCAAACTCTGGATGAAGAATCTCGAGCAGCATGTCTGTCCGCCCTATGGCATGCGTCGTACCGTAACAGCTTTGGTCGATTGTTATCTACTGTATGACTCTCGCTAGCCCATCTTAATCTGTGTGGTATATTTCTGAGGGCTCAGGACTGGGCAACATATCTGCACTTTTTGAGAGCGAAAGGAACTGGCTGAGGGTGGTCAGACACCACATCTTATAGGGGTGAGATCTCTCTAATTGATGGAGATGAAAGAGGGGTGGTTATACATCTCAATGAGGTCCTCTTATCACGGTTGTGCCCCGAAGTTCAACCGTGTTCACCACTGTAAGTAGGCAATCGTACAAAACACTACAGCCCACTACCCCATAGCACCCAGTCATCTAACCTGATATAGGAATATAATATGTGAGCGTTTTGTATGAAGATGGGAAGAACAGCATGCTTTGAGTTTTAAGCATGGATCTGGACGGATGTGGACTTACGATGTTCCTTCGTGGGTCTCAAGATCCGAAGACCGAAAGGAGAAGAGCATATAATGCCTGTGTTTACTGCTTTATGTGTTTCGGGGGCCTGGGCTTGTTCTTGTTCTGGTCAGTTGGGCTCTATTCTGCTGTTGTAATCATTAAAAACAGATGGTTCTAGGGTTGTAAGTGGTATACGACTCATGTACTACCAAGGGACTTTCTGACTCTATTTGTTTATTCATTCTGCCTTGTGATTCGTTGTCTCGTGTTGCTGTACTTCCATCTACGCTTTATCTACGACACATTTGATTTGTGACTTTCAACTCCAAGATCTGAGAGGGTACTGTAAAAAACACATTGTTCTGACTCATTTTCTGCCTGCCTAGACGCCTGTGTGATGGAGAGGAAGAGTTCACCGTGATCACGTAGGCTGAGTGATGTGATTCCACACACGTTGTTGAGTCGCGATAGATGTCTCCTTATCTCTTTCTATTCCTCTTGCACGTATTCCAGCGCCTCTTTTTGCGGACGCACAGTACGTCTTAGTTACTGAAAAGAACAACCCCTCCCCCCCCCCCCCCCCCCCTCGGCCCGTCTATGTCTATGTCTATGTCTAATATAGTTTTACAAAAGCCGGAATAATGCATGCTCTTA
Source organism: Apodospora peruviana (assembly GCA_033439685.1). Classification (NCBI taxonomy): domain Eukaryota; kingdom Fungi; phylum Ascomycota; class Sordariomycetes; order Sordariales; family Lasiosphaeriaceae; genus Apodospora; species Apodospora peruviana. The sequence goes on from JAUEDM010000007.1 coordinate 1,830,079, forward strand.
ATGTCTATATACATACAACAACAGATATACAACAATACAAATACAAAAGGAAATTTTAAAAGAAGACCATCTATGATCTGTCTCACCTCCTTGGCGGCACATCACCCCCTTTTTCATCCACCAACGACACACACACTCACGCCCTCTTGATCTTGGCGAGATCATTAGAACCGACTGATCCCCCGCCCAAAAAGCCAGGACACAACCCAGTACACCGGCACGAGGAGTTTGTTGCGCACTGACATCGACTTGGTCAGGTAGGCGCCGCGCCAAAACACCCAGGCAATCCAGCCCTTTAGTTCATCGGCCGAAGACTGATGGATGGCCTTCCAGCTACCCAGGTACGTCATGGTGCCCCAGTTGCGGAACTTGAAGGTGGTCTTGTCGACGTCTCCCTTGTTGAGCCGCTTAGCGAGGTGGGTGGCTTGTTGGGATGCGACCTGAGCAGTCTTGGGTAACGTCTTGTCGTTGGCAATGACAGCGCAGTCGCCGATCACAAAGACGTCGTTCAGGTGGGTGACTTTTGTGCCGTTGTCGTTGCTGGAGGTGTGCTGCTGCGCACGTAAGAATGCGTCAGTAACCAAGCCGCCTGTCCGGGGGTCTTTGGACAGCCGGCTAATGGCGGGCTGCTGGTCGACCGGCTCGCGGGGGTCGGCCGCAGTGGCGGGCAGGACGAACTCCTTACCGGCGAGTTTTTGAATCAAGGGGTTGGCCATCAGCCCCGTGCTCCAGATGACCACACCGGCGCTGACCTCGTCGTCGCCGTACTCCTGGATCTTGATGCGCAGCGCGCCGTGCTCTTTGCCGAGGTGGCCGTCTGCGGGCCGGATGCGCTGCAGGTGGTGCTGGGTCTTGACCTCGATGCCCTGGCGCGCGAACGTGTCCATGGCGTACTTGGCCAGCGCCTGGTCGAACATGGGCAGGACCTTCGGCGCGACGTCATACACGGTGATGCGCACGAACTTTAGCAGATCCGGGTAGATGGTTGCGAGGTCGTCGTAGATCAGGTCGTGCAGCTCGGCCGCGTACTCGATTCCCGTGGGCCCGCCGCCGACGATAGCAAAATGCAAGAGCGCGCGCTTGTCGTCGTCTGTAAGGTGCGGGCGGGTGTCCTGGTGTGAGTCGTCGGTGCTGCTGCTGGGGTAGGAGCACTGCTCGAAGAGGGAGAGCACTCGTAGACGCAGGCGTCTTGCGTCGCCGATGTCGCGGAGGAAGTGGGCGTGTTCGCGCACGCCCTCGATGCCGAACGTCTGGGAGTAGGCGCCGCAGGCGATAACGAGCTTGTCGTAGGAGATGTCGAAGATCTCACCTTTTACCTTGGGGGCTGCTCCGGGCGGGCCGACGGGGTCTGAGGGTACGACGGTTTTGCTGGCTGGGTCGTCGGCGGCGTTGGACTCGACCCGGACGGTCTTGCTGCGGAAGTCGATATCATCGGCCCAGCCCTGGCAGAAACCGATGCCGGGTAGACGGCGCACAGGCTCCAAGATGGTCCTGAACTCGAGCGTCCCGACGGCGGTGGAGGCGAGCAGCGGCGTGAAGACAAAGTACGATCGCGGTGAGATGACGACGCGTTCAAACTTGGCCGGGTCCAGAGTCCTTGCGAGGGCATAGCCAGCCCATCCCGAGCCTAGGATCACGACCCTTTCTTTCTTGGTGTTGTCATCTGTGATGTTGGGTTAGCTAGGTAAGTAGCTGTACCGGAGAAACGAATAGGTCTACTTGCCCTTTCCAAGTCCTGCGCTAAAACAGCGCCTCGCTGTTGAAGCTAAAGAGTGCTTCTGTAGTACCAGGGGCAGCAAGTGCTGCTGCTGGCCTGACCGGCCAAAGCGTCTCACGACATGGGGGACAGGCGTATGTATTGGGAGTAGAGCCATCTTGAAGCAGAGGCTGTCTTTGACAATTTTCACTGCTCATCGCAGATCTGGAGAAGGGTGCTTTATCCATAGCTAGTACTGCCGGTCGTTCCGATTTTCAGCAGGCTCAGTACCTATTTTCAGACTCATTGTACGGGTTCCTTAATCCTGACTACTGTTAGTAACTGATATGCAGGCACAGGTAAATGATGTCAGTCAGTTCTCCACGCGAATGGATCGGAACGAGTCATTGGAATCGGGTTCGTGTTCCTTCCCAGGTTGTCACTTGATGGCGAAAGGTCAGCCGGTATTTCCCGGTCCACCTTGGCCACAGCCGCAACACCCGCCTGTATGTCCACTAAGAACATGGCAGTTTGCACTAAAAAGCGGGCGTTCCCGCCGCTTGTTCGGTGGCCGTTGACTTGACTCTTGTTCCAACTCCCTTTAACTCTTTTATCCAATTTGGGAATCCGAAAACGCGCTGCCGAAGTTAACCGAACCGAAGGCCTTACCAAGGTCGCAACAGACACTGTTTAGGAGGTGAAAAGACGAGTTGATGCGGTGTGACCTTTGAGACGGCGGCGGTCTACGAAGTACGGATTACAGCAATCAGCTACCTTATAGAATAAGCCAGCGATACGAACCGGAGAGCAGACCCTAATCCAAAAGCTATGCCTTCGGGAGAAATCGGAGGGTGAGACAACCGCAGCAGTGGCCTTTGTCCCTCGTGACTTTTGATGTCCAGCTTGTCGGAATCGACAAGCCATCAAGCGAGTCTAGGTGCCTACCTGTACCTAGGTTACCTTATGCATTTGCAAAATCGTATACCATGAGAAACGGCAGAACGAGATAAAACTCCCATCGTTGAAACTCGTTCGGCCATTCTTTCTTTTCTTTGTTGTCCTGCCCAAGGTAGGTAGTTATGGCGCTTGAATAATGGAGAAACGGACATATCTCAACTGGCAAGATGGGAGTTATAAGAGTCAATGTCGCCGGGTTCCATAGTTGTCTCTCAAGTCTCAGCGACCACGGTCACTCCACAAGAAACAAGGGCAGATGACAACAGTGCACAGCCCGGCTTGAACTGCGCTTCAATTTGGAGAATGAAGTGCAATCAAGGTTGCACAACGGGCAGGCAGGCACGGAGTAACATCTGATTTGTCCTCGTCTCGAGTCCGGCAAGTGACAGGTTAATTGGATCGGGAGGGGAGGAGTGTCGGTTCGTCGCAGGAGCAAGGAATTTCCTGGTCCAGCAATCGCGCTGTGGGGTCGCGGGGGTTTCAGCCAGGCACAACTTGGAGCTACCGGGAAGTGGCAGGGCAGGTGCTGTCGCTGTCGCTGTCGCCGCTGCCATAGCAACGCGAACGAGAGGTGTTTATTCTCCTCAGCCAATCAGAGCTGTCGTCGCACTCGACAGGCGAACGATACCTTAAACACCGCCGACCCGCGCCCTCCATCATTGACGTTGATCTTTAATCACGAATCGCCCGCGCAAACAAGAACAGCCCCCAATATCAGAGTCACCAGTATAGCTGCGCATTCCCTCCTTCAAAGGTCGCTTTCTGTTGTCAACATCGCCGATATTCGCATCGCCAATCCATCCATCCATATACTATTTGCATCGTCTCTGCCTGCTTTTTACCGCCAAACATACCTTTGTTTTTCCGCAAGCAGTGTCGCAAGCGCATGTTGTTGTTATTTCCTCGCATCATCATCAGTTTGCGCTTTTCGTCAATTCGGTTGAGAATACGTGCAACCCGCTATGACATTGCTATAGCAAATACGTAGCACCAGCAAGTCTATTGAACATTGCCAACTGGCTCTCTGCCGCCGGAAGTCCTCGATTCACCCCGCGACATCCGCTGTGATAGCATCTCCTCCGCCGACCGAGCATGGCCTCTGAGGAACCGGTAGGTTACACTTGCGCGTTTGCATCATCGTGTGCTCTCCAGCATTGTACTGACGGCTTCGCAACTTCAGGTGCATCCTCTGCGCCTATCCAAAAACACTCCCATGTCGCCTCCTGCCAAACCGCTGCCTCGGCCGCTGTCCGAGATCTCTCCAACTGAGAAGAGAAGAAATTCGCCAAGCTGGAACCAGACCTCAAAGGTAAGTCAACACGCATTCCCGCTCCCATTTGAGACCTCGCCCGCTGATCCCTCGTGTTGCGCACAGAAAATGACTCTGAACACCGACTCCTCTCCATTCCAGTCCTCTCCGTTGGACGCCGCTACCTCGCCCCGTCTCTACTGGCAGAACCGAGGTTTGAACTCGGAGAACAGCCCGTACGGTGGCCGCTCCGGTTCACCCTCTCCGACGCGCCGCTCTTCAATCGAACGTCTGCAGAAGGCGTCACGTGTCAAGAATAGCAGCATCCTTGCTCTCGAACAGAAGCAGGAATACGACCCCACCAGGATACCACACGTTGAGCGACCTCTAGCCAAAGTCCAGGGCAACGCGTACGCTGGTACCGGCATCGGTGGACTTCGCTCCGAGACTCGTGGCCTAGGTCACCATAGGAGCCAGAGCAAGACCGACATCCCAATCTATAGCCCATCCAAGGTTGAGTTCCCTCCGCCGACTTCCTCCTCCTCAGCACGGCCGCCGACACCTAGCAAGGAACAAACATCCCCAATCAAATCTTCGCTCTCGACTGGCCGTTTTAAGAGTAGCTTTGACCACGAGAAAGGAACTTGGGCAGCGGAGACCTCGTATGGTGAATGCGAGCTTCCGGATGGCAAGATCCTCCATCGCCATGCAAAGAGCGTCACTTTCGACGCAGCACCGCCCCAAGTCAACGAGTATGAGATGGCCACTCCGGATTTGTCCTCGATTGGGAGCAATTCCAGAGAAGGGAGCTACGATTCGATTGACGATGATGAGGAAGAACATTATTTTATGCAAGCCGGAGACGGCCACGAGGACAGCTTCGATGCATCGCTAGAGGATACCGACAAGACTCCAGTTGTCGGCCCGGATGACTGGCGCCAAGACGCTCAGGAGGAGCGATTTGAGAATAGTCCACTGCCTGAGGATGCTCGGCCAATGGGGAGACCGGAACACGATCGGACTGACTCGTCTGCTTCTAATGGAGACCACAGACCTTTGCCACCGTTGCCCGGCATGGGCCAGCTCACCAGAAGCCATTCAACTTCTTCAAACGGCCTGTCTGCGACGGCTGAGCGCATGCTTGGTGCACATAGGAGCCTGCCCTCCCCACCACCAGCTGCGACCACCAAGTCCGAGATCCAGAATATTGGTAACGGAAAGATGACTCTGGAGGAGCGCCTGAGGCTTATGATGCTGTCAGATGATGGCAAATCGGCAGCTGAGCAGCAACGGGAACGCCGCATGAGGCGCGCTGGGGCTCGTGAGCGAACAGAGAGCCAGACTCCAGAGCGAGAAACTCGCAGCCCGAGCGCTCAGCCCGAGGACGATGAGGAAGACGATACCATCGGAGAACTATCGTGCCTCGAAGAGTATCAGCTGCCTCCTCGCATCTCGCGGGAATCCATTCTACGTCGGGTCAACGGCAATTTGATGGAGCGGGAATCGGACTACAACTTCTCATCCCCAGTTCCCAGTTCATCTCCAGAACGTCCAACCATGCAGTACGACCCCGATGTGCCGATTCCTAGCACCGAGGATTCCACCATGGATTTTGAGAGCGAGGAAGAGGGTAGCGTGATTGTGACTCGAAACCATGATGACAAGGATGTCGACCCGTACACAATCGCCGATATGTACCAGGGATCTGAGACACATGAAGATGACCGCAACGGGGACATGGATCATCTTGATAACGATACTGAGAGCCAGTACTCTGACGACGAGCCCCCTAAGTCAGAGCCACGGGAAGCAGAAGACGACCAAGTACCTACTCCAAGGGCGACAACGCCTGTTGGTGAATCGGTGGTGCCAAACCAGGACAGTGGACTTGGCGACTCACTAGGGATATCCGAGGGCAGCAAGGAGAATGACTTCACCAAAGGATTGGAGTCTTTCATGCTTGCTAAGCCTGAAGAGCCGGCGATGGCCAGTGAGCCTGAGAAACACCAGATAGCCGATGCCCAGGCATACGTTCAACGCCCTGTCACACCGGACCAGAAGCTGAGAAGGTCACTCACAAAACCTGAGTACGATGGCTCTGGATGGGGCGAGCCCGAGGATGAGTATGAGGAGCCCGGGACCCCAGACTCTGTCATCCACCATCCCATGCCAGACAGTGATGTGGAGGAGGAGGAGGATTCTCAGGACTTGCCCGCAATCCCGGAGCGAATTGCAACTATTAAATCCGCCTCTGGCTCAAAGCTCAAGACTAGACCGTCGGCAACCCCATCTGACATTATGGCCATGCGAGAGGCTCGTCGCATCGTCAGTCGTGAGGTACCCGGTGTCCCACCAATCCCAGAGCGCCACCGCAATCGCATCTCCCGAGACATGGAACCGGAGCTTTCTGAGTCTACCGGCGATGATTTCCTCGAGCGACACCCTAGTTTCAAGAAGCGCAGTCTCACACTGGACCTTGACCTCGGTCTCAGTCTGGACAAGGATTTTGAGCGAGTTATTGAGGCACAAAAGGTTGCTAACCACCAAGTTCCTATTGTCTCTCCGATCCCACCATCTAGTTCTTCTCGACATGGACAAGTGTCTATGCAAAAAGAAACAAAACGTACAGTTCCAGATGGCTTTGACACTAACACCGGCCACCGGAAACAGCGCGGCTACCTGATGCGCCAAAACACCAAGCTTGTTGCTGCCAGCGACAAGGAGACTGAAGAGTTTCGCGGATATAGATCAGCAGGAAACTCACCCGTCAAGCAGACACGGCCCCAATCTTGGACCGTTGAGCCTTGGAATGGCCAGGCGAGAAAACGAAGCGTCAAGAAACGACCTGTCGCAACTGGACCGGCTCCGCCGCTGCCTGGCCAGGAGAGTAACGCGACAGCCTTGAACCCTCTGACTGAAGAGGACATCGCCGCTGAGATGTCAACTGGAGAGAGTGGCGAGCGGGGCAGACTCTTCGTCAAAGTGATGGGTGTTAAGGAGCTTGATCTGCCTATCCCGAGAAGTAAGTCGCTCACGATTGGATCTGCGTGACATATATCTGACTATTTGTAGACGAGCGAACATGGTTCAGTCTAACACTGGACAATGGCGTTCACTGTGTTACCACAGCATGGCTGGAGCTTGCCCGGAATGCGCCCATCGGCCAGGAGTTTGAGCTTGTCGTGCCTAATGATCTGGAGTTCCAACTCACGCTTAACGTTAAGCTAGAGCAGCCGCCTGCGCCCAAGAAGGTGATTCAGCAGTCTCCTACTAAGATCAGTAAGCCAAAGACGTCGACCTTCAGCAGAGTGTTTGCGTCTCCGAAGAAGCGCAAGGAGATGGAGCTCCGGCAGCGAGAAGAGGAGGAACGCCAAGCACAGCAGCAGCGCGAGGCGCAAGCGAGGCAAATGAAGAATGCCCAGCCCAATGCCTGGGATCTGCTTTCTCCACTTGCGGCAGAGGACGGCAGCTTTGCTCGGGCTTATGTCTGCCTTAAGGAGCACGAATCTCGATGCTTCGGGCGTCCGTACCAGGTTGACGTTGCCGCCTTTAACGAGTGGGCGACCGAGGAGGCGGGCTTCGCCTCGAGCGTCAAGAGCAAGCGCGGAAACACTGCTGTTGTCCGCCGCGCGCCGTACAAGATCGGCAAACTGGAGCTTCAGCTCCTGTTCGTACCGCGTCCCAAGGGAGCGACCGACGACGACATGCCTAAGAGCATGAACTCCTGCATCAGGGAGATGAAGGCTGCCGAGGAACGACTTTCTCACAACTGGGAGGGCCATCTCAGTCAGCAAGGCGGAGACTGTCCAGTACGTTTTCTTACGCACAACTCCAACCTTACTATTTTTTACAATCCGCTAACACTCGTTTTTCCTAGTACTGGCGCCGCCGTTACTTCAAGCTAGTAGGCACTAAACTGACGGCGTACCACGAGGCAACGAGACAGCCGCGTGCGACCATCAACTTGGCGAACGCCAAGCGGTTGATCGACGACCGGCGGGCGCTGACCGAGAAGGAGACGACGGGCAAAGGCGGCAAGCGGCGTCGGTCAGCCTTCGCCGAGGAGGAAGAAGGCTACATGTTTGTCGAGGAGGGCTTCCGCATTCGGTTCAACAATGGCGAGCTCATTGACTTCTACGCCGATAGTACGCAGGACAAGGACGGCTGGATGAAGGTCCTGTCGGAAGTCATTGGCCGCGATAGTATCGGTTCGTCTTCTGGTACTGGCGATGATGAGGCTGGTTCGTCAAGGGCCAAGGGCAAGTGGTGCGAACTCGTCCTTAAGCGGGAGGAGGCGCTCCGTCGTCGGGCTGAGCAGAATAGTAGTGCTGGTGGTGGGCGGAGGGTCCATTCTCGGACGAAGAGTATGTATGTGTGAGTGAAGGAAGGAAGGAGCAAGGCTGGCAATGAGAGTTGAGCTCCGCTGCTTGCTTATCTCCTTACTCGGCTTCACGTGCACACATACACATATATGCATGGTACATGTTTGGTTTCGATTCTCTTCGTTCGTTTGAGACTTGATTCCGGTCTCTCGCTTTCACACACTACTATCTTGGTTTTTTATTCCTACTCGTCGTCGGGTGGGCATTGAGGCCGCTTTCTTTGATGAATGACAAACGAACGGACGAGCGAACAATGGCTGGGTGGGCATGGGTATAATATGGTAGTGATGTCTTCTTCCCTGGCTGTCTGTCTGTTGGTGTTACTGTATAATAGGATGCGGCACTGGGTATGAGCGAGCGGGTTTGATGGATAAAACTGGGAGAGCAAGCAGTGTGTGTTGGTGTGTGCAGATATTCCGTATTTATTATCAAGTTCAGAGAGAGAAGTTTCTGTCGTTGGTTTCGTCTTTTGTACACCCGTATTTATTGCTTCTTTTACTTCCTCGCGCACTCTTGTTTAGTCATACGCTGTTTTGTCCTCGTTGAAAAAGTTTGAACTATGCAAAACCCCCTTTCATTGCCTGTTGTTCCACTCAATGCACTCGGCCAGCGTGACGCCGCTACCGCCAAAACAGTCCAGCGCACTACCGATGGTCAGGTCGACCTTGCCGTCACTCAGCCTTTTCACAGCCTCGAGATCCTCAAGGTTCCTACCGCCGCCCGCGTAGGTCACGGGGATGCTGCACCACTCGGCCAGTCGTTTGACTAGATTCTCGTCGACGCCCTTCTGCAGCCCTTCGATGTCGGCGGCGTGGATGAGAAACTCGCTGCAGTATGGCTCGAGGCTCTTGATTGATTCTGCCCAAGAAAAGGAAATCAGTAATCATATTCATAAGGGAAGAAGACAGAAGAAGAGAATGTAAGTGAACTAACCCTGGTTCACTTCCAAGTCGGTGATGGTCTGCCACTTGTTCATGGCCACGAACCACGAGTTGTCGCCGCGACGACGGCAACTGAGATCAATGACGAGCTTGGTTTTGTTGCCGCCGAGTGCGACGAGAACGGCGTCAAGTCTCTGCTGGGAGAACTTGGCGTCGGGGAAGAGATAGGATGTGATGATGACCTTGTTTTTACACAATTTTTATAAACAAATCTCATCAGCCTTTAATGATCGTCGTCTTACTTTTCTTAAAACAGCAATATATGTATAGTTGTCTTTACTAGCTACCGATATCTCATCTCATTCATCTCACCTTGTCGGCACCGGCTTCTATCCACTCGGGCGCGTTCTTGTCGGTGATCCCGCCGCCGACCTGCAAAGCACCGGGCCAAGCCGCCAGAGCCTCCCGGGCCGCCTCGCTGTTGCCCGGACCGAGCATAATGACGTGGGCGCCAAGGAGGTTGTTATCGCGGTAAAGCTTTGTAAAATACGATGGCGGATGCGGCGAGACGAAATTCGTCTTGAGCGCAGCCGTCTCGCTGTCCAGCGTCCCACCGACGATCTGCTTGACCTGCCCTGCGTGGAGGTCGATGCATGGTCTGAACCGGGTCATCTTTCTGGGTTGTTGTCGTAAAGAAAACTGATAAGGAGAACAAAAGAGGGGGCCGGTTTCGGGTTCGGTCAGGAATACCGGTCCGGATCAGAGCTTGGTTCGGAGGCGGTTACCGTTGGGTCGTCACACGAAGATGGAGGGGCTCCGGATCGGGTTTGAATGAGTCCATTCAAGCTTTCCTGTCGGCACGATGGGATTACCCCCACTAAAGTTTCAGTGGCTTGGTGCTGAAGATGGCGGGGTGCCTTGCATGGGGAAGGGGGCTGGCCGCTGTCGATCACCGCCCAGTTGGGGGGTGTGATCAGAGAAGCTAAAAAAATATTTGACCACCAGCCCAGTTTACATCGGCAGCATCCTCGACCACGACCACCATCACCACTCACCATTCGCATTCGAAGTAGCCTCGACCACGACCGTGCTGCTCAAAACTGTCCACTATGCTAGGAAAACGAAAGACTAGACCCTCGGAAGAACCAGGGGAAGATGACGACTCTGCCGCCGCCGCCCGAGCCCTTCTGAGGAAACACTTTGAGGCACGTTTCAAACCGTTGGCCGTGTCCGCCGCGCCCGCCACCCCCGAATCTAAAAGAGACGCCGACGATTCCGATAGCGAAGGCGATGACTACGGCAGCGACCAAGACAAAGATACCGTCTCCGACGACCAATCCGAGTCGGAATGGGAAGGCGTCTCGGAGGACGGGCAAGAGGAAGACAGTGGTATGAAGCAAAGGGTCTATGTGGTGGTCGAGAGACGGGGGAATAGGCTGACAATGTCAACGCAAAACAGACAGCCGTCGTGTCGAGGTGGTCGACCATACCGTGGCCCAGCCCGTGATCACATCATCCATGACGAAGCGAGAACTCAAAGCATACCTGGTAAGCTTCACTAATGATCCTCTGACCTGATATTCCCCACTCGTAACTCCTTCCTTCCAATCTTATATGTCATCCAATATGCCGCGCGAACCAGACATACATGCTGACAGGATCAGTCTTCCCGACCACCGAGCCACGCGGCGCTCGACGCAGCACAGAAGGAAACAGTGAGCGCAAAAAAGGCTTCCAAAGAGGACGAGGATAGCGCAGCGTTCCTGGCCAACGACCTGGCTCTGCAGCGGCTGATTTCCGAGTCACACATCCTGGCCGCGGCGGGCGGAAACAGTTCTCATTACCTATCGACCTCGGCTGAGGCGTCGGCGGCCGCCAACAACAAGACGTTTGTCGAAGGCCGCACGCGCCGCAAGACCACCGACCTCCGGATACAGGCGCTCGGCGCGAAGCAGAGCATCCTGGCGCAGTCCAAGATGCCCATGGGCATGCGCAAGGGCATCAACCAGACGGCCCTCTCGCGCGAGGAGAAGCGCCGCCGCGAGGCCAAGGAGAACGGCATCATATTAGAGCGGCAGTCTGCCGGTGGCAAGATGAAGGCCGGTGGTAGTAGTAAGAAGCGCTCGGGCGAGCAGCCGGTTGACTTGCCGGGCGTGGGAAGGATGCGCGGCGCCGAGCTGCGGATTAGTGCCCGTGACGTGCGGTCCATCGAGGCGTCGGGGCCTAGAGGTCCGAAAGAAAAGAGCAGGAAGAAGAGCCGGGGTAGGCGGAAGTGAACAGCGACAATTGTGGTACGGCGGTGGCGGTGGTGATGATGATGGTGATTGCATCTCACCGCCTCTATTTCCTCTCAAAATCCGCGGCGTTGCCTTCTCGTTGGCTCGCTACCAGTCTACATTGGGCATTGATCCGATGCTGCTTTCTACCCAAGGACCCGGTGGACATGTCAGGGTATTTCCGTTCTTGTTTGTTCGCTAGCTTCCTTGTTTGAGCACAACCTGGGACAAGGGATTTTGCTCAGTGCGCGTCCCATCCTTGGAGATCTGCCATGTTATACTACTTTCACCCCTTAGATGATACCCGTTTGTTTCCTAGAAGTGGAATACATATCGCCGAGATGATCTATATGTCTAGTCACTCATCGCTGAAACAATGGATTCCAAAGTTCGTAGTTGTTTCTTCTCTGACTAGACTACCCCGGTATCATTCATCAGTCGATCTATTCGTGATACCGTCTGCAAACAATGTGATGGAAATTCTCAGGGCGGAGAGAGGGTGATCCATTCGCGCCGGTTGTGATTTGTGACCTTGCAGCCTTTGTTCAGTGTGTTTGTCCCACACATCTTCAGTTACCTAGGGGTCTTTCTTTACCCAGGACATGGTTCGAATAGTCAGTTTGACGTTAGGAACTTGATAGAAGGTAGCATGTCAGTCAGTCAATACGGACCCCGGAACTACAAAGTAACTCAAACTACACCTAATTAACACATTGTCATCATACCTGTAGGAGCCTAGGGTGTTGTGGTTCTATGTATACCTACACAGAGTCGGAAGATGGTAGACAACTTAGACCAGAGACATGTGTGTCGTAGCCAGATTTTGGTTAGGGGCAGGTAGAACTAAACAGATCAGACTGAAACAAAGGAACCGAACCGAACTGAGCTGAGACGAGTGAACTGAATTAAAAAGTTGAGGTTGTATCAAACCCTCGCCTCTCCCCCCCCCCCCCCAGTGTAACGATGTCATCTGTAACTGTGACTTGAGTGTCGGTCTATTGTGCCACCCACGACTTGTTCTTTTCGAAACCAAACAAACGGACCACCACCCGACACCAACCAACCAGGCACGATTATAAACGGGAAGTGTGATGTTTCATCTATACTACTAGTACATACTACTGCTGGACTTCACCTATTCCTAGACTTTGGAGAGGCACGACGACATGGCCAAGGTAAGGTATGGTGGCATTTAAGTTTTAACGATGAACGCCGCACCGATTATACCTGCCCTGCGTACGGATACATCCCCCATTCCTAGGTACACACAACAACAATAGCAAGCTGGAAGACAAAGAGAGAGAACAGGTTCTAGAATGGAAGGCAAAAGACTTCAGGTTACCTAAACTACGTACCTTACATGTTCAACGGCACAGCACAACAAACGTGGCGGCCATTGGAAAGGGCACAACCAAAAAAAAGCAATACTATAACAATATAGAAAAGGAACGGGTTATACAAGCCCGGCGGGCCGGTCGGTCGGTGGTGTGGTCCCCGCGCGGAGAAATCCATACCTAGGCCTGCTGGGTAAGGCAGACAAGGCTGATATACGATCTTGGGATCGACGGCCGTCTCTCCCTGGGCATCCATCCTTCTTTGCGCGTGAGCGGGTGGGTGGGCGAGTGAGTGGCCAGCCAGCCCTGACCAGACCTCACCTAACGCTGGTCCAAAACGATTGAACCTAGATCAGATGATTCATAACCAGTTATTCATTCCTTGGTTTTGGCCTTTTGGCATCCTTGTCTGTCTGGTGGTTCAGATGAAGCCAAGAAAGTCACTCCCGAATGAGATTGATGCTTATTAGTTTGTACATGATTGTTGAATCAATGATTCGCACTGTCACGAAAATGACAGTTATCAAAGATAAGCTCAAGGAAATGGCCCTGTAACCTGAACTGTTTGTAAATTCCTAACAAATCCATCGCATCTGCTCCTCGCATGGTTTACAACAATAGTAAAGATGGGTAGAAAACACTTATATATGTATGTACAGATTGCTGTCAGTGAGCCTATATTCCACTGTAAACGAATATCGGGTACTCGTGGAAACACGCAATTGGTGTGTTCCGAACATGAAAGAGAAATAAAAAGAATAAGATAAAATAAAAACATGCCAAAAATACTCGAGTAGAATAGCAAAACCATTGCCGCTAGACTCTATGGTGATGCATGTCTTTTTTGTGGTGCCGCGCAAACGCAATGTCCGGCGTCGTAAACAGAAGAAAAGAAAAGGAAAAAAGAAAGTCTGTACGAAGGCTAGAGTAGAACGCCCTTGGCTAGTCCAAGACCAATGCCAAACCCCCACCGATGTAGATAAAACATAAATGAAGTATAGATCCTAGTGACCCATTAATCGCTGCAATCGAGAAAGGACCGCCCACATAACTGTACAAGATACCCCACATGCGTCGTCGAATCGTCGCACCGTCAAGCTCACATCATGCCGCCGGCATTAATGGCCTGAGGTTGGCTCATCGTCATGGGCATACTCAGGGTCTGGAGGTTGTTGTACGAATTGGAATGGGCTAGATTTTGTCCAGGACCCATCCCGTTCGAAGTCGGCGTTCCGCCGTTGACCGCGGAGTTTAGTGATGCGGGGACGTAGCTGCCCTCTGAGGTCGGGGAGGCATCGTCGAGAGAGCCTATTTGGTCTTCTCCAGAGTACTCTTCCTCGTCCTCGCCCGAGAGGTTGAAAGCACCTTCTACGCCGTCACCGCGATCGTGGGTACGCTTGTGCCTATTACAGATGTCTTGTTAGTGCCTGTTCTCTATGTGCATGGCTTGTTGGTGGCTTGAGATGTTGTGCAATGCTGCTGCTGTGTGATCTTTTGGCGTTGTCTCTGTGGGTTGACTGTTTGGGTGTTGACATGCCGCACGCACAACATGCTCAGTTTTCGCCTTGCAACTGACAAAGGAAATGAGACAAGTAGGAAATATTAGGATGCATACTGTGCTAGGTTGTCTGATCTGGAGAATGCCTTGCTACAATAAGGGCAGATGTAGGGTCTTTCTTGTGTATGTGTTCTCACGTGTCTGGAAGTTTAGTCAGATACACGACCGGAGGCCAAAGTTTTTTTTAAACAAATGAAATGATTCCAGTCTTACCGCTTCAGGTGCTCTAAGCGCTTGAAGAGACGGCCGCAGGTCGGAATAGGGCAAGAGTGAGACTTTTGGGGGTAGGGACCGAGCTCCATAACAGTGGCAGAGCGAGCTCTGCGTACCGCACCACCCTGCATCATCTGTCGCTGCTCGTTCAAAGGGCCAAGCTCATCACCGTTTAGTTGAGAGAAGTCTTGATGCTGCAGGTTCATGGGGTTGAGCGCAGGGCTGCCTTCAACAGTCGAAAGCGGGGTCCCGTGTCGTGATAGCTGATCCATCATCTCCTTGTGTTGCTGGCTAGTCATGGACATGCCCGAGTTGCTGTACGTCAACCCAGGCGGTGAGTTGTCTGCAGACTCGTCACCCTCGGTCAGAGGACCAACCGAGGCAGACACTGATCTCCGCAGATCCGACGGGCGATGCACTGCGGTAGCCGAGGCGATCGCCGCAGCTGTGGCCGACACTGATGGGGGGATAGATGAACGCCGCCTTCTCTGCTTATAGGTCGGTGATCCTTCGATCACAGAGTAGACATTGTTGGTTCCATAGCCACGTTGAAACGAGGGAGCAGCCAGATTTGAAGGCGGCAGTTGCATCATGCCGTTGAGTCCGTTAACACCATTGAGATGATCGGGAATGGCGGTGTAAAGGCCAGTCTCCTCATTCGCAATGTAGGCAGGCTCAGCCGACATGCCCAGCGCCTGTTGAGGCGGGGTCAATGGCTCGAACGAAATTCCCCTTTGGCTGTAGTCCTCGTAGTGAGACGAGACGAATGACGGTGCTGGTGAATACTCCAAGCCATATGCAGGCATGGAAGCGTGGCGCTGGTGTGACTGCGCGATAGGGACGCCATTTTGATTGTACTGAACTCGGCTGAAGTCAGGTTCCCGCTTGACGACCGGTTGCTGCATTTGTGGCGCCATCGTCATCGCTCCGTAAGGGACCATGGCGTCCATCCCATCCGCTAAAGGGGCCATCGACTGAGGGATTATCTGAGGAGGAGGCATCGAGTCGATTGCTCGCATCACCGGAGAAGCGGACTGTGATTGGGAAAAAGAAACTTGCTGTGCGCTGAAGGAAGACGAGTTGGCTTGCTGAGCCTTTGTGAGTTGCTCATAGAGCGACTGGGACGAGTCGTATTGAAAGGACATGGCGGGTTCGCTAACGGCGACGGTCGTGGCTTCCTGACCCATCTTTTCCCTTTTCAGGTCTCTCTCTAGCGCATCGAGGAAAAGTCTGTCGTGCGGTACGCTATACCAGTAAAAGACCTTTTGCTTCTTTTGCGTCCGGATGCAGTTGTTCTTGTAGAGGAAGTCCAAAAACGGGCTCTTGGGCTCCTCGAGAGAGGCATCGGTGCCCGACTTCAAATTCCGCAGGTCCGAGAAAATACCTTCCTCAAACTTCTTCGAGTTCTTCACTGGGCGCCCAAAGGCCTGGAATCGGAAGGAAAGACATCTTACGATATCGGTGCCGGAGATGTGGAAGAGGTTGTTCCATAGGACGCAGGAAACGTATTCGCCCGTTGGCAGTAGAAAGCGCCGAATGTACTGGTCTGGTTGCCAGTCAACTGGCGCAGAAATGAGAAAGTATTTGACTAGGGGGGATGTTAGCTGTGCCAGCGCCAATATCAAGCAGCTCCTAAAAGGTCTTACGGTTGTCAACTTGCTGCAGAGCTACCTGAGCATCATGGGGGAGAGCCTGCTGAGCCTCGGTGCTCAGCATAAAAGTCTCTGGTTTTTGTGGTGCTGCTGCCATGGCGGCATGTTGTGAATACATTATGACCAGCGGACACGCCTAGCGGTCTATCTCGAAAGATGATCGCTTTTCGCAATGGTCGAACAGGAGTGAAAAGTTAAGACACCAAGAATATAGAGTCAAGGGAGACAAAGTGAAGTGTGCGAAAATGTCGGCTACGTTGCAACTAGTCGCCGTAATCGTCGTCTGAGGCGCTGCCTGCGGTGTAATAGTTATCGGGCGAAGTCTTGTTTGCTTTTACTGTTTTGTGTTTTGTCCGAGGCCAGCCCGCGAAGTGTAGAAATTTTGCGCAATAGTCAACCCAATTGCCTCAAGCGAATGATGGGTATCGGAGACCCGCTAATGCGATGACCCGTCCAGGTGCAGGAATCGAGGGAAAAGGGGTTGCTGGTTTGGGCGGCGGGGTTCGCAGTTCGCAGTGATGCCGTCGACAATGCACGCTGGGCAGATGCAAGCAAATGCGGTAGCTGTGGTCGAGGTGTCTTCGATTGCTTGTACTGTCGGCGGATGATCCGGACGGGGATGTTGGTGCCGTGCGCTGCCGGGCCTGGGCGAGAGCAACGGACAAGGAAACAATGGGTGAATGGGATTAAATCTTTTGTTTGAACGAAACGAAACCAAATGAACAGAATCCCCAAAAATCGATGACTATCAAACAGACGCAGAGCAGTGGTCGAGGGGTTGTGCAGCGATGGACGACGTCTGCGACGCGAGATGTCTGATGTTGCGATGGGAACCTCTGTCCAAGAGGGAATGGCGGCCGGGGCGCGATGATTTCCTCTGGGGTTGCGACGGGACGATGAGAGTAGCTGAATGTGTTGGCAAAGTAGCAGCCTGTCCTGGTAATCCAACAAGGCACAGATGCAGAGTAGTCGACGATGGGGTCCTCCTGCGACACAAAGAGGGAAGGGGGGGGAAAGAGGGAGGAAGAAGAAGAAAAAGTCTTGAGAAGAGATCTCAAGAGGGAGGGCCGGTGGAGGGGAAGACGGCGGGCCTTGGGGTGTTTAATGATTTTCTCTCGCTTTGGTGCTAGGTACTTCTGCGCCGAGGGTGCTCTCTCTGTGTGGATTGTCCTGCTGAGGTGCCAGTGAAATGGGTGCTAAAGCATGCAGCGAGGTACGGGTCCAAGTGCCAATGCCCGGGGCCCTGAGAAAGAACACCAAGACACACCATGCAGCTCAGAGCACACAGAGCAGAGATAGAGAGAAAGAGCGAGTGATCAGGGGTGGAGGGGGTGGACGACCGGGGTTCTTTCTCTCGGCCACTCAGACTTGGGAGCGGCAACTGCGAGGAAGGGTGTGAGGTTAGCACGACAGCAACGGTTCAATCAGGAAAGATCAGGCCAGCCAAGATGACGCCTTTTGATAGGCCGCCCCTGGTGAGGAAAAGTGGGATCTGTGGGTGGAAGACGACGTTGGCAAGGGTGAGCATGCTCGCCAGCTGTCCGCTTTGTGCTTGCGGTGCTCTGGCCCTTATGCTGCTCATTCCGGTCGTTGCAACGGCCTTTCGAGCTACGCTGACAACCTCCACAGCGGTCATTGCGAGGTTCCATCGCTGGAAATACAGTGTCATGCTGTCCCTTTTTTTTCTTCTCATTTTCTGATATCTCGGGTCTCACTTCAAGATACGTTCTCTTATTTTTCTGGCAGCAGAGAGGCAAGGGGTGATCCAGGCTCCTGCATCACAATCAAGTCAATCACGTCTGCCCCAAGCCACATCGACACGTCCAAGATGAAGTTGAACGGGTCAAGCAGGTGCTTGTGGCGTGGGTGTGTGGGAAATGGGAGTGCCGTGTCGATGTCGATATGGCATTATCCATCCACTGCAGCCAGCGAAATTGGGGCAACCCTACTCCTTGATGGCGAGGATCCAGCGGCACACGAATGACGACGATTTCTCTATCTCTTGGTTATCAACTACACCTATTTCACCTACAGCATTTGTCAAGTGCTTGAATTCGATATCTGCTGGGGCGAAAATGGATTCTTTTCATGAGTAGTAATACGCAATATGATGTTCCGGAGATTAGAGAGTACGTGCCTCACTACACGACGCCAACAGCCTGGCATATTTTTGGCACATACATAAGCGTGTCACCTTGGCTATTCCCATCATGAGCAATCTGCCCCAGCCTTGGAGGCTCAGCGCGTCCTCTTGTGAGAATAAGCTCTCCGTCGTAGCCAGGCGGTTTAACAAACGTTTACTACCGGCGTAGCGCCTGCTGCCTCGTTCTCTTTTTCCAAACCCGAACTTTCGGGTCGTCATTCTCGGGCTTAATTCGCCTCTGCAGTACCGGGGGTTTGTGTGCCCAAAGGTCCAGTTCATGCTTCGCTGAGACCCGAGGCTCTGATAGGCCCTCGATCGCTTCAGCCCGGAGCACCAGGCGAAAAAGCACTGGCCAGCAGAGGCTGCCAGCTGGGGAAGCGCGAAGTACGACAGTCAAGAGAAGGAGAGATGGGCCTTCTGGCCCCAGACCTTATTGAATAAGTATAAGGTAGAGAAATGACAGCATTGAATCGCGCCTGTTTCCGCTTTCCGCCCTCTTGTTAAAATGTGCTATTCTTACACCAGAAAAGAGAGGATAGCATCTGTTGAAGCCCTTTGCAGCCAGGGCTACATGAAGATGCTAGCATGCATTGGCCAGGGGGAGAGAGAGGACGGGACCTCGAGGGCTTCTTCGTCATTTACACCCAATCATGGGCACGCAATTGCATTTTTGCATCGCTTGGGGGCAAGTCTCGCCGAAGGTAGCGCTCTCGCTGTGCATCCGCACGACACGACGACGGGACCAGAGAAAGCGATCAATGGCCAAGAGCGGCGAGTGATACACGGGCAGTGGCCACCGGTTACCGAATGCTCGTTCTGGATGCCGGACTGTACGACAGACTCAGTCAGCAATCGAGTTGAAGGAGTTGCGTAGGAACCGACGGTTCCTACGAGTCGTGGTCTCGTCTGGTCTCTCTTCTATGGCCTGACGGGAACTTCCAGGTGGCAGTGGCTCGTGGGGCAAAGAACGAAGCAGACACACTGACAGAATACCAATTAGACTCTGTTCAGTACTGGCAGTTAACCGCTACCTATACCTACCTATGCAGCCGGTTTTTACCACAGTACATGACAGGATCTACCCCAGGAAGATCCTCTCATCCCAGGTCAGCATCCCATGGACGCAATCATCCATTATCTCCATGTGGTTGAAGAAGAGGTAAAGGTGTGTCTGGCTGATGGTTGAGAGACATTTCGACCTTTTCTTCAGCTTGGTAGTTTTGCGCACCGAGAATATGCCGGTGTGACCATGTGCACCTCCGCGCCGGGGACAATGAGAGCTCCGGGTTGGTGGCGCACAACGGGTCTTTTAGCTACACAGTACGGGGTACTTGACCTCCTATCCGTACTTCACCTCCCGTTTAACGAAGGTATTCGCGGATCCCTCGTGTTTATGCATGCGATTGAAGAGAAAGCCGAATAGAGGAATCGGGTCGGTCCATTTCCCAGTTCGGCAGCCCCCAAAAGAGGTGTTATAGCCCCGAGTCCAGATGCAAACTAAGGTGGAGAAGGATCTCGCAAGAGAGGCGAGAATCCATCACGGATCTCGGTAGTAATCCAGATTCCAGTATGCCCAGATCCCAGGCTAGACTGGAGAGAGAGCGCGCCTCATTCGCCGCTTTTAGTTCGAGGTCGAGTCGGTCGAGCCAGTCAAGGAGTGCCGTGTGCCTTTCTGCAAAATCTCGTGCCGTGGAAGGGCGACCTGACCTCCTTCCCCTGGCCCTGCAGGCGGGGACATCATACATGTCCCCCAGCCACGGTCACTCAATCCCGTCCGGTCAATTCTGAAACGTGCTTCAGAAATAGCACTGGGTTTCTGAGGGGAAGAAGGGGACGACAGGGGTCTGCATTCTGAGCGCCAATGTCCAACCCGCTTTTTACCCTAAACCCTTTTCGGATCCATCCGTCCTCCTGCTCTCCGAGAAACGACCGCACAGGACGGGAATTCATCGACAGCGGCCGACCTTCACAGCTGGCAGAAGCCGCTCGCAGGTGAAATGCCGCAATTGATCGGTCCACGCCCCGCCGTCATATGCAGCATGCAGTGCTTACGCAGCACACACCACTCTCATTCACTGGCACTTCTCGGCTTTTTTGGCAGCACAACATGGACTCAGCCATCCAACCAGCCTCCACGAGATACATCGCACTATCAAGATCACTTTACCGAGGACTGAGTGGGCGGCAAGATCTTTTGATAACGACAAACAACATAAGGGACCCGGAGAAATTGATTACCGATAACGATTTGCTCGATATCTCCAGCCTCATCAACGCCGCCTTGTTGCTTCCCACGAAATGGGCAATATGTACACAGTCGGCGCGTTATTACTGACAGGTAATTACTGACAGACTAGATAGAGCTGGAGTCTTCACCAACATCGCATTGTTGGGACTCTGCAGCCTTCTGCTGTGGCTGCCATCAGCACCCCACACACAACATCGGCTCCTTTGGTCAGCCTTCAGCAAGTCTGCTCAACTCAATCTGTCCAACTGCTGCCCTCCCACCAGTTCCTACCAAAGCACTGGATCATCCTGCCGTCGACAAACAAACATCCCGGCGCTTCTGTAACACTGCCCCTACCATGGAACTGCCAAAACTCACGAAATGCATTGCCAGTGGTAAATCCGATTGAGGTGACTACAATCAAGGCTGATATGATGACTGAAGCTCCGGCCGAATGCATGGGATTGGAGGTCTGGTCCGGACCGCCGATGCCGAGTTGCACTGGGAAGGAGGGAGAAAGGTGGGGGATGTGTGTCTTGATTCTCATGACCAGCATATTTTGAAACTCGAAACCGCTTGTATCAGAAACTTCCATGACGACCCTTCTACGGTACCTTCGTCCTGCCGGACTTGTGACTCAAGGGGACCTAGGGCCGTGGCCGAACACGATCAATGACCTGAGTGCCCATCCGCGTTTCCCTATTCGGCCTATTCTGCCTCTCCCCCCTGGCGTGTGTGATCGTCCCGTCGACCCCGGACAGAAAGCAACCTTTGACAATGCCAAAGAGCTTAAGTGGACCAGGGCTGGATTGCGGGAGCCGGTGGGTGCTGTGACCGCCTCGATCGCTAACCCCTTGGACCACTCTCCATCTCTATCACAACTCAAGAAACCGAAAAGCTCAGAGAGACCGAGATCGTGACTATGCCTGGACGCAGACGCAGATTACCATCCGCAAAGTGACGAACCGGCCAACATTGCGCTCACTCGATGGAGGTGGCACATTCCCACCACACCTCGCACACCCACAGGTGGCCAGCACACCCAACCACATCAACTCAGCAGCTGCAGGACTCCTCATTAATCTCGATTACAACCTGCAGGTAAGGGCTGAGCCGAGTTGCATGTCTCTCTGTGGGATGTTTCTGCAAAACATTTTCTTCCGAGTCCCGTCTAAACGCCGTCTTCATGTCACAACGGAGATTAGAAGGAAGACACACGAGTGGCATGTTTACAAAGCCAAGACCAAAAAGATGCGTTTTGGCAAGAAACGGGAGGAATGCCATTATTTGCTGCTTTATCCTGTGTTCATCAGGGTCGTGTTTCTGCCTTTGGTCCAGGGGCACAGCACAGCATAGCTACAGCTACAGCTATAGCTCCCTCAGGGTCGCCCGGTACACACATCCGGCTGCATCATGATGGGCAAACAAGAAGCTACGCCTCCCAGGGTTCGACCAGGTCAAGCTTACAGAATCATCATAGAAGGTCGTTTGTCGACCAGTGTGGGCGTCGAGAAGCGACACTGAGTGACGAACGCCGCCTCCTTGTTCGTCTTGTCCTTCTCTCCCGTACCCAACATTGAATGCTGGCTGCTTCTCTCCCGTTCGGCACCCGCGATGCTCGAAAGGCTGGCTCATACAAAACAAGAGCTTTGTTTCGTTTCACACTCAAATCACCGCGTTGCTGGTGAGCATCCTTAAACCCCTTCTTCCTCCCTCGTCGTGGAGAGAGGAACTCGGTAAATAGGGAGAGAACACATCAGCATTGGCTCTTTTCTACAGGCAATGGAATCCTGTCTCTCGAAACTCGAAAGTCGAAACTTTTACCCCCTTGATCACAGCAAACACAGCTGAACCTGACCTATGGAAGAGTCCCGAGTATAGCAGCCGCAGAAACAAGCCATATGTTTTCCCTTGTTAAGCCAGCCCAAGTCGAACAGGGGGGCGGGCATCATGACGATCGGTGATAGTCCGTGGTATGGGACAACACCCTGCCTATCTATCTACCTAGGCACTCGGTGTCCCGTGTCATCCAGCATCAGGGGCAAGGCCACCAACGGCCAGGCCGGGGAAAAGGAAGCGATGACAGCCCGCGGCAAGGGACCGTTGACACCACACCTGTCCACTCATTCAGTTCAATCTACCCGTCAAAATAAACTCACCGATTAACACTGACAGCGCGGGATTGAATTGGTGAGTGACAGGCAGCGCCCCCCTCGCCTCAAACTATCAATCAACTTGCGACGGTGTTTTAAGAAGATTTTGCAACATTGAACCCTTCCCTAGCGCACACTTCAGTCTATTTTTTGTCGAAGCTTAATTATCGCGTGCAGCCAGACAGACAGACAGGGCGTGCCTTATTGCCGCCGCCTCCCGAACCGTGGGGACCCGTCGAGGAGACCACGTTGAGGCCGTCTTCGGGCCCTTTGAAATGTTAGTGCCTGTATGCGTACTCCAGAGCGCATGGGTCTGGACAGAAAAACGCCATTAGCTAGCCTATTATCTACTATTTCTTGTAGAGGCTACATGTCTCGTGGTAACTTGGCTGTACTGCTCTAACCGACCATTTCAAATGGCCCGAAGAGGCAAAACTTGAACTTGAGCAACTTCAAAATTTGAGCCCATCCCGCCCAATCGTTAACCAAGCGCATAACCTCAGCGCCAACGACAAAACTGGAGCGCGAAAACACCGCGACAACGGCCGCCCGCCCGCCTGCCTCGGCGATACGCAAGCCACAACATCAGTGAGCGGCTTGAACAATTCGTTAACAAGACAACTCCCTGTCACGGGGTCCGGATTGGACCTGTGAACAAAGTTATCCCCCGTTTCGTTTAACCCAATTGTTTTATATTTTCTTACCAGCAAGCAAACCCCAGTCAACTCCAGCCAGCCATTTACTCCGTTTATCCTCATGATCACGAACTTTTCTCAAAATGCCACGATCAATGGAGAGCACTGAACTGGGGCCGCCGCCGCTGGCCGGCCCAACCAACATAACGAACTGCTTGCCAGCCCGCCACGGTTGCACAGTGAGCGAGCGAGCGGGCTCCCAGCGGCCGACCTGGATCTGGACCTACCTGCCAAGACTCACCGACCTAAAAATATACCCGCGCCTGTTGTACTCCAGGTGTATACTGGTTTGTTTATTAGCGCGATTCCTCGAGCAGGGGTCCAGCCAAAATTCTAAAATTCGCAACAAAACCACCAAAAGACCACCTTCAACACAGAAAAAGAGAGCAAATATAAGAACTCTCCGAGAGGAGTATTTTCAACCCCTTTTTTCCTCGTCAATATGGGCCGTTGAATGGTTGAGTTGGGGATTTTATCTTGAGAAGCCTCGAACTAACGAACAAACCAGGGTAGGTCAGGTACCTTAGGAAGGCAAGGCTGTCAACACCACAGGGACCTACCTACCTACCTACCTACCTAACCTCCAACCTTAAACTCTGCCATCCAACTACCTTACTTGACAGCTCGGATGACCAAAGACCGTAATAGGTCGCTTCGGGTAGGTACGTGCCTCTCTCGTTACCTAGTACTACTCACTGTTCGTTCATCTGTAGCCGCGTGATGTGGTCCGGGATCAGGTCAAATCAGGGCTCATCATGTCGCCCTGTTGTCTGTGGTCTGATTGACCACTGGACCAGTTGATATTGTCGAATCGGTTTGTCCCAAGTAGGTCTCCGGACGGTACAAGTACGTAGCCGCAACCAACCAACTGGGCGGTACAGGAAAAAGAAAGATCCAACAACAGCAGTTGGTCCAGGTTTATGTTGGGTTTGTCTTTTATGCAGCAACTTATCTGATCTGCTCTGATCTGGCAGGTGTCCTATCCATTTGATAGCGGTGAAGGCGTGTTAAGTCTCTTGATACAAGATGTAACTCTGAAGCAGGAATAATCTTTGGTCACACACGTGACAGTCTCTTGTTGAGTGGTTGACTACTGACGAGGCAGGCATCTACCCTATAAGTCAGATATAACTAGATTACTTCTTCGTATACCGCCGTATTATAGAAGCAAAAAAATAAGATATCGGAATGATGTGATCCAATCATCCGGCCGGCCATAACAGCTACACGGTATTAGTAAGTAGATCATGAGCTGAAGTCGGAGGTCAAAGGAGCCACTACGCCTAGTACTGTACCGAGGCATGGATTACATATATATGTACTGTAGGTGAATTTGCATGACCAACAAACACCGCGGAGATCTAGCCGGAAAATGGCTCTCAGACAGCGAGACAGGTTGCCAGACCGAGGTGATGGGAGCGAGTGCAAGGATCTTCTCCTCGCTCACCACCAGTTCATGGTTTGTGTACAGACTACATATCACAGCCCGACGAACTGCTAGGTTCACCATCACTGTATGTGATAACTCAACTCATCCCATGTTCAACAAGCCATGGGAGAGTAACGATGAAGCAGGCATCCGGGAGAGATTTCCGTCCCGTCTGGCTCGTCTGAATACGAAGTATGCTTTTCTGCACGACAGCAAGAAAATCTGCCAAGGGCGATCCTGAAACAACGGGACCTAGAGAGCTGGCAGAAGAGTTCGTTTCAAAGAATCAACTCTGAGTGTTTTTGTTGCTGGGTTGACCAAAAAAGGGGGTGAGAGTAGTTCATCGTTTAGCAGCGCCTGCTTCCTATTGGTGTACCTGACCAAAATCTGCATGAGCGGAAAGAACCCTGAAGGGAAAGATGAAACAAGCGAGCCCACCCAGATGGGAAATGTGATTGAGAAGAGAGGGCTGGTGATGATGGTGGTTGACAATGCAACGGTACGCAGGAACAGGAACGGCACTTGAACCCGCTCCGGATCCCAAGTTCTTCGCTTCGGTCTTGGTTAAAGAAGAGCAGTCTGTCGTCCAGGGGTGTGGAGGCGGCGGAAACCCGGTGTTGCTCTCGGTCGATTTCTTCACAAGAGAGCGCAATGCCGGAATCGTGTGTGCGGTAGCTGCAGCGTAGCATTTCAGCCTACAAGCCGGGCTGTTGACTTTCGAAACAAGCGCCGCCAGGCTCTTTTGGTGATGGCGGGAAATAGGGGTTGTCGGTGTGGACTGTGGGGTAGCTTCTCAGGGGGAAGGTCCAGTCACAGAGGACTTGAAACACGACGACCGACTTCAGTCACATCGCTCTTCCAGAACGTCAGCACGGTTCTCCACAACCCCCGCTGGCTAACCATGCTGACCGGTCGTCGACAAAAGCACGACAAGCAAGCAGATAAGAGACCATCATATCGGAGCGTGCTAGCACCCTCGCACCAGAGCAAGCATGGGCCCATGATATCGCGGAAAGTGGGCAGAATCGGGGAATTCATCGCCGGGACAGCAGAGAGAAAAGCGAACGCAGTTGGTACGCACTTGACCTCTCTGCCAAGGGCCCAAGGGGAAACGGTATGGGTGCATGGACCTCCAACCACCGATCAAATGCTCGAGACTCGAGTTAGCTCTCTTCGCTACTCGTATCTTCTTTTGGTAATCCCGATCTCGGTGGGATATCCGGTCCCAAGCCCGGCTAGAGCAGGCATCGCGGCTGCTTGAGCATGGACCACGGGTCGGCTGCTAAAGTCGGAAGCGAGAGTGACGAGAAAGTGAGAAGGCGGAAGGCTCATGACAATTAGACAACAAAGAGCACGAACGCATCCGTGCGGCAGAGGCTCTTTTCTCAAGTGTGTTTTGGCCACTCTGTGCCGCGGGCACCGAGTGGATGAATTTACGGGATAAGTATCAAGAGGCATTGGGAATGATGCGCGAGCGAAGAGCACGGGCAAACGACAACAACTCAGTCGTGTCGGGTCGACGTTGTAATTGGGCTGAATGGGCGAAGTCGATCGTACCGGAATGTGCTCTCCAACTCAGGACGGTTGAAGCTTGGATCGGATTTCCAAGTTGAAGTTGAGAATACTTTAGTAAAGAGATTCGTATCTCAGAGGCAAAGGTGCAGGTGGTACAGGTGTGTGAGGCCAAGTCGAATCCAAATCTCCAGAGCGGCAGAGGCTGAGTGAGGTGAGGCGGGAAACGGCGAGGCAGGTCACTCAGGGCAACCCCGCAACAAAGGAAGCCTCCTAGGTCCAGAATCCGTAATCGTGCAATCGTGCCCCGCCACATGACTGCTCGATCTTTCTTTTAGTCGTGATCGCGACTGCTGTCGTGCATGTATGTACCTTACCTACCTGAACTAAGGCAGGTACGGATTGTACTGCAGCTCGGTCTCGGACCGTGCGCAGGCAATGGTCAGTTGGCAATTGGGCAAGTGCAACCAACTCAGGCTGACCTCAGGCTGGGGGTGAGTCCGAGTCTGAGTCTTTTACATCTGGCACTTATGGCTCCATATCTAGGTAGGTAGGCTATAGCATCCACAGTTCATATTGACCATGGCAATTGACAACCTCGGAACGACCCCACAACCTCAAGCACAACCGACACAACTTAAGCACACATGGAAAGAGCTAAGGTTATTCCGTAAGCCGGGCAATTGTTAATTACTTTTAACCTATGGAAGTTGCCCCTGCAACCGCAAGGCCATGTTGGTCGCACGTCTGCAGGCCGGCAGCAGCTAATAATCTGAAACATGACATTTAGTTGTAGCTAACATGGACCACCTGCAGTCCCGAGCTTGTGTATGCTAAAGTCGACAACACGACGCAACGGTAAACGGCCGCCTCGCCGTCTCCTTATTCAGGTCCGGGCCAGATCCGACTCAGGTCTCCAGGGCCCAGCCAGGCAAGGGCCCAGCCAGGCAAGACACCAGGTATCCCAGCATCACCGGTTAAACCATACCGGATCCGGTCTTCACAGCACTATCCCTTTAACGTTCGCATGATCGGCTTTGCTCTCTCCTCCTCTCTGCCATAGACAGTACTCGTAGGTATGTAGATACCTTTGGTCTCCTGACTAAACTGCTCTTCGGTTATCCATTCTGGATTTGGGAATCTGGAGTAAAAAGGGGGGCAAAGCATGACTTTGTGTTTCGCCTCTCAATGCCCATCACCACCACCACCACCACACCACCATATACATGCGTGTGTACCGGAGTCGTGTAGTGATAACATGTCCGAGTCTACATATGTGCCAAGAAGGGGGAAGATCATATAGGTGGGTTGTAGTGTAGGTCCCAGACGGCAAGCCAAAGAAGGAGAAGAATATTCAAGGTCTCTCTCCCCATCCCGCCCACGTAGAGTTGCGTTGCGGTACCCGCTGGTCGAGTTTACGATCGAAAATCTGAAACCGCCAAACCTTTAGGGAGAAGAGAAGTGATTAACAGCAGGGTATGCGGTATGTAGACATGGAAGAGCAAAGATCCCTTGCCTAGCCTGCTTGCCTGTCATGACCGCAGCCCCCCCCCCCCCCCCCCCCCCCCCCCCCCCGGGGGCTCAGCTCCTCTCCCCTGATAGAGAGAGAGCATGAACCTTCGCCGTACTAGAGCCGGAAGGAATCATCCAAGTGGTGGCAAACCTACACTACTCACCGTCCGTCCAGAAAGATGAACGGGTCGGGTTCTCCATATTCCCCCCCCACCGCACTGACTTGCCGACGACCTCCATCCGTAGTCTTTGCCGCCCCGTCACGCCGGCTGCATGAATTCTTGTTCAGGGTTACCCATGTAGAAAAGATCCAGGTCCGTTACCCTCGAGCCCTTTCCGTCAACGACCTCAGGTGCTCTTCGCTGGGGAAAGAGGCTCGAGCAGTAACATACTTACATACCTTGGCCAACGAAGCTCCAACCAACAGGCGAGTGACTGACTGACTTGATTGGAGTGGCGGGGAGTCTCTGACGGAGAGCCGGAGTTGTTGAGTTATGCACTTCTATCATGTTATGACCCGGTTGTGTCTGTCAATGATCGAGTCAACCTGCCTGTCAACCTAGGTCCTACCCTGAGTATGTAGGTATCTGGATGCCGAGGCTCTACCAAGGGTTGCCTCAGTGTACCGGAGCATACCGAATGGTAACCTAATTTGACTTCATCAAGCTCCCCATTCGAACAAGACGGCAATATACTACTGGGCTAGATGGGAGGATTAAGTGGTGTTACTATCTAACGGATGTCTCTGATGCTGCACCGTCAATAGCGTAACTCACCTGTCTCCAACCCGAATTCCGGTCAGCATTCGTTGACGATCAAATCTGTATATACAGATGGGCTCTGATATCAAGTGAACGTAACTTCTTGTCCAAGCCCAGACTGTTCACTGTCAGGTACAGCTACGCACATAAACCGGAACTAGATAGGCAGGCCTCACGGAAGTCAAACTGGGTCCAAACTACTTGGATGTTACAGCTGAGTGTAATGTGAGCAGTCATTTTGAAGTACTCTGAGAGTAGAAATTAATGAATATTATGCTTCAGCATCTCAAAATGTTTCGTATAACCTATACGACCAAGTGTCGGCTTCTAGCATCATATGCATGATGACTGGCTGTTAAAGACCTGTACCAAAGGAGAAACAACATGGCTTGATAAATCAATGGACAACTGGATACCCAAGGCTGGCTGGCTGGCTAATTACATAGTTCGGAGAGCCTTCTCCATCAACTTCACCTCCTCTTTAACCTTGGGGCAGTAGTGTCTCCTCAAGACCTCTCCCTCCCAGATCGTCGTGGTAAAGGGGTTCGTTCCCTCGACCGTCTCACTAAGCGGCTTGTAAGTTCCGTCTCCCTTTCTCTCTTCCGTATTCCACAGCGAATTGATTTTCTTCCCGTGCGTGTGCAGAACATCCTGCAGGAGCCCTAGCACTGCCTGGCACGATTTCTCTGGCATCTGCAGAGACGCCGACATGAGCTGCTTCGTAAACGCTGCCAAGCGAAGTGGAGGGACTGAGCGAATATTCCAAGGCGGGAGAAGGACTCCGCTGAGACACCTCATCAGCAGGACGGTCGTGGTCTGGAGGTTGACCTTGAAATCTTTCCGTTTGTTCGCCTCGCCGCTCTCCGGGTCCGCGAGGTGAAGAGACTTTGCGCCGAGCTCAAGGTCTGGGTTCACCGAAAGTCCAAGAAGGCTTCGGTGTAGGTTGGTGATGAAGAAGGACAGGTCGAGATGTAAATCTGACCTGGCATTGTGGGCGTCTTGCCCTGCTAGGAGTGCAAAGGCGGTGACAGTGCAGAGCAGTGACTCTCTGCTCGTGTCGCGGGCGGGAGATTTGTCTTCGTCATCTTCTTTCTCTGCATCGTCGCCGTCGTCCTCTTCAGGGCTATCACTGTAACGAATCAAATCTTTCAAGGCTTCGAGAAGGTCGCCGAAGAACTGCTGGTTGATCAGGTGAGCGTACTTGGCCAAGCCTTCTAGTACAGCTCCCATAAGCTGCGGCGAACGCGCTTTAAGAATCCTGAAATAGGTGGCAAACACCATCTTCAGCGTCTCAGACTGCATCTGATCCCTTTCCTCGTGGCTGACGCTAGCGTCGGCATGAGCCATCACCTTCTCGGCCGCTTTTTGTTCCTTGAGGAGCTTCCGTTCCTTCTTCGTACGGAAGACCTTCTCTTTGTTCTTTTTCGCAACCGGAGCATCGTCTAACCGGCTCACTTTGTCATATGAAGCCTTCCCCGAGAACTCGGATAGCAGGCGTAGATGGAGGAATACATTGAGAACGGTTTCGTCAACATGATATTCTTTCGCCCTCATCATCTTGGTTAAGAGGGAAGTTGCTTCCATGGATGGTCGCCCTTCTTCATCTTCTCGAAATAGAGTCTCCAGCGCGTCCCTACACTTGACGAAATCAGCATCGATCTGGCGCGTGCTGAGTTTCCGCACAAGAATCCTGATCAGGTCACCCCGAAAGTTGAAATGCGGGACAGCATTTAGTAGCGTGCAGGCGCAAGCGATAGCGACGCTCGAGATAGGTTGGCTAGACTTGCGATCGCCTGGGGTCCCTCGGCCATTTGCGTATCTCGCGAGTGTCTTGATATATGCGTGGTAACCAGCAACCAATGACTGCTCGTATGTTCGTACTCGTTTTACATCCTTCGATAGCTTCTCCTTGGCAGGGTCCTCCGATGCAGGTCGTATCCGGTACCCAGGAATGATATCTTTGTAGACCGCCATCTGCGTGACGAGGCAGAGCTTTTGAATAGCAACAATGGAAGAGTCCCCGACCGCAGCCATGGCTTTAAACGAGCCGGGGTGTTCTTCCGGGTCCTCGTTCAGTTTCGTGGCAATCTGGGCTAGCTCTTCCTGGGCTTTCCTGATCTGCTCCCGCACCGGAATCTTGGGCTGCTCCGGAACAGGCCTTGGAGCTTCCTCGGAAACGGCCTCGTTGTCGCCATCACTCTCGAGCCATGAGGCGTCACTTGCCACAGACCCAACCTCATCGTCGTCGTCCCGTGAGGCCCAGGTTCCGCTTGGGGTCTTGACGAGAAGCTTTCCGCCGTTCCCCTCATCGTTGGCCTTCTTGTCCTTCTTCTTTTTGCCCTTCCGCGGTCGAGATTCGTAGTCTTGTTCGAGGCTCCAATTCGCTGCGCTTTTGAAGAATTGCTTCTGAACTTTGGCATTTCCGCCCGCTGATTCGCCATCATCATCTCCCGGCGGTGGCGATACCCTCCTTCTCTTTGGCGCACGGCAAGCCATTTTGAATGCTTTGCTGTATATGTTGTTGTTCTGTATGGTGGGGAAAATTTATTGGCGATGTGCCTGGATTTTCTCAATCTGTTTTTTTTGGGTCATGGGTAGTAGCAGCAGCCACCTCGAATTTGACTTATCGGAGCATGGTGGTTGGTCAATAAGCTTATCGGACCCCACATCTAAGCAGTCCCCAAAAGAAAAGTTCGGGCGAAGACCGGCGAGCAGCTGGAGCTGGGTCGTGCTCAGGAAACACGAACATCGATTCTTCACGAGAAGCAAGCAGTCGCCTCGAAACTTGCAAATCCATCGCATATGACTTCTGCCCAATAGTCAACCCACGCGGAAATTGAGACTGCGGCTCCCGAACTTCTCAATCTGCGTCGAAATCCGACTGCACGTCGAACCTCTGCCGAGGCGAAACTGATTGCTGTTAAATGTCGATATAGAAAACCGCAAGACATTACCACACGCCGAGCGCAGACTCTGGGGTGAACCGAAATCACGGTCGGTTAGACAAACATGGCGTCCTCTCTAGCTGCGCAGTTGGCGCATATTGCAGCCAATTCGCGGACCAGCCTCAACTCCAAGGCGATCAAGGCCAGCCACTCAAAGTCCCTGATCTTCGAGCCTCGGGTCGCCGCTGGTCAGACTTTCGCTGAGATCTATACCCTCTGCATTGAGGGCTTTGAGGAGCTCTGCCACCTGGATCATCGATTTGCGCAGTTTAGGAGTACGCTATTCAACGAGGAGAGCCAGGAGGCGGACAGAACACAGATGACGGCGGAAGAAAATGCACAGCTGGACCGGCATGTCGACGCTTTCCTCCACCTGTGTGGCAGCCGACTTCGGCTCATGCCTGCCATCAAGTCTATCGAGTGGCTGATTAGAAGATTCCGGTAAGTTCCCCGACCATCATTGCCGGACTTCGATCTAACGAGGCTGCAGGATACACGAGTTCAACACCGCAATCCTCATTGCCACCTTCCTACCATACCACACCATTCCTGCTTTTGTTACCTTGTTATCGATCTTGCCCAAAGATGTCCCGAAAGAGTACAGTTTTCTCGACCCATATATTCGGTCTCTCACCGCGCCGCCTCGGGCTGCCATTGTTCAGCAAGCAACTAAGCGCCCGGAGTTGCTCTCGGCTATCTCGCAGTTCACTCTTGAATCATGCCGGGCTAGACAAGAATACCCCGGCTTGATATCATTCTGGGGCGGTATTATGGCAGAGGCAGTAAACGGCATGCTTGACAAGATGCGGTCCGGAAGAAGGAGCATACAGTTGCAGAACGATCATGATTTGCTCCAGCAGATCATCCCCGTCTTGAACGAATCATTGGTTATGAAGGATGTACCTGGGCTGCAAATTGCCAGTTACATGATTGTCTCCATCCTTGCTGCCAAGGGCAGTTTGGATGATGCCGCCCTGTCTGCCTTTATGGATCAACTGGTCCATGGGTGGACTCCGGAGACCCTCCGCCCCGGCGTCGTCTGCCTCTGCATCATATCTCAGTTCCGATCCGCTAAGCAGCTCTCCGGAAGAGTCACCAAATCTCTCATGAAAGTGCATAACATCGTCTCAACACTCGACGAGATCAACCACGAGTACAGAGTCGATAAGTTGGCAAACGGGTTTGCGCTTGCTTTAGTGGATAGACTGCACAAGAAGGGCGATGTCCGAAGTCTTCCTGTAGTGAACTCGCTCATTGTTGGTAAAATCCTCCAAGAGAAGCAGATCAAGGTCATCTACAAAGCATTGCTGGTGGCAGCTCACAAGGTCGACGACAAGGTTGATGAGGACGGCCACATTCGCAATGAACTGGGATCAACTCTGGTCGGCCTGTCACAGAGCTGGGGGGAAGTTGGTGATGCTATCAGAGCCGCCATTAAAGAGGTTGATTTCGACATCGAAGAGCTCGAGTTGCGCCTGGGTACAGCTATTCGTCCAAAACTTGCAATTGAGGACGTCTCTGAGGCCGACGCTGAAGACGATCAGCCCCAGGTCTCAAAGGGGCAGGATCTGGAAGCAAGCTTTGAGAAGTTATCAAAGATGGATCGCACAACTTCATCTTGCTTGTCACAGGAGCCGAGCAGCCTGGCCACTGGAGTATACTCTTTCTTCCTGTCGGTGGCTGCCAGCGAGAGCAATTTGCAGAGATTCGACGAGGCTCCGGTTTTGAGCCGGCTGCATGCACCGAAAGATCCCTTTTACTTCAGTTTTTATATACAAATTTGGTGTGGACCATTCCCGACACTAGCCAAGGTCGCCGCCTTGGAACGAGTCAAAGCCCGTTTGAAGGAAGGAGACTGCACCGACCAGGACTTCCAGGCGATTATCCCTTACTGCATTTTCGCTTTGAGTAACCCGTCAAAGAAGGTCCGCCGAGCCGCAGCAGATCTGATGGTTGT
The DNA here is from genome assembly GCA_033439685.1 of Apodospora peruviana. Classification (NCBI taxonomy): domain Eukaryota; kingdom Fungi; phylum Ascomycota; class Sordariomycetes; order Sordariales; family Lasiosphaeriaceae; genus Apodospora; species Apodospora peruviana. The sequence continues at coordinate 1,863,611 of JAUEDM010000007.1, forward strand.
TTTGGGAGATCTGTTTGACAGCACACCGAGCCGTACGCGGCATGTCTGGGGCTTGGAAAATCTTTACGAAAAGCGTGATGTTGTCAGTTCGCTGAACTTTGATGCCGCTAAAGCACTGATCCATTCTGTTCTCCTGCCGACCCTCGAAGAGTCTGTGCTCCACGAAGATCATATTTTGACAGCGCTTACCAGTTCTTTGGAAAGCTCGAAAGCTTCTGGCGGTGTCAAAGATGCCGGAAAGAAGCATTATATTTCTCATGCCACAAGACTGTCTATTATGAAGTTTCTTTCGGGTCATATAATCGGTACACCGCTAATTGCGGTCAAACTCCGGTTGCTGAAGTCACTCAATCAAATTCGGAGCATCTCTGGGACATCCAGGACAGATCTCCTCCTTCCGCTGCTTCGCTGGTGGTCCTCTCTATCTAGTGGCTCGGCTCAGCAACTCGCTACCCGAGAGTCAGTTGACGAGCGACTTATTGACGCGGCATGTGTTGACGTTGTCGTTGCAAACAACCACGATGGCCTTCAGCTGCTCTTGGACCTGGTCAAGGATCCTCAGTGTGCTACGCGACCCAGTCTCATCCAATCCATATTCTATCGCCTTGAGAAGATGTGGCCATCCATGAAAGCCGAAGTCCAGCTTTCCACTGCCCAAGCAATGCTCTCGCTCTCACAAGCTTCTGCCCAGCCCGCGCCGGAACAGAACCAGATTTCAGTGGAAGCCGCGGATCTTCTGCGAACGGTCGAACTGAACACGGATATTCTTGTCGACTTCCTCGATTCTCTGCAAGATCAGGTCAAACTACTGACCCAGCCACCCGCAGCCAAGCGGAGACGAGTTAGCACGTCAGAGCAAAACCGAAGCATACAGTTGCAGAACAGCCCGGAGGTCAAGACTACTGTGAATAAAACCACCTTCATCCTTGAGCTTGTTCAGGAATCCAACCCCGCACAGCACCCAGAGCTGCTTCCCTTCCTCTTCCTGACGCTTTCTGATCTCATTCACCTAAGAACGGTTGTTGGGTCCGAGCTCGGCTATCTTCAGGGTCTTGTCTTGAGCAGTCTACTTGCAATCATACCTGCGTACAAGAACAACAAGAATCTGACCATCGATGCATCCGTAGGACACGGCGATATTCTGGCAACCTGCATCCAAAGGTCATCCAGCCCCACTGTCATCAATGCTGCGCTGCTTCTCGTAGCGAGCTTGGCCAAAACAGCTCCGGAGGTTGTGCTACACAGTGTCATGCCCATCTTTACGTTCATGGGCAGCTCAGTGCTAAAGCAGGCTGACGACTACTCGGCACATGTCGTCAATCAGACCATCAAGGAGGTGATTCCTCCATTGATTGATACATTCCGGAAAACTCGCAGGAATCTGGTAGCGAGCACTGCGGAGCTTCTCTCGAGTTTCGTTATTGCCTTTGAACATATCCCATCTCACCGGAAGCACGATCTCTTTATCTCCCTGATCCAGAATCTGGGACCAGAAGATTTTCTGTTTGCGGTGCTCGCCATGTTTGTTGACCGCTACGGTACGACAGACAGCATCGTGTCATTTACAACACAGATCATGTCCTCCTTCTCGGTGGAGATTCAGCTACAGACTTTGATCAAATCTCTCGAGTTGATCAGCGACATTTTCAAGCCGAAGCCGGTCCTATCAAGTGCGCTCCTTGGAAAGACCGAGAATACGGACCAGGACCCACAGAAACTCGCCATGAAGCAGTTGACACTTCTTCCCCATTTGCTTTCTAACAGGAGGTTGAAGCGGGAGATCAGCCAGCTGGCTGAAAAGGATGACATGGACTCGGCCAATATTCGTAACCTTTACGCAGCGCTCTTGGAGAGCTTGTTAACATTGGCAAGCACCGTCAAGGCAAAGAAGCCCCTATACAGCCGCTGTGGTGACGCACTGTCCAATTTGCTCAATCTTCTATCCATTACCGAGTTCATCAAGAGCGTTGAGAGTCTTCTGGACCGACCGAACGTGACTTTGAGGCAGAAGGTTCTGCGTGCCCTCGAACTCAGGGTTGATAACGAAAGCAACACCGATCCCAAGTCGCGGACGGCTCTGCTAGCCTTCCTGCCACAGCTAACCGCTGTCATTCGCGAGTCCGACGATATGAACTACAAGCATACGGCAGTGACTTGTGTCGATAAGATCGCCGAGAAGTATGGCAAGAAAGACCTCGAGGCGGTTGCCGCCGCCGCCGCTACAATTGCAGGTGACCATTGCTTAGGCCAGCCATCCCAGAGTCTCCGCGTCATGACTCTTCTCTGCCTCGCGTCGCTTGTTGATGTCCTGCAGGATGGCATCGTGCCCGTTTTGCCAGTGGCAATTCCCAAAGCACTTGCGTATCTGGAGGAGAGTCTTGCAGGCGCAAAGCCGGACACTGAACTGCACAATGCTGCCTACTCTTTCATCACTGCTCTATCCCAGCACATTCCGTATATGATCTCGGGTGCGTACCTTGATCGGCTCCTTGCTTGTTCCAATGCGTCGGCGGCGGCAGGTCTCGATGATGAGTCCAACAGCAACCGGTCCCAATGCCTCCAGTTTTTGGCGAAGCTGGTCGACGCCAAGGTTCTTTTTGTTGCTATGGAGCACAACTGGCCCAAGGCCGTTGGCTACGGATACCCGGTAAGAAATCTTGTGTCCGACGACTGTAGACAAATACTAACCACCTTGCAGGCACTGGTTGAATATCTCAACATCCTAGGTGTGGCTCTTGATAAACATTCCAAGGCCATCATCTCCAAGAACACTACCGCTCTTTCGGCGATCTTCCTCAACGCTTTAGATGTGCGGCGGGTAGCTTCTTCTGAAGGTCAAACGGGAGAGCAGCTCGAATCCGTTGAAATAAACAACCTCGAGAAGACCATCAACGAAGCAGCGCTCAAGATGATTTACAAGCTGAACGACGCCGCCTTCCGCCCCATCTTCTCTCACCTTATTGAGTGGGCCTCCACTGGTCTCTCGAAACACGACATCGCCGGAAAGACGATGCGCCAACTCAGCGTGTACGGGTTCCTCAACACTTTCTTCGACGACTTGAAGTCTATCGTCACCGGCTACGCATCGTACATCATCGACACGTCTGTCCAGATCCTTCAAAAGACAAACTTGAAGGAAGCCAATGAGCGCGAGTTGTGGAAGCGCGTCCTCGCCACACTCGCAAAGTGCTTTGGGCATGACCAGGACGGCTTCTGGCAGGCGCCGGCGCATTTCAGCGCCGTTGCTCCCTTGCTGGTTGAGCAGTTCCTGCGCGCCGGCGCCGGCGACGTGGACGCGACCGAGGCCCTCGTGTCCGCGGTCGTGGAGCTCGCGGCCGCTGCTGACTCAAAGGAGCACCACAAGGAGTTGAACGGTGCACTGCTGAAGCTCTTGCGGTCCGACCACACGGCTGTCCGTCTGGCGGTGGTGCAGTGTCAGCAGGCCCTGACGAGCAGGCTTGGGGAGGAATGGCTGCAGTCTCTGCCCGAGATGCTGCCGTATATTAGCGAGCTGCAGGATGACGACGATGAGGTTGTTGAGAGGGAGAACCGGAGGTGGATCGTGGGGATCGAGGAGACGCTTGGGGAGAGTCTGGACTCGATGTTGCAGTAGTTTGTGTCTCTGTGGACACACACTCTCTCTTTCTCTACGTTTCCTGTAGTTTTCCGGTTCGGTCATATTTGTGTATATAAGGATTGGGGGGACTATCCTGTCTATGAAGTGCCTATTCCTCATATCTGGTGGGCAGGTAGGCGTGGGAGTCGGCCAAGGAGAAAGTAGTAGGTGAGGCTATTTAGTGTGCGGTGACTGGATACCTTCGGTACCTTACCTCAAGTTGTTGGTGAAAATAGTTGCGGAAGAGAATACTATAAACTTCTTGAAATCAGTGTTTAAACTTCACCAAGCTGCAAGATCCTATGTCTATTTGACTGCCAGGCTATGGTCTGGATAAAATGTATTTTAACGTAAGGTAATGCTGGAGATTTCAAACATATTATAATACAGCTAGCTCTAGGTAGGATCGAAATATTCGGTTAAATATATTATCGGATTATTTTCCAGATATAAAGGCATTTTCTTATCCAGACAGAGCCTGGTAAGTAATCATGCTATAAGGTGCAAAATATCATGGTAGAGATGTGTAATCTTCAAATACGGGCACTGAGAAATACCACATATATGCCGATATTATGTCCAATGCTAGGTACCTAGGTACATGCAGTTTAGATGAGTAGTAACGTACGCTCACGTGCGCACAGGACGATGCTTGTTGTAAATCATCTAAGATAATCCAGATGTGCGTATTTCCTTCCTCTATTGATTTGTCGACCAAAAGCGAGAGACAAATAAAACAAAGAACGACACATGCTGTGAAGCCACACATCTCCACCCTTCCTCATGTCTCCGAATCCAGTCATCCGCCCATGTCTAAACACCTGTAGGTTTGCCACGCATGGGCGTGACGCCAGAGTGCCAGCGTTTGTTCGTCCATCCATCCATCGAGCAGTCCACCCCTCCGTCGCTGTCTTGAAATGAACTGTGTTCACAAAGACACATGAATAACTGCATTCCACATGGAAGCTGAGCGGCCACCTGTACACGGCAGTCAGAACGCATAGAGCGCATCTCATGGGGAAAGCCTCATTTCCGACGTACCCAGTCTTGTCGAACAACAAGGCCCATCTGCCTCGCCTCTTCCGTTGCTTCTGCTCTTGACATTACAAAGCAGCAGCAAAGTCAGCAAAAGGAAGACAACCTGAGCGCGGGTTACATGGTCAGATAAAGGGAAATGAGCTGCCAGTATCCGATCAAGCAAATACATTGACCGGTTTCGACTTGGGTGAGTGGTGGTAATGTGAGGGATGGGCCGGATGGATAGAGAATCAACGCACGGTTTATATCATCAGAAATTTAGAACTTGTTTGGTCGTGAAAGAGTGCAGTGGCAGGTAATAGTGGCATAAGCGGGTCACTCGAGCCACAATCAACGCTTGGGCACATTCTCAAACCTTGATCTCCCGTCGGCCTTCACCTGGGGAAGGATCTGGCCAGCCATCGTGATGGGCTGCTGCTTTTGCCACTGAGCTGCTGATGGCTTCAGCGGATCATTGCTTCCGGCACTCGCCGTAGGAAGCAGCGCAGCGTTGCACTGTGCTTGACTTTGAGCCTGGTGGTAGGCACCAGATGCCGCTGTCGCAGCTGTCTGCAGAGAAGGGCCTGACGTATAGTTGCCAGCCCACGCACTCATCAATGCTTGCCTATCATACTCTTCCATCTTAGTCGTGCCATGCACGCCGCTTCCGAACATATTCGTGGCGTAGTTGTGTTCAACCGGCGAAGGCATGCTTCCATGCCAATATACCGCCGCGGCATCGTACGCTTTACCGTTGTTGTGTGCCAGCCCCGGGCTCGAAATGCTGCCCGGATAGGATGGTACGAGCGGTGTAGAGGACGCGTTATCCCCCAGAGGAGAGGGAGAGTGCCCAGCAGCTAACCAAGAGGCGGATGGTTGCGTCCTATGGGCAGGGGCCCCGAGTTGTGCCTTTGCGGGCAATCCCCAGGGGCTATTGACTGGTGGCAAGCTCGAGTTGGCACCAGAAAATGCCATTGGGGAAAATTGCGATTGGGCTGGCGGTTGGTCACCCATCGAATACTGGCCAAGTTGCCAGTGTCCGGCCGGGGAACCCCATGGATCAGGCTGGGAAGCCTTGGATGATGCCACTGTTGACGGCTGGGCTGAAATCTCTCCAGGCTCAGTCCAGACTTCGCGAATACCATGACCTTGAATGGAGGCTTGTTGGCTGCGGTTCGTAAAATCCGGACCTACTCTCGAAAGCCCCTGTTGAGAAGTAGAGGCAGCCGCGTGGTGCCCTCGTGGCACAGTTGACGCATTGTGCTGTCTAGTTTGCACCGGGACCATGTTGCGAATTGTCAGATTGTCAACTCCTTGTCCCTGGGTAGTAACGCGGGAAGTGCCAGGACGGGAAGTGGCCAAACCATTGGTCGTTCCCCAGCCTGGACTATTTCCTTTGGCCGCGTGCTGCAACAACCCTTCCCCAATTGCCGGGGTATAGAAATAGTTCCAGGGCAGAGTCGGAAATGTCTTCCCATTCGCCGAATCTGGAGTTGGACTCGTCGATGCCACGGATCCAAGAACTTCGCGAGCAGTTGTCGAGCCCATACCATAGGAAGTTTGATTCTGCGATTGGCTATCAGTCCGGGATTCGGATACTCTAGTGGCTTTACCCGTTTCCGGCGGAGTCAGGAAGTCATTGAGAATCCCGTAGAGCTGGTTCTCGATGGGAAATTCCGAAGCTCCTGGAGCTGCTCGTGATGCCACTGTGGAGTGTTCAGGCAAGACGCGACGCACAGAGCTGGTAGGCTTCTCGACGGGAGCAGCGTAAAAGTCTTCGTCCCCGGAGAACGCATCTGAGTCGTTTTCCGTAGGCACAACTGCTACCGCTGGCATGGGGGGTTGATCAACAGCGGCTGGCATCACCGCCGACATTGTAACTGCAGCAGCAGCATCAACAGGTGCAGCAGGCAGGTTGGCTGGCATATTGGTGGTGGGAACCGGCTTCCCAATTTCTGTATACAGGAATCTCACGCGTTCCTGGGAGTCTTCCATTATCTTGGAGTGCATAATAGGGAACGGCGAGTCGTTGGCCAGGTTCAGCGCACAACTCAGGACGCCAAGAGCACGCGTCAGCGCGACATCGTCTGCTGTGAAGGTGGAATCTGGGATGTCTTCAGCGCGCGGTTTGGGCGTGTGGAGGACTGGGTGGTAGTGCAGTCGGCAACCTTCGGGCAGTTCGGGCCCGTTTAAGCACCTCATCCCAAGTGTCTCCTCGTCTTCTGGGAACCGGAAGGGCACTGGGGTTTGAAGGCTCGCAATTTCGTTCGCCACCAAGTCGAATAGGAGATTTAGTGCGTTGGCCAAGGTCTTGCACATGATGCCAAACTGTGGTTGCAAGTGGTCCTGGTAACCTACAAGATCGGTATTGTAAAAGCAGAGCCAAGTCATGTAAACGCGTATGAGGGGTAGTGTGCGGCGGAAAACGGGCGTGAATTTGTCGGCGACTTGGTTAGGGCTTGCTGAGTCCCGAGTCTCGTCTGGAGGCTCTACAGGTTCTCGCTGGACGATTTCGACGAGCTCTTCTCGGAGGATACGTGAAATGGTGTGGATGGTCCGAACATTCTGGAGGAGAATGAATTGGCACGAGCGAGACCCGGTATCGCTCCATTCAGCTGATAGAATTTAGCAGAAGTTGGCGAAAACAGCGTGTTTATTAGCGAGACTTACTTCTGGTCTTCTCCAAGCCTACCTGAAAGGCGAGGATATTAATCAAGATCATCTTGAGCAAGCCCATATCCAGATCTGACTGTGTGCCCTTCTTTAGAGCCATTTCCAAGCGATGGTCAACTTCGTCTTCAAGCTCCTTGCGCCCACTGAACTCCTCTCCCTTGAAGTAGTTGGCGTGTAGTTTGACAAACCAAGAGAGCATGGCATCATTGATGCCCTTGGACGCCCCAGCCGTTCCTTGCTGGAGATCCCGAAACTCGCGCTCCAGGTTCGTCGAGGCATTGGGATGTGGTTTATCGCATGCGAGTGCTCGATAGAAGTGATATACGACTTCCAGATGGTCCTCAGTCTCGGAAAAAATGACTCCACATTGGTGGTAGCCAAGCCCGGACTCCGGAATAAGCTCGTTTGCAAGCGAGTAATAAGCTAGAGCATTGTGCCATCGTCGGTCCTTTGGGCGCGCCAGAGTACGATATCTGGAGAGATCGCCAAGATAGATCAACATCTTGTGGGCTGAGGCGGTGACAGTTTCCTCAAGATTCTCCGCCGCAGCATCCACAATGTCCTGGTCCGGGACAGGCATCTCTTCCAGCTCCGCCCGGCGTGCAATACGCTTCAGCGCCTTGACATTGTAGCGGGCACAGACACGTTGTAGATATGCCTTGTAGAAGTACTGGGCCGTCCGAAGGTAGGCGAGATATAGCTTCTCAATCTTTCGCTTGAGAACGACACGGTCAGAAGACTGGAGTCGGGCAATCGCCTTTCTATACACCTTGGTGACATTGGCGTGAGTCTGCCAGAGGATATCCTCGACCCGTTTCTCGGCGGCGGCGCGAATATCGGGCCACATCGTGTTGATGCAAGCTAGGCGAAAGCTGGCAGCGAGTTAGGCACGAATGAGCAGGACTGGGAATAAATAGTAGCTCACTTTTGCATGAGCTTCTCGATCTTCTCAAAGCGAGCGAGCTCGTTCGCAGCCGATCCGCCTTCCTGAATCCGCTTGAGCTCCTTGTCGATGGTAACATGTTGGCTTTTCGCGCGCCTGTAGGTTGCAAGATTAGCGACGGTAGTGATGACAGGATGGGGCCATGTGAAGAAAAGCGGTAAACTTACTCCCACTCCTTCTCGGTCGCGGTTGTGATGGTGGCAGTCGCGGTTGGCGTCGCCATCTTGCCGTTTGTCGTCCCGAGCAGATTCACGGGACGCGACAAGGTTTTAAGTCTAGTCGATGATGTATCCGGCCGAGATAGATCGAGGTGGGACCACAGGCAGGGCCCTGGAGATAAAGAGTCGGCGCTCAACGGCAAAGCTGCTCACACAAACTCGACAAGAATCCGCGGTGTTGCAAGCGATCCATCACTTGGTTGGCAGTCTGTAGCGGGTCGGCGAAGACTAGGAGGCGGAGGGGCGCGACGACCTGTGGCTGGCGGGTTGGCGGTCGGTAAAGCGAACATTGGGGGTCCGCGGATTAAACGAGAAAAGAAAATGTAGCAAGGTGAATACCTGGTAGGTAAAGTGTCGTGGGTCGGCAAGACTACGCGACCAAATGTGCGCGGCGAAACACAAAAAGTTCGGGGAAAAAAAAGGGTGGTGGGCAAACCTTGGTGGACAAGATTCACGGAGTCTTTTGACGTTGGACGGAAGCCCCTCTTGCACGAGCAACTTTCTTATAGCGCGCCCAATCAGAAGTGGCCAGCCGGGTTTAAGCGATCTCCAGAAGCTCAGTCGTCCCCGTATAATGGGCGCCCGGCCCGTGCGAGCTTTAAGTTTCGCTTGCCGTGATGATCTCTTTGGTTGCTGAGGTGGGGTTCATCTTTGCACTAAATTACACCGCCCTTGGCCTTCTGTCACTCCCCAACATCGCGACTAGAAGAACAACGAAGGCCTGAAGATATCAAGCGACAGGTACCTGGTAGTTCCAGACAGCAGGAGCGGCTTGTGGTAAACTAGAAAAAAGTAACTGAACCCTATCCCGTTGAGAACCGCTACCTCCAAATATCCCATCTCATCCAAACGAATGAAGCGCTCACGCGAGCCTGAACAAGAACCCTCAGATCAGGCCCAGCCAGGAAGAGGAACTGCCGATAATGGTCTGAAGAGTAGCTCCATCATGGCCGCCGATGAGGATGCTGCTACGTCACAGCAGCCCGCCTCCAAAATCATCGAACTAGACCTGGCAGAGACGATGTCGACACCAAGCGACGGCAGCGGTGGCGGCAACAGCCACGGCAGCAGTATCGAGATACGCTGCTCTTTGCCCCCGCATCAGGAGTCCCTGGTATTTACGACCTACCAAGAGTACGAAGCTCATTACAACCAGACCCATACCAACCGCTGCCTCGAGTGCCGCAAGAATTTCCCGTCTGCCCATCTACTCGGCCTCCATATCGAGGAAGTTCACGACGCCTTTGCCGCCGTCAAGAGGGACAGAGGAGAGCGCACCGTACATCTTCCCCCAACTTTTTCCTAACTTTCCCATTCTCTTTTCCCAGGATAGCTATCAAGGCTAACCACGCGTTTTCCCTCTAACCCAGTATTCATGCTTCGTCCAAGGCTGTGACAGAAAGTGCTCGACGCCGCAGAAGCGGAAAATGCATCTCATTGACAAGCATATGTACCCTAAGGAATACTTCTTTGCCGTAACTCGCGATGGAATCGACGGGAGACACTCAATGTTGTCGGAGGGTCGTCGTTACCGCCACCGCAAACCCAGCGTGGCCGCCTCTATGGCAAGCTCGGCAGCGGCAAAGCCAGAGAAGCCTGAGACAGAGACTCCCAAGGAGGAAACCTCTACAGAAGAAGCTGCTGTTGGTACTGTCGCAGCAGAGACTGGTAAACAAAAACAGGGCCAGAACGGGCCACTCCAGAAGCAGACTCTTCCCGAGGAGCTGAATGATGTGGAGATGGAGAACAAAGACCAGCCCCAGCCTCAGCCTTGGCCAGCTCAGAAGCAGAAGCAGATCAAGGAGCCGGTTGATGTCGAGATGGACGACCTAGCAGGTGCAATGTCTGCGCTCCGGTTCGTGCCGTCCAGTGTCCGGTTCGGCCGTGGTGGAAGAAAGGGTTTCGCGAAACGATAGGAACCAGAAATGGTTCCCTGGATGTAGAAGGACCCTTGATAAGCCACAGGCTATGAAATGAAGATCATTCAAGGCTTGTGGGACATACTGTCTGATATTTCTTTTGTTCTCGTAATCTTCGTGCATATTCCACCTTTCCCTGTAATGTGCTGAGTTGACCTCATAATGGCCGTGAAAAAGAACGCCGCCGCCCATGCATATTCCGACAGAAAAGGGGCAGAAGTGGTGGTATCAATAACTCAAACAAACAAGCAACAATAAAGAACCTCATGCTCCGTCATTAATTGTTTTTAATCGCACGAAGCACACCCCCGGCAACCACAGCTGACGCACTGCACGTCCTGGCCCTCCTTCAACTGGGCCTTGGGCACGCGGCAGATGCACGTCGAGTTGAAGTTGGTCTCCTTGGTTTGCACGCAGCGTAGACAGCACAGCTTCTCGTACCCTTGCTTCTTCCACTTGGCAATCAGCAGCGCGTCGGCGTAGCCGTTCTTGAGCAGCCAGTCGTACAGCTGCTTGCTGATGGCTTCTTTTTCGTAGTAGAGCTCGTAGATGTACCGGCTGCGCTGATGCGAAATCTGGAACACGGGCCACTGCGCCTGGTGCTTGGGAATGTTGTCCGTCGGCGCGTTCTGAGCGTCCTTCATCTTGTTGCTGAAGACCAGGAGGTCCTCCTCCAGGTCGCTGAAGCCCTCCGGAGGCGGCTTGCGCTTCGACGCGGCGCGGATGGCGGGCATCTTTTTTGAGGTTTGGCGGGTTTCCCGTTATTTCTTTCCTTTTTTTCTCCCTCTTCTCTTGTTGTTCGTTCCGCTTGGCTTGATCGACTAGGGCATGGAAGGTTCAGTTTGCTTGTTCGGTTCGATCGAGTGCGACGGTGGACGGAGTGGTGGGGAGAATGCTTCGCCAGTTACTTGTTGAAGTTCGAGGAAAGAAGGTTAAAGGTTGTAGTCCGTAAACTTCTAGAAAGGAATGGTGCCCGTTGAGCCAAGCCAAGCTTTCCTGGATGACTAATGGCGTAAGTGCTTGGCTGCACCACTGGTTAGGTAAGTACTTGGTGGCGGCCCAAGCTTTCCCGGCGGGCTGTGTCGATTGGTCGGGTCGGTGGTCGTCTCGAATTCGGGCAACGACGACGACGGAGCTTCGCCATCTTGAAGTCGACCACCAAACAACCCAGGCCGCCGCACGTCGTCAATTGGCCGTCATGGCGATCCTACCTACCCAATTCGCCCAGATCACCCGGCAATGTGAGAATACCCCCGTGTATTTGCTTTAACATGACCAGCCAAACTAATTTGGATGACGAACGGGAACAGCTGCCAACTGGGCCGAGGCGAAACGACGAACGCTTGCGGTATATCGAGAATGGATTCGTGCGGTATGATCTCCTGTTCCGCTCTGTTGTGGAAAGTGCGGTTTTCGAGCACGACATTATTAAAAACACGGTCGGATGCGTGCAAGCAATAACTGACGGGAAGCTCTCCATTACAGGCGCCCGAGATCCAGACCATGTACTCCGTCCCGCTCCCAGTCTCCGTCATCCGCACGCGCATCAGGCAAGAGTTTGAGCGCAACCGATTTGTCAACAAGCTCTCAGTGGTGGACGTCCTGATCACGAAGGGTCACATCGACTACCAAGTAAGAACCGATTCCAGCAGTTCTCTCTATACCCAGGGCTGGAACTTCCGAGCGGGTGGGCGAACTGGCTACCCGGCCTATATTCTAGTACAACGAAAGAATTATTGGCTTCGTCCTGGCTCGCTGGCAGGGGAATTGCTGCCAGAACAGCAAGCGCCGGGTTGTTGAGATGATAACTAACATCTGTTGCCCCCTAGGAAACCATGAACTACTGGCGCCAGACCACGCACATCATGTCTTACTTCAAAGAAGAGAACTTCCGGGGCGATAAGAGGTTGCCCTCAAACTTTTTGAACGGCTTCTTGGAGGTAAGTTATACAAACCATCAGTCTCTCCAATGTTACTCAGGGCTTCTTGCTAAACTCAGTTGTTTCAATCCAGGGTCGCAACTAAGGAAGTTGTACACCTCTCTGTCTCCCTTCTCTCTAAACTATGTATATAACAGCAAAATCAGAGAGAAACCCCAAAAACAAACAAACCAAAGGCACCTTCGCATGATTCCCAAGTGCCACACCCCTTTCTCTAGTTTAGTTTTATCTATTACCTGCCCCGATGATAACCGTCCTGTTCCATCCAAAGTTACGCCAATAAACGCCAACTGTTCCATAGAATCAGGTACCATATGCTACGCCCTACTCACTCGCTGCGTTGCTCACTGCCCAATACAATTTGCCACCAGTTTGCCACCCTTGTGCCCTGCGTTCTATGCAGACATGCGCGCAGCAAACTCTTCCCTTGACGCCTTGAACTTCTCGGTGACGACATCTGAAAGGTCCTGAAGGTCCTTCAGGCCCTTCTCCAATGCCTGGACGGCGGTTGTGCCCTCTATAGCCACGTCAGTAAAGCCATTCAAAGGCGTGTCTTCCGGTTGGAAGTCCAGACAAGTCAAAGGGAAAGGGGGCCTACCGTAGGTCTGGATTCTGATGTTCATCTTGGCTTCTGAGGGATGGGGTATGGCGTAGGCGCAGAATTCCACGTCGGGGCTGGACTGAAGAGTGAGTAACGACATATTCGCAATAGGTTGGCTTTCTTTGGTGTATGGTATGATATACACACATGCTGTGATTTGAAATGCGATATAGGGGGCAACTTACTTCTTCATGATGATATACCTAAGCGCATTTCCAAGTGTGTGGCCTTCCTCCAGAAACTCAAAGGATGCTGCTGTTGGTGTAGATCCGGGAAGCTGTTTGATATATAATCAATTAATAAACCGATTTCACGGTTTCGAGAGAAATATCATTTCCACCAAGGAGTGCTGCTGCATGTCGGTCCGGCGGTACTCACAAGCTTAACCCTCTGCTGCTCCTCCTCCTCGTCTTCATCCTCATCTTCGGCATTCTGCCCCTCCTCATCATCGAACGGATCGCCGTCTTTCATCGAAGCGTCCTCATCCTCGACGGCCGGTTGGTGAGAGGTCGGCGGCTCAGTCATGGCCACATCGGCTTCGGAGGCAACGACCTCCTCCGGTGTCTCTTTCTGTGTCTTTGATTTGGGCGCCATCTCTTTTTTCTCTGGGAAGATCTATGTGCGTCTTTTCTTGTGCGGAGGGTCAATATTTGTGAGGCTGTTGTGTGTAATTTTTTGCTGATTTGTTGTCTTTTGGTCTCAAGATCTTTACATGTGAGTTTGGTGTTGATATCGAAATAATTTTAGCGTTGAGTAAAATCTGCCCCACCTTTTTCCCTTCAGATTCAGAAATCTTTCCCAAAATGCGGCTCTTCCGTCGAAAGTGCAGGGCGGATGCCAGCCACTGCCAGCCAGCACCTTGGTCCCCTATCGGTACGTGCACGGGGCCGCTGGGCCACTGAGTGGGCAGGCAGTAATGGTAGGTGCAGCCAAACCCACACCTCACCGTCGGGTCGGGTGCCCGTCCAGACGTCGAAGGACAAGACATTACATATCCGTATATTGGGATGGAAGCCCAAACGAAACCTTCAATTCCCGGTTCCTGATTGCGTGATTCCATCCCCATATGCGACCGTGGTTGCATGGACCGACGACCGACCTGCGAGCTGGTAACTATCGGGCGGTCGCATTAGCCGCTGACCAGATCTTTCGAAACCTGCCCCGTTCGTGATTGTTGGTGATGTGATCTCGTCTGTGACAGCATCGCAGCCCGACTAACTTATTTTGCCAAGTAAGTGCCGGTCATAGCTAGCTCGTCAGGCTGGTGGTCTATGGAATCCTTTAGTGGCGAGATCTTGCCCACACCTCTGGCACCCTCGGTTAAATGGAGTTCACCTGGCCCGGTGGTTGCGGTGGCGCCAACGGGGTGGGAGTGAAATGTCAATGATATGGCCAAGCAATGATAGGTCTCGACTAATAAGTCCAGAAAGCCGCTATTGATTAAGGGCCGGCCACAAATCCAGTCCCGTCCGGCCGGAGGAGGAGCTACGACGTTGACGATGGAATATCCTGTGGAATCGAACTGCAGGTCCAGGTCCCTTTTGGCGGCCGCCGCAACGGTAGGCACAAGGCGCGCGGCAATTGTGCATGATGCTTCCACCACTCGCTCCATTGGATTGGATAAGTTTTTTGTTTCGACAAATCAATCTTGCCGACTTATAACCACCTACATACCTGGATTACATAGGTCACGGTAACTATATCGCGCCTTATCTACTGTGTAATACGTCTTGTGTAATACGTCTTGTGTTGTGCGTCGACTGTTCAACTGTAACGACCGACACATACACGGGCTGCAGCATGATCTAGGTTACCTTGATAGTTCTCGAATACGTACAGGTAGAAAGGCGCTTTCTTCGTGTCTGCAGCTCGGCAGCCGGCCGGCGGCAGGCCAGTTGCTGCTGGACGACGTCAATGGACTTGTTCTTTTCTGCTTTATCGTGTTGCACAGCTAACTACCAGGTACGGAGATCCTCAACAGTTTCTGGTAGTACAGATGTCTTCATCGGCCTATCTGACCTTACATGGAGCTCTTGACTGCTGAGTCATATGGTAACGTGTCATGGATAAGATCATTCAGTGGTATCCGTACCTTAGTTATATCGAATTTGTTCATACCTGCCCAACGGCACAGAACACGATCAGCCTTGCCGATCGGAATCCTTTGACCTTTTTCGCTTGAGAGATGATCTGCAGATAAACTTGCTTAGGTTATTCTGGAAACGGAGCCTGTGAATGTGTAATAAAAGCCTCTTCACCTATTCATCACCGTTCCTTCTCATCACTGTAGGAAACACGAAATACAGCAAACGGACACAAGATCATTCCTTATTTCTCAGTTTACCAAGGGCCAGCGACGACCCACACATACGACAACCATGAAGAGACTTACCTGTAAAATCTCTATCCAGGAATTTTATAGAAACGGAGCGGTGTTGTGTGCATGTGTCCAGGCCCCTTGGCCGCCGGACTGCAGGTGGGAAGTGAGATGGGAGCCAATCACTGCTTTTGCCGAGTTGTGGGTTAGGTTCTCCTGAGACGAACGGGGGAGAGAGAATGAGAGCCAGGCCTTTTTTTTGGCTTCTCACTCGGTTTCTCTCACATGCGTCCTCGATATTCAAAATCTTATATCTCGGGATTAAACATTTGTCAAAATGAATTAGGGTCCCTGAGCTACAACCACGTGAAGGAAGGGTGGCGAAGACGACATGGTCAAAATATCAAGATGCGAAAGTTCAGCCAGTCTCAGGATGGGTCGTTGTGTCGTGTTGGCGGCGCAGTTCTTATTACGGATAGGTTGTCAACGTATCGCCAGTATCTTACGTTGGACATGATACGTGTTGATTATCTGTAGCTTGTTTCGCTTCGAGAACTTACACGCAGCCTTTCTTATTATAACGCGTTTATGCTTGTCTATATCCAAGTATCAGACAGGGGTGTAGCTTGGTCCAAAGATGACTTGTGAGACTCGGATTCATCAAAGAAAGGATCCTGATCACTTTTTTGCCGAGGGAAAGAAGACCTTTCCTCTGATCAACGTATTGTGCGGATATTATCTGCTTTTCTTTGATATCCCACCGAAAAAAAAAGCCAACAAGGGAACTAGATTTGGCCTGCTCGTTTGTCTCTATAATACCTCTCTTATCCGTATTGGGGACCGACCCCGAACGCTGACACCTTGGATGACCCTCGACGGATCAATGGCCGCCGGCTCAATTGGGCTTAGGCCAAAGAGTTGTCTCTGGGAGCCGGTGTCGTGCAGCCAGCGATGGCCACCGAACCGGGCAAATAGCTTTGCGACATGGACAATGTAAAAGATAGATTGGATTCTGGTCCTGGCGAGGGAAAATGCCCGTCAATGCTACCTCGAGTTTGCCATTTATATCTCACACCGCATTTCATATTCCCGACGTGTTGTTCTAGGTCCGCTCGGCTTTCCCCTACTATTGAGCGGCCCAGCACGCATTCGCTTGACCGCTTCTCGGTATTATATTATTATTATCATGGCCGGCGACCTCAGTTTTCGGTGCTGGTGTCTCACATCAAAAGTTCCGTCGGGTCCATCAGGCCAGCTGGGCTGCTCCATTAGTCATGCGCATACTCTGCGCCTCCTGACGAGCAGTTAGTTCTCGTCCATTTTCCCTCATCGCGGTCATCATGACCGAACCATTATGAGATGCGGAACGGCGCTGCGCCCTGGGGACATAATAGTGCCCGAAGAGGGGAAAGAAAAGAAAAAGGGGAGAAGGTTCTGAGGGTTTGGCCTTGGAGGTACTCCGCGATAGGGCACCCTGTTTGGGTTCTCACCTCATCGGTTGAGGCGCGGGACTGGGTGTTGCTTTCAAAGTGCAAGAATATAGGTATCTAGTAATATTACAAGGAGGGTTGCTGACGCTATTCCGCAAAGCTTGTTGTTTTCCTGTTGTTGTTGTTACAGCTTGAGATGACGGGACGGCATCCAAATTGACATCTTGCAACGAAAAATGGAAGACGGGACCCGCCAGGCAGGGTAGTGAGCACGGTGCACGGTGGGCACTCACCCCTCCTCGTGCAGCGTTGACGAGTTTCAGGCGACACGCAAAAGTGCAGAAGGCGCGCTGTAAACGTGGGCCGGCAGGGGTTCCAAGAAACAACGGGCCCCGAGCATCGACCAATGGTAGGGCCGGACGGCCTAAATCTAAAACAATCACCGAGCTTAATGCTCCCCTGCGGCCCCCCCTCTTCTGCCCTTCTTCTGTCGTTCGAAGGAGTCTCTCTCATAAAAAAACGCCCACTCCACTGATGGACTGATGGGACAAAAAGACGGAGAAGGGGGCCACCGCAGCGGCACAGGGGGGTGTACGGGACGTGTGGCAGCGAGTATGTATGTACAATGGGTGTTGACGAGTCGCCGTCTTCAATATGGCCAAGCCTGGCCTCCGTTCAGGGCTCCACGACAGTCAACCTCAAACACTGGGAGCCACTAGGAGCAACCGGTAGCCACTGACGGGCGTCCGCCTGCTCTTAACTGAGTGACGGGCTCGTCCTGCCAACATACGTTGTAGCCACAGACCTCACACACGTCTTGCATCACCGCAACCTCTGGTCCTCTCCTTTCATCAATCCATCGTGTCGGCGACCCTCTCTCGCCCCCTGTCCAGTTTGTTACGGTAACCTAGTGTGGTGCACACCTCCTGGCATGTTGTTTCTGAGTCCTTGTATCCCATCCCCTGGTGCCCCCTAAAAGTAGACGGGAATCCTCTCGCCTTCCTGGAACGTAGCCCCTCCTCCCGTCCATTTTTAATTCATCCGCATCCCCTCCAACTGCGTCAGGTCCTCCCTCGTGCTGTTGTTTTTGCTCAAGTCTCTCGCTTTTGTGCTCCTCTTGTTTTTGTGTGGTATTTTTTGTTCACCGGACGATTGGGGCCCGCTCCCAAATCCGAGGTCTGCCGCTCCGCTCGATTCGAATTCGGTCGACGCATTTACACGGGACAAGAGCTCCTGAAACCCCCTTCGGTACGACCGACAGCAAAAAAAAGGTGCCGCCTCAGCATCAGCGTTTTCCGTATTTTAGGGTGCTACAAAGCCGTTCGTTTAGTCGATACAGCGCAAACACGGGCAGAGAAGGGAGAGAAGGAGGAAGGACAGAAACCCGGATTCTGGTTGTTCTTTTCGAATTTCATCTTGATCACTGTTTTTGGCTTCGGAGAAGTTTCCGACACCAGCCAGAGGGTTCCCCGACGATTTCGTTTCGGGCCATTACCAACTGGAACGCTGTGGTACCGCAAAATACAGCAAGCGCCAGCGGCAAAGTTTCCCACTTGCGGCTGGGCTGCATTGCGTCGCCAGGAAAAGAACGAACAATTAAAGTCCTCGCGACTCGAAACCAAAGCCAAAACAACACACTCCTGACAGCCAAAGACACACCGCACAGTCGTCTCTGTAGTCGGCATTGGCTTGGAAGCGCTCATATGGTCATATCGATTTATTGTTTCCAATAATTCGTTTTCCATCTTGCATTACTTGACCAAGACATTCCCAATCCCGGATTTTTGATATCCGATCTGATCTCTACACCAATCGAGCCGGCCGACCAATTGCCCACAGCAGCACTCCTGGAGCAGAGACACGCCGCAGCGACAGAGACAGCGCTCAGCGCACGAGAGAGACAGAATTTCTGCTGTTTTTGGCTGGTTTTCTGACTGAACGTCACCGTCTGGCTGCCGTCCCGTCTCGCCTCCTGGTCGGTCGATCAATCGAACAATTTGCAGCCGACCTGCCCCCCAATTTTCGGGGAGACAGCGCTCGCCATTTTCCGGACCTTCTGAACCAGCACCCTCTTCTCTTCCACAAGAAACGATCATGAGCACCGCGATTGCCATGGCCCCTTCACCGGCACCTCACGACAGGTCATCTTTCGGCGCCGATTTGTCTGCGCCTCCGCCTGCGCCCGCCCTCACATCCCCCTCGCTGCAGCGGACGGCAGCCGTACCACCACCTCCCCAATTGTCGGCAACCCCGAATGCGCCAGGTCCCCGATCCGGCAGTGGCAGTCCCAAAGGTGCCAGTGCGACCAGCGCACACAAGTCATCTCCCCCCAGCGCGTAAGTAATATTTCCCTTCAATCGTCCCATTTCCATCCATCCAATTTTTGTTTACCCGACAAAACAGCCAGCGCGGGACTAATCAATTCTGCTTTCTTTTCGCTCCGCAGTTCCCGAGATGCCCGCCATCCCCCGAAAATCATCGTAAAGAAAGAACCCGGCTCGCCCGATCTGGCGACCGCCCGGCGTCGACCGGGGCGGCTGGATCTATCCAAGAACACACCCACCTCCGGCTCCCCTGCAACCGCGCGTGGACCGCTGACAGCTGGCGGAGGTCTTGGTATCCAGGAAGTGGGTCTCGCGTGTCTGTCGCCAGGATTTGTTACCCAGGATCCCGTAATGAAGGAGCAATTGCAGCGCAGCATGAGTGTGAGGGAACACCAGAGGATGATCATCGAGGCGAGGTTACAGCAGCAATCAGCAAAGGGCGACGGCCCAGATCATAGAGAAAAGGAAGGCATGGGCAACTTCGGCGTCAAGACACCTGGTCTGTCGCGCAAGCGCGGTGCTCCTCCGGGTCTCAGCATCGTCGCGCCATCGCACGAGCAGTTTGCCAACGAGCGGGTCATCCAATCCGCGCCGCTCGGCCACACGTTCACAGGGCGACACAACCCGCACCCGTTAACGCGGCACATTACGAATCAGCCTTCCAACCTTGCCAGCACATCGCACATCCACCACGTGCCGGCAAATCAGACACAGAACCGACTCCCTCCGATTGCCGATGTGTTCGGCCAAGGTCTCTCCGGTCATCCGGACAACAGTGGTCATCAAATGTACCAGAACCAGAGCCGCGGCGCCCCGCTAGCGTCCCCTCATCACCCGCCACCACTCCCTCCCCAAGCGCCGACGTCGGGACGGCCCAGGGAGAGGGAATACAAATCCGCAGAAGAGGCACAGGCCGAGCTGGCCGGTGGACGCCCCGACTTACTACCGAAGTTAGTACACTACGGTGGCCACCAACCCCCCACCCCGCCGTCTCCGGGAGCGCACTACGCGCAACCAAGACCGCTCGCTGACGCCGACCGGAGTGCCAGCGCGAGCAAGCGGAGGACTCGAGCGGAGTATGAGGAGGGGGGCAGCCCGCCGCTGGGCAACGGTCGGCCTGCGCAGAGGAGAGGATTGCCCTTTGGCGAGGGTCGGGATAGCCCAGAAACGATAAAGGCCAAGAGGGACAAATTCCTCAAGCTCTGCGAGGAGGCATGGGATCTTTTCCATTCGTGATTTTATCTTCTCCGGTCATATATTTGCCTGGGCTGGATGGCTTAAAGTATCTTTCATCTCTCTCTGTCTTGCGGGGAAGGGCTTAATGTCTTATGTTTTGTGAGTGATTCTGACGGACAGATGGATGGATGGAAGGATTTTTGTTTTGTTGATGCTATACTCCACAAAGATTCGATCTCTTTCTCGCGTTGATAATCCGCTGCCACATGAACGACGATTCGTTGGCCGCCCGCTTTTGATTTCTCTTAGTCGATTTCAAATATGCTGCGGGTAAGGGGCAGCTCTCAACTGTATACCACAGCGGCAGTTTATATCTTTTTATTTTTTACCGTTCTTGGAACTTTCCAGGGGTTTGTTGCTTGGTTTATATTCGGGTTGGTCTTTTTTGGGTTAGTCTAGTTGAGCTGGTGAGGAGGGATGGATGAGTGTGTATGGAACGATGGACGGATGGAACGGCAGGATTGTATTTTTTTTTCTTGATGCTGGTGCTGGCTGGGGTGCTGTGACGGCGTGATAGGCGTAAAATATGAGTCAGTTCCCTTGTTCACATGAATCTCTCCGTTATATGCCTGCCTGTCTTCTGCGAATTAGAATCACCCTCTTCTGAATCTCCGTACCTTGCCAGGGCTATAAAAATTGAACGCTGACCAGGAGTGTGTGTGCCATCACTATGACGAATTGCCTTTCATCTATCCCGTGTCTTCTTGGTCATGTTCTGCTTGTGTGTATGTATATCTCCTGTAGACTTGCCGCCTTGGCTGACCTGACCGCCTGATGTGTGCTTGCATATGTATGGAATAGTAACTGGTTACCTTCCACGAGGGCTGGCCGGCCGGATGTGAGCACAAATACGCAAAAAATGGTTAGGTAGGTAGGTAGATGAGTAGGATATGTAAGTATATGAGAGCTATCGCTCCGAGGCCGGGTGAACAAGAAATGTGCCTATCCATCTAGACTTCTAGAAATAGGCGGTCAGAGGTCTGCCTGTACGGGAGGATAGTCAGTATCCTGTTCGGTTTGAAATTCTTTACGTGATACCTATGTACCTAGTTACCTAAGGTAGTCAGTTCCTAGTTCGTCTGGTGTCTGGTGTCATCCTATTTCTTGGCGGGTATCTCGCTCGAATCTTTCCTTCCGTACTGTATGAGGATGTTGCGTTATATCTCCACGCCTGCCAAGTTTTCTTCTCCTTTTTTCACACCTCTTATAATTCCCTATCCCCTTTCTTTGATATTATAACACTCAACAACAGTTCATAAACTTTCTTTTCGCTCGTCGCTCCAGTTAACCATCAAAGAAACCGATATCGAGGACAGAGATCACTAACCTAGCCAGCCACGGATAAATACCCCCAATCCCGGTTACACTTACCTGGGTCTTGACGATGATACGAAACTGAAGATAGTATGGTTAAAAGGCTTTTCATGTTGCCGGTTATACTTGATCGATAAGATATTATACGATGCAGATGCTTTGTAAAATACTGTCTGTCTACTGCTGGATAGTAAGCGTTCCTCTCTGTCTCTCTCTCCCTCCGCCCTTCTTCTCCTTTTCAATTTTCTGTGTTTAAAAACACAGGAAACAGTGTCTGCCACACCAACAATGACCTTCCTTCCTGGAAGATTTCATAACGACCTACCTAGGGAACTACCACCCCAATAGGCCATCATGACCAACTATCGTCTTTGAGCGAGCAATTATCCGCCATCCCCTATCCGTAAATGAATCGATCGTCAACCTTCTTTCTACATAATGATAGCAACCAACTCAACCACGTACCATACCCCGTCATCATCATCTACTAACATGAATCCGTCCCGTCAGCTATGTCAAATCTATTTCATCTCTCCCGCCGCCACCCTAAGCTCCGAACCACCCTTCTCCCAATCCTCAAAAGAACGGACGACCGGTAATTACCTTAGTTCGAAAAAAGGACGAATAACCACCAACAACCATCCATCCATATATGACAGAGAATTAAACGATCGGTCGGTTAAGTCAAGTATGTAAAAGTGCAGGAAGTATGCCGCAGCGGTGAACGATAAAAACATATTAACCACCCATAAGCGCTTGACGTGACGGAAGGGATGAACATAAAATAAGACAAAAAAGCAAGGCTAGTCCCTCCAAACGTGAACTTTGAACGAGAGATTTCATAACCAGACAACCACCCACCACCACCCGTACACTAAGAATGGCAATCAACAAAGGGAGATACGAGGACGAGAAACGGAAAGAATTACGGGATGGGAAGAAGAATACTAGAAAATGCAAGTTTACTGGTGTTCCAGAAAAAAAAAAAAAAAAACTCCTATGCTGACCGTGGAAAAATATAAAACACAAAGGAAAAGATAAGATCAGTAGAAAGAGTCTTCAATGTATGTTTTTTTTTCTCTTGATCCGTTAAAGAACAACATGAACCCTCATCTCTTGCGTTGTCATTGGCATTGGCATTTGTCTCATGTAAGTTCTTGGAAAAGGGGGCAAGAGAAGTAAACAAAATGAACACAGACACACCACGAGACAAAGAGTGTCAAGACTCGCTTCTCCACCGCTCCAACCTCCAACCTCCATCATCCACCCACCCATCCACTCAGCCGAGCCCCGTCCAACGCAAGCCCGCTTCATATGACCCGGATTCATGCTCAGCTACCCGGCTACCCAGCTAACCGACTGGCCGCCGTTGATCCACCAAGAAATGTCTGCGTATATGTGAGTCTGTCGTATGTCTGCCGTGTGTAGTTGTATACGTCTCTTCCTGTTAGCGTCGTTGGTAAGATAACGTAGTAGCCAATTTATCGTTCCTCCCCCTCCCCCCCGCATCTTCCAAAGATCATCAACAATTCTGTCCGCCAGACGAGGGTGACCTCGCCCGACGGAACACGTGTTAAAGCCCTTCTTCACCAGCCTTGCAAAGTTTTATCTCTCGGCCCCACTCCGACTTAAGTACCTGCGAGGCTGTGATCCTGCGTGATGGATTTGGGTCCAAAATCGAGTAAATCACGTTTCTACAGCGAGCCTGTCTGGGTGTTAGATCATCTGCTTCTGTCCTGTCCGATCACGGGTTTGAGGTGTGCCACGTACCCTGTGTAATGACTCAATCGGTCCGTATCCCTCTTCGTCTCGACGCCCTTCAAGATACCGGGCATAGAACTCGTCCTCGTCTCTCCTCGCCACCTTCCACAGGTGACGACCGGTTCGCATGGCCATGTATATGACACCGCATGCCCAGACGTCAACGGCGCGGGCATCAAACTCCTTATCGACGTACTCCTCCGGGGCGATGTACGGAGCTGATCCGCACAGTCCCGACACCATGTGGGCGTCGTTCTCCCAGGCCATACGGAAACACTCGCCATTTCCAAAGTCGGTGATCTTGAGGCCGCCACGCATCGTCAATAGCAGATTCTCGGGCTTCAAGTCCCGATGTGCCACGCCCATCTCATGCATATACTCGACTCCGCGCATCATCTGCTTGAAAAAGCAATCTGCTTCTGAGACCTCGAGCTTTCCCGCTGAAAGAATGAGGGTATATAGGTCGCCACCCGCACAAAACTCCATCACCTCGCAGTAGTCACCCTTCGAGTCCTTCAGCAAGTCCAGGGTGTGAATGACGTTTGGATGCCTGAGCGACGAAGAAATGCAGAACTCGGCCGTGAGGCGCTTGCTGTATTTCTTCTCCGTCTCCTCGGGCCTGCGACGAAACTCCTTGACGGCGAACAGCTTTTCTCCCCCACCAGTTTCATTTTTCTTGTGGGATATCCTCACAATACCGAAGGCGCCTCGCCCCACAACCTCCTGACACTTGCCATACTTCTCCACAAGGCTGACCGACGTATTAGGAGCGGGTTTCTTTTCTGATGGCATGCCGTCCTTCTCCTGCTTGAGAGTGTCGACCCAGCTCGAGACCAGTGAGAGGTCGTTTTCCGCGACCTGCTCCGGCTTCTTCCCGAGGAGAGATTTGATCATGTCCGTGAGCTTCTCCTGGCGACGACTCGATCTCAGGTGGTGCTCATGGCCGCCGGGGGCAGTTGTAAGGAGCTCGAAGCGCTGGTGTGGAACGTCCTTGCCGTTGGCCATCTTGGCCTTGTTGGCCGCGACGGCAGCCTTCTCGGACAGCACTTCGGTGGTGGACGGCTTGCGCTGCGGGGTGGCGGGCTTGACGGCGGGCGATGATGTTGCACTTTGCGTGGGCGTGGTTTTTCCTACTTCCGAGGCGGGCTTCTTCTGTGCTGCTGCTACTGCGGCGGCGGCGGCTGCTTCGGCGGCAGCAGCGGCAATGGCAGCACGATGAGATGCATCTTTTGTCGAGAACATGCGCGTCAACCGGTCCTTTACCGACCCCTTGTCGGCCGGCTTCGGCAGTTGCTCGACAGCGCCGGTTGGCACAGGCTGGCCATTCTGAGCAGCAAGATTGGGTGACCTGGAGGGTAACTCGACTGACTTGATCGACGATGGCTGCGATGGGCGCTGGGAGGAGGACGACTTTGCGTCCGAAACGCTCGCCATGTTAGGTGTTGAGGGTAAACCTCTAGGGTGCAATTGAGGGGAAACTGGGGAGAGTCGTGGGAGGTTGCTGGGGTTCGCGGTCGTCGGCGGTGGTGTCACAGGTCAGCAATGCAAGCAGGCTTGGGGGTCCAACTTGGCAAGTCTCAATATGAACTGCGCTTATGCAAGCAACAGCGATTGCGGCGGCGAGGGCGCCTTCAGCGAGTGGGCAGAGCCGCCCGGAGATCGTTTGCGACGCTCAAAACCGCGGCGTTTTGTCGAGGTGATGGCCTCAATTCTCTCTTGCGAGGAAGATGTTGATATTTGATTTCCACCGGCGAGAGGGTGGACTGCTCCGAAGGCGAAACAAAAATTCGAAATTTGTATATTAGGCTGGGCGGAGCGGAGTGCGGTGTGTTTGCCGATAGTAAACCGTACTGAATACCTAATGGATTTCGCGTGTGCGAAGTGAATCCTGGAACCTTGCCCCAGATGACGATGTCAGTCCCTCGGCGCGGCAATGCCCTCCCTGTCTTATTATTCTTGTCGCTATGGGCCGCTGTCCGCTGACAGCCTGCCACTACAAAAGGGTGGCAAGTAGCGAAAAGTAGCCGGCCGTTGGGGACTCTCGCTGTGAATGGTTGCTTGCGGTTGGCCTGGAGGCTGCGCAAGTGGAGCTCGAGGTTTGTTTGGATGGAGGGCCAGAGGGGTAGAGACTAAGGTAGGTTTCTAGATGGAGTTGAGAGTGGTTTGGTAATTGATTTTGCTTGGACGGTGGATGGGTACGTGCCCGTGGACCCAAGCGGTCGAGGGCAGAAGGACCAATTCTATGAAGAGAATAAAGACAGCAGCAAGTGGGAAGGATTGGCACAGCCCATGGCGGACGTAACCGGATGATAAATACTCCAAATGGTGGCAGAAGAACTTGAACCTATTGGGTGCGCACCCAGTGACGCTTTTGCCTTTAAACCCTCGAGATTCTTCCATACGGTTACGCTGTCCTTAAGTAATACACTTCTTTTTCTTTCTTTTCACATTCGGCTTAGATTTACAGCTTCGAAGTCAAGCCGGTTGGTTGGTTGATTGGATGGATGGACGGATCGATGAGGGCTGAGGGGCCAGCCCTGGCGATACTGAGCCATCGCGGAGTCTGCTGCAGGATACTTGAGTGCAAAACATTGGACCGAGTTCTTTTTCCGTGCTTTGTTCGGTGGCGGCCCGCCCATCGCATTCAGGACCACATCAGAACCTATCCCCGCCTGTATCGAAGACAAAGTTTCGGGCCAGCTGAGCTGCTTTCCAAACTCTCGGTTCCACGTTCCATCAAACCCATCTTCCAGGTTGATGGCCAGAGAGAGAGGTGAGACACCTCCCACAATGGGCACCGAAACACGGCTCTTGACCGTTCCTTTGCTGACACTGGGCCGAAGGTCAGTTGGAAGCCGTCCGGAAGCCACCTGGAAGGTACCCAGACCTTGTTCGACCGATTGTTGGTGGATTCACTGGATTGACCCTTGCCTCTGGTCAATCCAGTGGCAGATTCGGACATCCAACACGGCAACCCCAACTTTCAACCTTCAACAGCGGCAGCCACAGCAGAGCATCATTGACAAAGCAGGGAAGGGACAGCTCATCCAGATGTCTGCCCACACACAGCTGCACCTTTCTTTTGGTTCTTGCTGATAATTCTCGAGTTACCGGTAGGTCTCAACGTTACCTACATGTCGCCAATGCACCTGCACTCAATCCCGGCCCCGCCTCTCCTCATCTGCCAGTGCTTCTTCCCCCTTTTACTTCCAGTTCTGCCCCAAATCCACAAAGAGACAGCTGATGCGACTGCACCTCTGCATCTCCTCCCCTCTACCTACGCACTCCTCGCTCCTACGGCAGGCATGATGCTCGCATGGATGCTTACCGGTAGGTGCGTTCATCAAGATTCGTAATCCAGCACGTCGATAATTAGTCGGAGCCGTGCAGCTGCTTTGTCCACCGACATCCAGCAGGTTATTGTTCAGGATGTATGAGGCATTTTCCTGCCTTTCGTCCTTACCCTTCACCAACAACAGCTGCGTGTGCGGTCTGGGTTGTCGTCTGGATGTCTTCCGCCTCTTCTCCATGCCGTGACCGCATCAATCTTGCCGACAGCAGCCCTCACGCAACGCCGACAGACAACTATTGGTCGCTTGACGGGCCCCTGTCTTTCTCCCATCAGGTACCGAGTACCTGACCTATTTCATGTTGTCGAATATCAACCTGGAAGGACAGGGCATCACAGACCACCACTTCCAATGATGTACATCTCAAGTAGAACAAATGTCGTGATGCGCACCCAGTTGCTCATATTCCGCAACGTACTCGGAACCCATCCGACGCGGCTAAGGGGCAATTCGATGTTGGGAATCTTGGCATCGCTCGTTGAGTGTTGCACGCAAACTCGATTCTCCCTTGTCTTATGTACTCGTTTCCTCCTGCCACAGCACCACCAAAGCTTCTTCCGCCGATGCACTTCAAAACCTCCTCGGTGCACCTTGAGGCAAGCAAGCATGAAATAGCTCTCTACTAACAAGGCTTGTACAAGCTGTCAGCAGCTACCCGAGAGGTTGACCGCTATGCCGTCAACAGGTCTTGTGCCGAATATTCGCCCCCATGACCCTCCTCTTATTGTCTCCAGTTGCGATCAACAATAGGCGAGTGCTTGTTGACCATATGGGTCGTTTCACAGTAGCCTTCCATTGGTTTTGGTTCAAAACTTCCGGGGCCCGGAATCGGAGAATATTCCGCCGTGTCAAACAATTTGGCTACCACATGCGTCCAACTTAGAGATTTCTCTTTAAAGATGCTATTGGTCACGATCCAGGACGATGGGATGCTCGTCTCTGAAGCTCCCCTTGTCCGCTGCAAGCTGGCCTGCTTGCTCAAGCTGTCTTGTGCGAATATTCAGGTCGTGCGGAGACCAATAGCGGTCAAGGTACAGAGGGGAATGAGAGATTCTTATCTCCCGTCTCCTTGCCCTATGTTACCAATGTTGGTGAGCTTTTGGTGTGATCTGAGGTGAAGTCAGCCGTTGCATCTTCGAGCATGTCACTGCACAACTTAGCTTCCACGACAGCTTTGCGGTGAACGACGGCAAGCCAGGCAGTTATTCACGCCATTGTCCCTTAAGTATTTGACAGGCCGTTTCCACTCTCCGCCGTCGAAGACGTTCACATGCGCTCGGACTTTCTCTTGTGGACGAGAGAAACCAGTCGAAATGGCGGGGCAGCTCCAGCGACTTACACACAGGTGAGGGGTATCCCCCTGCACCACAACGAGCGATCAAGTGGAATGACGATGAAACAAAAACTCGATGCTCCACACGTGGTGGGGATTTGCGCAGTTTGACTGCCTCTTCCATAAATCCGTACAGACAGGTACCTACGTACCCCGATATGCAGAAGGGGTATGCGTGAGCTTTTCCACCTGCAAGATAATAAGTGCATCCTGTAGAGTTGTACACGCATATCTGCAGATGCTGCTTGCAAGGTACCTACAGGCATGCCTTATGTATGGAAGGCTGTGGGAATCTATTGCGGCTGCATTGGCATCTGCCCGCGGAAAGCATGCTTTGGCTTCCGACTATCGGTCCTTTTTGTGGTCGATTCTTTTCATTTTGATCTTTTATCTTGACCTCCAAGTGTAGAACTGATTCTTCTGCGTACAGTACACGCATTCCATGTACTATATTCTATGTAGTATAATCGGTATTCCGTACGGAGATCTCAAACTCCTCATACCACAGAATCCGACTGAACATGATTTGAGTATCACGAAGCAAAATTGATACCTGGGCTTCAAAATGGAACAAGCAGCTCTTCGAAAGAAACGAAGCCCCACCTACAGGACTAGGCACGGGAGGCCTCCTAAAACATTTCGTGATATGTGGAGAGAAAAAAAAATATTCGTACAAACAAGCTTTGCCAAGACGGGGAGACGATCGAAGAGCCCTCTCACGAGAAAACGGGGTGCCGTCACTCGGCAAACGACGGGAGCGTTCTTGACGGGCAAGCAAGCCAGGAAACTTGCGGACCTCCAGCTACCTAACTTTGTCCGCAGACGAACCAACGATGGCTACCGACCGGTATATTCTTGAAAACATGAGGCATCTCGTAGAAACTTCTGAATTCTTCTTCCCGGAAAACAAAAAATGTTAATCTGACCGTGTTGGACTTGGTAGAAACCTACCTACCTTATTTACTTTACTTCGTTGGATCTGTACACAAGTAAAGGTAGACCAGCCGGGCCTTAAACTTGTAAAGTTTCCTCGTGGTGGTATTGAAGTAATTAAACCTGCTTGAGAGTTTGGGGTTACCAATTTGCCCCTGGCTGAGTAGTAGACCTAGTACGAATATCAGTTAGTGGGCGGTAGGTGGCAGATAACATCGTACGGCGGGCGTTTTAACTTACAAGAGCCTGTAGTGAATGTACCTGCTTAGGTCTACAATTCTTGCCCTCGTTGTAGATAGGTACCCAGACTCTGGACTACCAGTACTTACCATTCTACTAGCGGCACGTCCGAATGGTGGGATCGCTCGTCTTCAAGCGGTTCGTATACATACCTTCAAACTGCAACCCCAAAACCATTACAGCTCCTTCAACTCGAGTGAGATAGGTAAGGTAGGTAACACGCAGGTAATATTATCCCGAGTTAGACGCCCCTCTTGTCCGAACAAGCAACGGCAGCGGCAACATCCCTTTTCAAGATCTGGGCATATACTTATATGAGTTCGACCCGCTTTTAAAGCAAACAGCTGAGTGGCCAGAGCAGTACTTAGATAGGTATGACAAAAGAATATAACACGCTTTTGTCCTTAAATACGAACCCAATAACATACCACTTCCATAAAAGAAACCACAACAAAGATGTCTTAAATATCAAGTACTTAGCCCGTTCTCGGAATATATCGAGACGAGCCCGCAAACCCGCCCCTTTTCCTCCAACCCGAGAAAGTAAGAACAAGACGAGATGCAAAAATAATTAGTACCCGGGGTATGTAAAATCCGAAGTGTCGTCGGCTTACAGCCTCACACCATCAACAGCAGGCGTCAATTCTTGCTGCTGCTCCTCCTCAGTATCCTTCTGCCCCTGCTGTGACATCTGAGCAACCAACTGGGCGAACCTTCCCAGTGGCGGCTTCTTTTCCTGTTCTTGTTCACTCCTCGGCGTCGTCTCGTTCTGCGACGAGCCCCCTCCCGCCCACTTAACATTCTCGTCGTCATCATCTGTCGTCCGGTAATGGCTCGAGCGGTTCAGTTTTGTGTGACATAGCGTCCCTCCCCCTGTGGTCCTGCCCCCTTTCCTACTCGTTGACCGCTTAATCCGCTCCACCTCGGCATCGAACGCCTGATCGTAAATGTCAAAGTCCACAGCAGTTGGCGAGTCAGCCACGGAATCTACCGGCGGCTGGTCCCCCGAGAAGTCGTCCACGCCGCCTGTCCCGATGCCGAGGTGCAACAGTTCGACGTTAGTCGGGTCATGTGCGTGGCCTTTATTTTCTCCCTGACTTGGCTGCTGTTGCTGATTCTCATTATCATTGCGACTGCCGCGGCTATCACTCCAAACAGCGGTGGCCTTGATGAAATCCTCGCGCTCCTGGACGATTCTGGCGGCGTACTCCTCGGTAGACTCCTCCAGTTTCCTCTTCTTCTCCTCACCCACGGGAGAAGCGCGGGGTGTCGCATCGTCGTCAAATCTACTGGTGGTGTTGTTGTTGTTGTTGTTGTTGTTGTTGTTGTTGTTGTTGTTGTTGTTGTTGTGTGGCGGGATCGGTTCTCGGGGCTGCAGCACGACCCCCTTGGGCGCTATGAGGCTCTTGAATTTGGATATCGCTCTCATCTGTGGCCTGTTAGATGTAAACGTGAACAACTAATGGCAATGAGATGACGTACAACACATAGGAGATGGCTCATCCTCCTCGTAAAGGCGTGGTTGACTTCAAGGGCATTTGGCACCTCGACGGGATCCGAGCAGTTCTCTTCGGCGCTGAGCAGCAGGTCTTCACCTCCTTTCGTCACCCATGGGTGCTCCTGGACGACGAACGCAAGTTAGACACTTTCTAGGTTTGGTCTGGGACAGGACAGACGTACCCTAAGCTCCGCCATAGTGATTCTCTTCTCGGGGTCCTTCTCCAACAGCCTATTCATCAAGTCCACAAACTGCGGGTCCTCGTCCGCCGGCATCTGGGGTGTTTCGGTCTTGATGGCCTCGTACATGTCGAGTACCCCCATGCGATCAAACGGGAGCCTGCCGTAGTAGAGGCAGAAGAGCGATACCCCCATAGACCAGATGTCGGCCGCTTTACCGGAGACATCGCCGTGCTTAGCGACGCACAGCTCAGGTGGCAAGAATGCAGGGGATCCGGCCGACTTTTTCGTCATCATGTTGGCCTGCTTCTCAAACATCTCAGAGACTCCAAAGTCGACAATCTTTAAAACTTCATCGTCGGTAAGAAGCAGATTATCCGGTTTGATATCGCGATGTACCACGCCTTGCGAATGCACTAAAACATAGGGGAAAAATTGTGAGTTCTCGCTCACCAGACTCAAATTATGGGTTTCGGGAAGACTTACGGTACTCAATCCCAAGTATCAAATCGCGAAACCAACACCGACAATTCTCCTTCGGGTACGGAGTGGCCTGTTCGTTGAGCCCGACCTTCATTATGACGCCCTTCTTGCACATCTCCAGCACCATATACAACGAGTCTTCCTCCGGGTCGTCCAGCACCTCTATTAGCTGCACGAGGTTGGGGTGATTCAGCTTCTTCATTATGGCGATCTCTTCACGGATCAGAAAAAGCGAGTCCTGGGACTCCTTGGTCTCCTGGGCCGTGAGCCGGTGACGAGGGGCGTCGGGAGCGCCGAAGCCGGCGGGCCCGGGGAAGCGCCGGATCTGTCTCGGGCCAAGACGGAGCATATTTGACTGGACGCGTTTCCTCAGCCGGGCTTTGGAAAACTCTTTTACTGCCTGGGTAGAAGGTTCGGGTCAGATCAGCATGCGCACTTTGACAACCACACACTTAAGCTCCTTTGTTGAACTGCATTTCATCCCAACCCTCACCCACCTCACCAAGGCCAGCGCCAGACTTCAACGAGACAAGAACGCACATATTCATTTCCGTATTGGTCGGTTGCGAGGTGCACGGCACCATATGAGCCCCGGCCTATCTCCTCCTTGATGATATACTGATTGATCCGGTGTTGAGAGCTACCGTCTGAATCGTCGCCGCCCAAGTACTCGGACCGCGCATTTAGTGTTTCCTAGCCGCGAGTTGATTCCTGTCAGCTTGCCGTACCACGGGCCAAAAGAAGGCAATTATCGCACTTTGATCTCGCGATGAGCGGATGGCGTCCTCCGGTGATGCCTCATGGGGCTCTGGAACTTTTGCATATCCGCAGGCGCGGAGCTGTGATGATCACTCTTTTAGCTCCTGCTTTCCATCCCCACACATTCAACTATTCGGAAAACCTACCGGGCTGGGGGAAGTTGAGGTCGCGCCGCTTCGGGATCTTCGCCATGGAACTCGACTGATATGTCCGGCGAGGCCAGGTTAGCTGTATTTGGGCCGGCAGCAGTAGCCATTTTTGCATTAACGTCCTCGTGGCTCCCACGGGGTCGAAGTGGCAGCGGGAAGGTTGACGCTGCACGAGCCTGGACATTTGTTGGTTCTGCCATTGTATCTCTCCTCCGTTCCCTCGGTCTTTCTCTTGGCTTGCTTTGGGGAGAGCACGCACTGATAAAGGTGGTGAAAGGCGGCTGGACGGCACAAAAACCGTTCGTAGCTTACACAGTACAAGTCCTGGGAGGAGGAGGCTTGCAGCTATAATTCAATCACACTCATTTGCCAGGCATGCAAGTCCGGCAAAGAGTTGTTCTGGACCGGCCAAGAAGGTCGGCGAGTGGAGGGATGTGGATTGCAGGTGTTGGCGGCGTTACAAACGGGACGGGGGCAGGCTCCGACCAATTCCAGGTTGAGTCCTGAACTGAATGACCAACTTGCTGATTGAAGCAACTTTTAAAGAATACAGGCGTCGGTCCAAACAGGCTGTGAGCGAGCTCTGGCGTTGAGCTGATGTGATGGAGGGAAGTATTCAGATTCCGGCCTCTTTTCTCGCACTATCGAACCGAATCGGTTCGGTATTCTGAGCTCCTTTGTTAAACGGCGCCCCTTTGGCTTCAGTCCTCGCGTGCTTTGAACTATCGATGGCGGGAGGCTGGCAACCCCGACTGCTTTGCACCTGAGATTCCCAGAAGACAGGAGACAGGAGAGCCTATGATGTGGGGAGCAACCCCTCCTCAATCTATCCGTCTGCCCCTCCACACCCCACCACCCGACTTATACACTCGATAACCCACACGTCAGACCCAGAACGGTACGTACCAACCGTTCAACAGCTCCCGTAGTGTCGCCTTGCAGCCAATATCAATTGAAAGTCCGACCTTCAAACATTGAGACAGTTGTATTTTCCTCGATACGTCCAGAACAAGCATCATTTATTCATCCCATTGGGTGTACGGGCTTACTGTCCTGATTCCGGGAGTAATTGAATGGATGGTGGGGTCAGAAAGTAGCCTCAGAATTACACTACAAGGGGGGTGGGTGGTGTGGGTGGTGCTGTGGAAGAAAGATGATTCCCCATCCGGAACCGCTCCAGTTTTTAAGCACCGACCTGAGCGGGCGTCCACAGTGGGCAATCGCGGCGGCGGCGAACATCGGGGTTTGTACGCGTGCCGACAGGGGTGCCCGTCTCCCGTTCAATTCAAACCACCGCCGTCCCGAACGTACAATTCTGTCGGTCCTGCCTGCTTAATCTGCCTCCAAGGTTGTTTGTTTCACGTCAACACGTCCTGCGCGACTCCTCCTTAGGTGGTCAGGTCGCAGCCGCCGGTAAGGTAGGTAGGTGGCCGGCCTGCCAGACAGCGTCGTCGTCGCCGCCGCCAAAATGACCATCTACTCCTTTTACATCTTTGATCGGCATAGTACGTTCCCTGACCTCTCCCTTCCTTATACAACAACAGACAAAAGCTGACTGACTGAACCCCCCCCCCCCGCCCCCCAAAAAAGCGGAATGCATTTACTCCAAGACGTGGATCCCCTCCGAAGCCCCAGGCGGCCTGACGACCACAACAACCAACGGCGCCGTCTCGGCCGACCGGCGGACTTCGACCAAAGCCGGCGACGACGCCAAGCTCATCTTCGGCACCGTCTTCTCGCTGCGCAACATGGTCCGCAAGCTCGGCGGCGACGATGACGCCTTCATCAGCTACCGCACGGGCCAGTACAAGCTGCACTTCTACGAGACCGCAAGTAATCTGCGCTTTGTCATGCTCACCGACACGGCCACCCTCAGCATGCGCAACGTGCTGCACCAGATATATATCAATCTCTGGGTTGAATACGGTATGACTCTCCAACTTCCGTTAGGGGGGAAATGGAAAATAATTAACTGATATTGTGTGTGGTGTGCGTATAGTTGTCAAGAATCCCCTGTCGCCTGTCGAGCATAGAGGAGGCGACGGCGTGAAGAACGAGCTGTTCGAATACGGGCTTGATCAGTTCATAAGGGGGTTGATGTAATACCACCAACCATCCATAATTGCAAAGCGAGAACGAACTCCACCAATTCGAGTGGAAGATATGATATCGAGAGACAAAGGGAGGTGGGCACGGGGATGGGGCAACATACCGTGTCCTGTTATATATATGTCAAAGTCCAACCAATCCTCTGTCTCAGGGCTTTGATTAACTATACCGCGAAGAACAGGCGCCAGTAGCGCAGCCTGGTTCGTGGTGATGACATACGTTTGCAGGACATGCCCATGGCGGGTACAGGCGCCAGGTAAATAACCGATGGGCTTTGGTGATTTTTTTTTCGGTCAGACCGACCGGGCCGTGGTAATGATGGCAATGAAAGCAAGTTTTCCCAGCTTGGTTGGCCGGCCTGGTGCAAACGGTAGTAAGATGATGTCGGATGGACAAAAGCAGTTGGTATCGTGTGTATTATAGAGAAATGGCGAACTGGAGATATTCGCAAGTTTGGGATGGAAACCAGGTCAACTCAACTTGTACATAATTGGATGAAACCACATTA
This sequence comes from Apodospora peruviana, assembly GCA_033439685.1. Taxonomy (NCBI): domain Eukaryota; kingdom Fungi; phylum Ascomycota; class Sordariomycetes; order Sordariales; family Lasiosphaeriaceae; genus Apodospora; species Apodospora peruviana. The sequence goes on from JAUEDM010000007.1 coordinate 1,898,461, forward strand.
TAAATACCTATAGAGACCTAGCCTCTTTTCAAGCCGACGTCGGAAACCAGCCCTAGAGAACCATATCATGTCGATCTCGTTTTGGCATGAAATGCTGAGATCAAAAAGATCCTTGCAAATAAAAATTCAAAGTAGATTTCGTGAATTCATGTCCCGCATTTAACACCTAGCCTATTGCAAAATACCTCCGGAACAGGTTTTGCTATACATGTAAACTTATTAATACATCTTTTTGTGCTGTTTTATTAAAGGCCTAGTTATCTTGACCCCCCTCACACAAGTATATATCCAAATATGCTAGGTAAACAGACCACAGTATCCAATCTACGGAAACCAAGAGAACCCTAAAGGGACCGAAAATGAAGCCCAACCATTTCTATACCGCCTTTGATTTCTTTTTCTCTTCCTCGTGCTGCTTCTCAAACGCCCGCTCCCATGCACTATCAAACCCATCCTCAGCAGTTTGCTGCAGCTGCTGCTCCTGCTGCTGGTCGACCATTACCAGACTCGACGATTCCCCCACTAGTACCGACGATCTTACTACCGGTACAGCAGGTGGTAGTTGTTGGCTCTGTTGTTGACTTTGCTTCCCCCCAACAACATCTCGTTGCAAGGACACAGTAGCAGCAGCAGCAGCGACCTCCTCATCCCTCGCGATCTCCGCCTGCCAATTACTCGAGTACACGACCGCCGCAAAACCCTCGAGGTCACGCACCGCCTCCATGACCTGGAGATACTCGTTCGGCATGCCGTTGCCGATGATATGCGCCTGGCGCGTCAGCACGCTGAGGATCTTGGGCAGGAGCACGGCGCGGTTGGTTATCGTTGCGCTTGTCATGGTCGTTGTCACATCGCCAGCAGTCGCCGGTACATGCTGCTCGAACGCGCCGGCCGTCAATTTCTTGTCCAGCAGCGTCGAGAAACCCACGTCCAGGAGCTGGGTGAGCACGTGCGAGAAAGTGGGCGACTCGACCAGATCCGCCGTCTCGTCCAAAAGTCGCCGGAGCGAGGTGCCAGAAACCGGAGAAGTCGCCTCGGTAACATCCAAGATGCCCGACTCGCGCAGGACAAACTCCTCCATGTCTGCCGGCGGAAGCAAAAACGGCAGCCATCTGGTCCCTACTGCCCCCATCCCCGGGGAACTGCCCTCAATCAACCTCCTTGTGTCGTGCGTGAGGCGGGCAAACGTGTCGAAAGTTACCGAATCGCGCGGGCTGAGATGGCCAAAGACCTGGCGCACGGCGCCCTCGACGCGCTGCATGATGTCGACCCAGCCGCGGTTCAGCAGCCACCAGCTGAAGGTGAGGTACTTGCGGTTGACCTCGAAGTCGCTCCCGTAGGCCTGCTCCGGGCTGCCGTCGTCATCGTTGTTCTCGAGGCTGATGGTCGCCTGCGTGTCGCCGGTCGCGAGCGATACCACGCTCGAGAGGTAGCTTCGCCGGCCGAGGAGGTTGAGTTGTATCCTCGTGAGCATAGTTAACAAGCCGAGCGTATAGAGTAATGTGTAGGCTCGTGTGATCGCTGCAGGTTTTTAGGATTAATTCCGAGGACATTAACGCCGCGAGGAGCTTTACTTACAGCTAATTGTTAGATCATCCCAAAGCTGTCTCTTCGTTTTGCGAGCTTTAAGGGGTGGTGGTGTTTGAGTGCCCTCTTGGGGTGTGTCTGCCCCAGTACTCGTCAAGGGGGTTGGCACCAATATGTGGCTTGTATGCATGCCGCTCTCACTCTGTATATTAAGACTGATAATACTGCGACCATCATCGTCGGTCGTCGCGTTGGTGGTCTCGGACATGCTCGGCGGACTGGTGGAGCCGATCCTCTTTTGGGACCTGGCCGAGGCCGAGCCTTTCATCTGCTGGATCTCGTACGTGATCTTCTCTGTATTCATGGCCTCGAGGATATTCGTGGTGGCGGTTGGTAACAGGGCGAGGACGGTGTAGGTGCAGTCCTCCTGGTTCTGTTCGAAGCGGCGGCGCAAACTTTAACTCACAAGGTCAGTCCGGAAGCTCTGTGTAAAATAGGCGAGTATCGTACTTCTCTTTGGCAATGCGATCGCTGCTCATGCGCTCTCGCGCATCGTTAAGCTTGTTCAAGATGTAGTTGGTCACGACATAGCCGGCGCCGACGACCCCGACGCTGATGGCGATGGGGGTGCGATTCCGGCGGAACCAGCATCGCGTGGCTGCGAACATGGCTGCGACTGACAAGGAATCCAATATCCCTCAGATCTGGGGCGTGCTCTGGTGCAATACGCTGTTTGATGTGTATTGGTGGTGGTTGAGGCTTCAACAGCGTCACGGTCCTGGAGCCCAGCCTCCAAGTTAACCTCGGCTCGGCGCCTTCTGATAGGGCTGATGCAACCGGGACGGGAGCGGCAGACTTGCCAGTGGCGCCTGAACTTCACTTGAAAGCCGCCGTCAGCTGTATCAGCAACCCTAACTTACCTTACCTATTAGAGCTGGAGCTGAATCCAACCGATCTAGTCAATTTGATAATGTGAACTGACCCAAACTGTTCTTTATCACAGCTATTCGTGCTTTTATCGGTTGGTAATCCGTACCTCTCTCCACCTAGGTATGGAACCCGTAATCCGTACCTCACTCAAGAATCTGGGGGTGGGAGTCTCCGACCTCCCCGCCAGCAAAGGCGGAGTCACTGATGACTGTCGTGTCCCGTGTCACAGTACGCTGACCCTGCCAACGTCACCGCATCTCAAAGAACCCGCACATGCGCCATGCCAATCTGGGGACGATAACTCTCCCTATCCGCGTATCTGCCCCTCAATTTCCATTCTTCGATCCATATTCATTTGCTACCCCTCATCGTGAACAGACGATAACAAAGCTCCGATTTCTGCTCATCAATTCCCATGGAACTCTTTTCAATATAATATAATCCTCCATTCTTACCCAATAACTCAGGACGTCGCCGTCCGGTGTTTCGGCCATGGAACAGGGCAATTATCCCGAGTTCATCCTCGAGGCATTCGCGGATCCTAATTCGGTGCGGGAGGTTGTGCAAGGTAAATATTATTTGTCTTCTTGACACACAAACTCCAAGTGGTTTGTGGCTGTGTTCCAAACTCATGATCGCAAAGAGGACTGTAATGGATGCGATGCTTACAAACGGGGTCTCTATCTACAGGAATACTCCACACCATCTTCTTCCTCCGCTTCTTTCCTTCGGTGGTGCCGGTGACCCGGGACGTCCTCGGCCTCGATCTCGCCTACGTCCCGGAAGCCGAGATCGAAACGCTGATCGACCAACGCGTGGCGACCCTCGTACGCCAGCTCGAGGTCGAACGCAACCAGCCGCACGCCCACCCGGGCCCAACCTCGACTAACGGCAGCGGCCGCGGGCAGGTCACGGTGCAGTTCTTTGAGAAGAAGCGGCGGAAAGCATGGTATAACATGCGGGGCGAAGACGAGGTCTGCTGGGAGAGCTGGACGATCAAGGTGACTGTTGCCGAGCCGAGGACCGAGTCCGGTGAGTTCGGAACCCCTTTCCCTCACAACTAGCAACTCACTCAAACTAACTTTCATAATAAAAAAAATAGAGCGTGCTAAAGTTCGCAAAGCAATGGAAACGACCCTTCACAACGCCGTCATGAAATCAATCACCCTCGCCAACGCCCACAAGGACCACATCCCGCCCATCACCACCACCGAGTCCAACCCTTTCCCTTACCAGATCAACATCAACCAGAATCACTCGTCCTCTTCGTCCCAAAAACAGCAGCTCGATTCTGGCGGTGTTGGTGGCGCCGGCGGCAGCTGGGCCACCAGGATGGGCATCTACTAGGAGACTGTGGCCCACGGGGCAGACCAAAGTCCCTTTGTCCAGAAGCTCAAGTCCAAGGTGGCAGCTGTCACGGCGTAGGTAAATGACCTGAACCAGGAGTCCAGGACTACCACGATCGGCAGGCAGGCGCAAGTCCAGCGATGACGAGAGAGCGAACGAGAAGGCGATTGGAAATTATACGGGAAATGGACGAAGGTGGAATACCAGACACAAACGGAGAGAGAATAGTGGACGACTGACACAGACTAGGGGAGTGGATGCGGCCGCGCGATAAAGGGCTAATTAGCGGATAGAGAGAGAGGTTATTCACCTAGCAGCGAAGTCTTTTGAACCCCCCAAATGGGTGGCCTCGGATATGAAGAAGATGGCGTTGATTTCGACCAATGGATGTGGAACACGGCGTATCTGGTTGATTTGCTTTTTACGGGATGGTCTTGTTTTTGCATCTTTAATGATGGGAGATTGGCTAGGAAGCCAGGGATAACGGGATAACGGACTAAGGCTTAATAGCCTAGGTAGCGATGGTATTATTAGTTCAAAGCCATACATACGCACATTATACATGTCAGCATCTATCTTATACAAATACCGACCGGCATTAGTGAAATAGTTCAAGATGGGGGAAATGAAACTGCTGTATTTATTTTGTATCACTAGAATAAGAGAGCGAGTACTCCGTATCTTATCAAGCACGAATAGACAACTGAAGATCGCAACGACAAATCTTATTCCTTACCGAGGGGGGTAACCGTTTTAGTAGAAGAGAGGCCAGCGGAAAGACGTTTAGAACAAAATATAGGTGGAGCAATCAAACTGCCAGACATAATGCAGATAAGCAGTGTGTATCTTACTGATGACAAACTTACCTTTCAGTTACGGGAAACAATAAGGTAGGTTAGTATGAAGAATGATACTTGAAAAGAGTAAACTAAAGATATATAGACCCATGTCATGCCCTGGCAGAAACCATAATGATAACCCATCATAAAAGCAGCAGCCGCGAGGCAGACAACACGCATACAAAATCAACCAGCCAAATCCGTGGCACATTCAAAGCCAACCCCGATAACAAGCAACCCAATCAGACTTGAGGGCGAGAGTGAAGAAACCCAGAAACAACAGGAGCATCAACCTAGACCATTTCTCCCTTATCCAGCCATTGCGCTCACTGATCTCCGTATCAACCCAAGCAAACCCAGCTAGATCCTGAACTCTGGTAAACGACCACGTAGACTCCTCCCAATATGCTTCGCTCTGGTTTGCTTTGCCCGTTATGTTGTAACCTTCCCGTTCCTAAAGCCGACCCCATTCGTTAAATATCGTGACAAAAGTACGTTGCAAAGAAAATAGGAAAATAGAGAAAAGAGTAAAGAACATCAAGGCCAAATCAGATCAATCATGTGCAAGAATCGTTTCGTGGGGAGATAGACATGAGAGCAATGTAGCAGAGTCAGGAGGTAACACCCCAGTCCTCTTGATGCTGGTCGTGTCGGACCGCCTTCGCCTCAAAAAGCCAAAATAAATAGGAATCAGGAGGGTATCGTGCGGGGCTGTAGCTCCCTAATCCCAAATGAGAAACCCGACAAAGGCGGGGGCGAACGTATGTAACTAGGAAATAGGTGTGTGGTATTCTTTCATGATTCGTACAGTCGTAAGAACCGCGCCAGAGCGCAGCCAGATCATCGGATGGTCGTGAGCTTAAAAAGCTGTGCTGTAGCACCGACCAAAATTCGGTTTCTGGAGAGGCTTCGATGGTCGTGATGTCTGGATATTGCTAGCTCCGATCTTCTCGAAGCCGGCAAGCATGTCGATCCCAGCAAAGTCGCTGTCTTCGAGGTCGAAACCAGCGGTGCAAAGCTCGTCATTTACCGTAAGCCACGGAACCAAGTTCTCATCATTCATAGGCATAGGCATCTTGCTAGGCGATTGCAAGAATGCTTTGCTAGGAGAGGACAGAAGGCCGTCAAAAACCTTGCTAGGGGTGTCAATCGCGAAGTTGGCTGACAGTTGACCAGGCACCTTAAGAAAGGAGGCATTGCTGAATGTGTTGTGAGATGATGACTTGGTGACATCGTTCAGCGCGCTGGTAGAGAGTGATCGGTCAAGCCGTTGCCGCTTTCCTGAACGTTTTGTTGGAGATACATTTTGGCCGATAGCAGGCGATAAAGCAAAGGTCGGGCCGCCAAAGGGACTATCTTGGAAAATATCGAAGTCCGTAGATTCAAAGTCGGCTTTCCGCTCAAACCCATAAAAGACCTCGTCCATGCTGAGACCAGGAGAGAGCTGTAAAACTGGATCATTATCCGGGAGCAAGGCAGCGACACGTCGATAAGGAGAGTCCACCATAGACTGGACACTTTCCCGATGCAACCGGAGGTTTGTGCTGGGTGAAACTGATGGCGGGGGCTTTGAGGGTGCCTTCAACTTCGTCGCTGGTGTTAAGGGCGGAAGCATCTGACCAGCTCTGTTGTTCGTTGCATGACGAAGTGGTGATGAAGAAGGAGGGGCATAACCAAAAGACCGTCCCTTGGATGGGCTCTCATATGACGAAGCGCGGAGACGAGCAATCTCCTCCTCTGCTCGTCCTCGCTTGAGTCGTGGGCGATCTGCCTCAGAGGTGAGCATCTTCCCATGCTGATTAGGACGCATAACCGAGGACTCGAGTGAGGATATATAACCACTATCATCCATCGATGTGAGTTGCCGCTTGCTCCGTGACCGGGATTTGCTAGTTGAGGATCCTCGACGTTGATGGTGCTGTTGTGGCGGCGTGCCGCTGTGACGAGATTCAACATGCTTGGGAATCGGAGGCGAGGAATGCATCGCGGCGGGAAGAGGCGAGTACAGATCTGCCTCATGAGGTACCTCATTCTCGGCTACCCTCTCCGACAACTCCTCCATTGTACCCAGCTCAGACATCGAAATTGTGGCGTCAGATGATATTTCGGGCGGCATAGTGGAAGGAGCGGATTGCATAGACGGCGGCATCAAAGGCAACGAAGCCTGGCTCATCTGAGGCTGAAGCGGCAACATTGGTTCTTGCATGAAAGACATGTGTGGTTGAGATGGCTCGAGACGTGTTGACATGACTGGGATATTTTCAAGTGTCGGTGCTGCCTTTCGGGAAGGCTTCTCTTTCATGAAGAGGTGTTCTGTGCCTGGCTCAATTGCCCAGTAGTTTCCTTTGCCCGGGTCATCCTTGGGTCGCTCCTGCTTGATGAAATTCTTGTTCAAGCTGAGGTTGTGACGGATGCTGTTCTGCCATCCGGCGTCAGTGGGGTGGTAGAACGAGAATGTATCCGAGATCCACTTGTAGATCTGGGCTAGAGTCAGACGACGATGTGGTGATCGAAGAATTGCCATCCCAATGAGAGTTGCGTAACTATGGTTCGGCTTCGTGCCATCGTCGAAGATCGGAGGGAACTGATCAGGTGAAGGGAGTGGTTCATCCAATCTCGGTTTCTTCGCCGGTCTCAGCTCCTTGATCGGTGCCGCTTCAAGCAGGACTCGTTTTCCAGATGGCTTATGTTGGTAGTAATCCTCGAGGGCGATATTGAACTGAGGAGGAACCGGGAATATCGGAGCATGCGAGTTTTCCTTGCCCATAAACTGCTGTAGGCTGAAGTCCTGCTGTGGTGGTTGGGAGGGTTGCACAGGTTTTTGCGCTACCGTTTTGAACCTGGACATGACGGGCTGCTTCTTCTCGAGACAATCGGTCGATTGCTGCATGTGGTTCTGGGGCATCATAGGCACCATGTTGAGGGTGCTACCCTGTGCCGACTTTAGGGGGGTAAGCGGTGTGTCCGACATCCGGTGGTTCGACTTGAAAGGCGACTTCTGGATAGAAGATGTATTCGGGGGGTTTAACACGACATTACGGTTTGAGGGCTGTAAAGGTCGTCGGGGAGGTTTAGATGCTAGAGGCATCGGGGCGTGGCTGATGACTGGGGTTGGTTGATCGTAGAAGTCGTCCTGAAAGATCTGGAGCGGTTCGGTGGCCCCGAAGCGCGCTGGTTTGGTCATTGTGGCCTGGTTGGTTCACGAATCTTTGTCGTCCAAGTGTTAAATAGCTAGAGGGGACCTCCTCTGCTCAAGTCAGCGGTCTGGGAGGGGAATGCCAATATAGCACCGACCGTCCTGCGTTGGGCGCTGAGGGCGAGATGATTCGATTGCGTGAAGGGGAATTAAGATTGTAAAAGCCAGGCCATTCACTCACCACAAGGGACAGGCGCCAGTTAATTACTTGTAGGCCAGGGTGGGGGTTCTGGCCAGGGATAATGGGAGAGGCGTGCAAGAGCGGTGCTGAAGTTCACAAGGCTCACAGACTGGCGGCAGATTTTCGGTGTGCCTTGATCTGGACGAGCCGTTCGAGGTATTGAGGTTGAGAGATGAGACAAAAGGATGGTCGCAAGAAAGTTTGAAGCAGCGTCGGATTGCCGGATCATAGAGATGGAGATGGTGAGGAGGGAGTCGAGAGTGAAAGAGAGGCAAGATGGCACGCCGACGGGCGACAAGCGATGCGGGAGGTCCGGGTGATGAACACCAGTGGTTCACTCGTTCACTGCCAGCGCACACGCTCTGTTCCAAGAAGACAGCCTGGGTGGAGTTCCACCTGGACGAGCAGGGGGGAGAGCAGGCAAACGGATTGGACGAGAGGCGAACGCGGGCTGACCATCGACAAGGGGTTTTGGCGTCGGGTGCCAGGATGCGGCAGAGGCAGACGTTTAAGTGGGCGAAGGGCGAATGTCGCTCTCGGCGATGTCGTCAAAGATATGTCTTTGCGGTCCGACAAGCGGTGCAGGAGAGTGCAGAAGCGCAGCACAAAGCAGCGCGGCAGCCAGACAAGGTTCGTGAAAATCGCGGGGAAGCTGTCGACGGGATGCCGGGTGAATGATGGATGATGGATGATGGGGGATGAGATGGCTCAGATTGAGTGAAATGCTGCGAAGAGAGCGAAGAGGGGGAGCAGACGAAAGCGGAGTGCAGAGATCGGAGCCAGCTGAGCGCAAGTGAAGGGACGAGAGTGCAAAAGTGGGCTGTGTTAATGCACAATCCCTGAAGTTCGCTAGGAATGGGCCCTACTCAACGAGTAGGTATTCGTGGGACACACAAGCGGTCGCAAAAAAGGGCTAGTGTTCGCCAGTCTCTATCGCCAATTCACGATTCTTGGTCGGATGGTCTGTGAGCGGAGCAGACAAGGCGACGGTGGCGGGCATCGAAGCAACCTAAGCCGGGCCCTCGACTTGCAAACGACGGGGACTTGAAAGAGGACGTCTGATAGACACCGGACGGCCGTTTTTGGTTGGTTGAGAGGCTTTCGTCTGGAGATGCTGGACGCTGGACCACTGCAGTTGAACGGTCCAACAGGAAGGGGAGAGGTCACGGTTTTGTTTATCAGACGCAAATCGACAGGCGCGAATTTACGCGTTAGTGTCGCGTCTCCCTGCTCTCCTCAGCCAATCAAATTTCTTAGGGACTTCGAGATGCGGGGCTCTCCGGCTTCAAAGGCCCCGCTTGGCCGGAACCTCGACCATCCACGCGCCTGGACGCCGCATGTTTAAAGGTGCAGTGCCAGTGCCGTGCCTCACCAACATCCTCGACCTCACCGAGTCCATGATGCGATGATATGAGACACGAGCTCCCCAGGTTCGCCCCAAGCAAGGCCTCTGGAATGTGATGGCGAACAAATATCACGGACTCGACTCGACGACCCATTCTCCAGGCCCTTTTTCGCCCGGCGCAGCAGTCAGGCAGAATACGGAATGCTTTCTTGTGAAGCTTCGTCAAACTAGGATTGTTCGTTCCATGTCAAGGCTCGGCGACCTGGTTTTTTTTTCCGCATCCGCTCGGATGGCCTGGACCTCGGAAGACTTTGAGAAGGCTTCCAGGGCAGTTCGTCCAAGATCAGGATCTGCTAAAGTGACATCATTGGTTCTAACGACGACCCGCTCCGGTGTCATCCAGATCCGCTGATGACAGGAGCATCACCGCAAGCCTCTTAATAGGTACACGTACTTTTTACCTTAGCACGTGTGGAAGACGCGTCCTCTCGTCTTTTCAAGGGACAGACAGCCTGATGATCAAGCTGTTAGTTCTAGACCTAAAGTCCAAATGCATGCAAGACGACTTCAGCGCACAATCCATTCTCTTGCAGGTGCATCTCATCGGGGAGAAACTTAATATGACCCCAACAAGCGCTTGATATCGCTCGTCTTCTATCACATCCGTTTTTTCATACCATGAATCATGACTCACAAAATATGAAAGTACCAGGACCGGTAATTATCGTACAAGGCTAGCTCCGCCGAGTCACCACAGGGGCTACAGGGCTGTTTGGTCGTTAGCAGAATCCTTTTCCAGCTTCCTCTCCCTTGATCGAGATCCATCCAACTACGACCCATGCTCGATGCGTTGTATAAACCCCCATTAATATCCCAGCAAGGCCAGCACGTACCAAGTGATATCTCGGAAAAAAGAGACCGCCGGGTAAGAACAAGAACAAGACAGAAAAAAGTATCCTCCTGAGTTTTAACAAAGGATTATGCGCAGTGGGAATTCTGCATGCTCGTACTCAAAGTACCTACTATATCTGCAACCTCACACAGGCATACTCATCTTTCATCTCAGACTCGCTCGACACACTACTGCTGCATAAGGTAGGTAGGTATGGATCTCAGTTCAAGAGGGACAAATGGTTAAGGTAGATTTACACTACGACATGCAGAGATAATCAGCCGGTCCACCACTTGATAGTTGGTGATCGTTGATCTTTCTCGCCCCAGATACCCCATACACACGTGTCGGGTATACATGCAGACATATAACGTCCACCGTACCGGGTATGCATGCAAGCAAGCAACGTGACACACTGCACAAGTCTCGTTTCAGCAAAAAGAACCACTGCATGAAACAGTGGAACCTATCCGTACGTACCTTACCTACCTTTGGTACCAATTTGACACCTACTCCAGTCCACAGCAGGTCACAGTAAGATGAGATAGTGGCACAATGGTAAAAAGGCAGCTCCATGTTCCATTGTCCAGCCGGATGAAGAGAGAGTCTCGATCATGACAACGGACTTCTACACTTTCTGCCTAGGTAGACTGAAATCCGTAGCAGATTGAATCTAAACCCTCCATGTTTTAAAGTATGTACAGCTGGTATATGCCACCACCGGTGAAATCCAAATTTGCGTGTCATGAGTGAAATAGATATCAAAATTATATATCAGATATAGAAATATTTTCTTGCCCAGGCGGCTTCCCAAAGATGTCCGTACTCACGGTTTTCGAATCCCGGAAGAGGTCTAAGTAAAACCGAGACCACACAAGAAGACCTGACTGATCGCGCACGCATGAAAATCTATATCAACCCTTATTAGAGATTCACAACCAACTGCGATATAACAGGTGAGAACCAACCCAAAACCAACCGCATTCTCCAATACAGTCCAAGGAAAATATCAACAATGACTATGATTGGCGCTTATCTTATTTACCTACATGTGTTGTTCACGGTCATGAGCAGGTTATTAGGATGGTAAATCAACCAGGAAGTGTCGCCGGCAGTGGGATGCTGACCGAGAACCTATGGTACTTGGGACCTACTTTACTTACTTTGACCCGTTAAAGGAGCGGGTCCCAATTGAACGTATCGTGGACAGAAAGAGTCCAGAAACACCACGACTAAATGATATATGTGTGGAAATATTCTGTGCACCACTTTGCGAAACCAACTTGATGCCGCGTGCTAGTTACGTACATAATGACAAACAAGTCAGACACTCTGTTCTCTCCCTTCGTCACCTGCATGCATACGTCATCTCCAACGAAGCCTTGACTGCCTAAGGCTGCCTAGTCTTCCTCCTCACACCATCATGCATACCTGGTACTGCCGCATAAACTTTCATATTACCCAAGAACCCTGCCCGCTACAGCTGCTCCGCTCTTGTCACGCGTAACTGTCTTCTTCAGTGCCTTTCCTAGCTGGATCTCGCCCAGCAGAGCTGAAGGGCGGCCAGCTGGCGATGCTGGCATGTCTCCCATTGCCGGAGGCGGAGGAGGAGGTGGTGGTCCCATCCCAGGCATTGGGGGTGGTGGCGGTGGGGGAGCTCCCGGTGCCATTGACGGAGGCATCGGCGGGGGCGGGGCGCCAGGAGCCGCACTCGGCATCGGAGGTGGTGGAGGCGGCGGAGCAGCGGGGCTAGCGGATGGCATCGGAGGAGGAGGCGGCGGAGGAGCTGCTGCGGTAGGCGAAGAAAAGGCATCCGGTGAAGTCAGAGTAGGGGAGGCTGCCGACTTGTCACCAGCGGCAGACAATGGCCGCGGCGGCGCCATAGTACCAAAGAGAATCGACGCGAGATGAGCAGCGCTCTTGCCGCCCGGTCTGTCATCGTCAGAATCATCCTCCTCCTCGTCCTTGTCCGAGCCCCAATCATCGTCATCGGCTCGCTTCCTGGATACGTGGCCTGATGGAGCCGCGGGAGCGGCTGTTTGCGTCATTCGGAAGAAGGGGTTGGTCGACACATCCGGCTGAGGCGGCGCGGGGGCTTGAGAAACCGGCGGTGCTGCTGTAGTGGGGGCAGATGACGATTCAGATGATTGAGACATCATTCTGAAATAAGGGTTCCGACTCTCCGGCTCGGTCGCGGGGCTGGAAGTAACAATCTGGGGAGCTGGCACTGCCGCCGCGGGCGGAGGGGTAGACTTGCGCTCAAGTTCCTGACTTCCACCAACTTGACTGCCGCCCAGAGTAGGAGTAGAAGCCTGGGGCGTAATCTGCTGTGGTCCCTCGTCATCGTCCGAGGAGCTGTCGTCATCGTCAATCGCCTCAAGCTGTTTCCGCAGCTCCTCTTCGCGTTTTCTGGCTGCTTCAATCTCGGCTCGGCGGGCTGCAAGCTTGGCCTCTTTCTCTTCGGACTCGGCCAAAGCGGCCTTCCTCCTTCGCTTCTCCTCTGCCTTCTTCAACTTGCCTTGGCGTACTTGCTCTTCCAATGCCTTCAAGCGAGCATCGGCAGCCTCGCGTTCTCTGGCAAGCTCCTCTTCCTGGGCCCTTGCACGCTCCCTACACAGCACATATCAGTTATCTTATCCGCACGAGACAAGCAGAAATACTTACTCGAGGTCCCGAGCAGCACGCTCTTGTTCTGCATGTTCCTTTTCCAAGCGCTCTTCCTCAGCTTTCTTCGCAGCAGATTCCTCCTCAGCTCGCGTGTTGTCACTCTTTGCGGCCTTTCTGCTGGGCGGCGGTGGAGGCTTCCTAACATCGGCTTTAGGAGATTGCAGGGGCGCTGGCGGGCCTTGCTCCTCCGCAATCCTCGCTGCTCGTTCAGCTTCTCGACGAGCATCTTCCTCTTCTGCTTGCTGCAGTTTCGCAGCTCGCTCAGCTCGTTCGCGCTCCATTCGCTGAGCGGCAGTTTCGCCAGGCTTAGTGGGAGCCTTGATTCCCAACGCAGCAAGTCGCTCCGCCATCCGTTGTTCTGCCTGCTGCTTAATGAATGCAGCTCGCTCCTCCGGCGTTTTATATGAGGAGTAGGAACCGCCACCTGTTGCTGGAGCAGTCGGGTTAGATATACGGGAGGTTGTAGCCAGGCTATCGAAACGAGGAGCCGGGGGAGCTTCCGTTTTGACAGGTTCTTGCGCAGCCTTGCGCCCACCCTGGCGATCCTGGGCTCTGATACGGTTGGCGCGGCTAGTGCGTTGGAGGTCAAAAATAAAGTCTTTCACCTCGTCCTCTACCCCAAGGCCGTCTTCCCAACGGCGTTTTTCATGCTCCGTGGTGGAATCCTGAGCTCCCTCTTTGAGGTTGGTCTCGATTCCGCTTGAGAATTCTCGAACGCTATCCTCGACATCTCGAACCATGCGTTCGTTGTTTTCCTTCTCAGTCCTGATCTTGATGCTCTCTTCTTCCAGTCGCTTCGGGGCATCAAGATCATCGCTGCCCACGTCCACTTTCTTGCCAGTCAAAGCAGCTGTTCGCTGTTGCATCATGGCCTTTGCGCGCGCTTTGAGTCTGTCGGACTCAGTGACCATGCCACCAGAGCCTGTCCCGATAATCGCAGAAGCACTTCCCGGATGGGCCTTGGCATCTTTCAAGCGGAAAAGCTCGAGTCTTGCGTCAGCAATTGCTTTCTCTGTCTTTCGAACTTGAGAGGCCAAATCGGGAATCTTATCAGTCAGGTTTTGGAGCTGGCGCTTTAGTGCACGCCGTTCGGCCTCCGAGTCCCCACCAACCAGAGAGGCATCGGGGTGATTGTCAATATCTTCCTGTATTCTCCTGATGCGACGGTAGAGCTCTTCAGCCTCGCGGCGATCACGCCTATCAAGCATGTCGTCTTCTTCGGCGTTCTTCTCATCGTTGAAGTCCATAGCATCGAGCAGAACTTGCTTCTCCTTGATTTTCTTACGGAGTTGGTCCAGCGTCAGCCCCTCGTTGGAAGTCACGGACGAGGGAGATTCTGGGCGAGGAGACCCAGCTCCAAGCCGGCGACGCGCGCTCGACCGATATCTGACCTCATCGTCGTTATTTTTAAAGACAGTGGCATCTTTACGGTTGGCAGCAAACGCCCCACCGCTGCCCCGGAAGGAGTGGTTCTTCAAGTAGCTGACTCCTGTCCTCTGCGGCAACAGAGCAGCACCGGAATTTTTCCGGAAGTCTGATTCTTGATGAAGCATATTCTTGACCATGCCAATCGACTCGCTAAGATTCCTTGTAGATGGAGGAACCAACTCCGCGGGGAGTTGGTTGGGGACTGGGTAACCATTAAGCTTCCTGTAGATCAGGTGCATAGCCACGGCAAACTCATCCATATCCAGGCGACCTTTGTTACCGTTGTCCGCGAGAGTCCAAATTCGCTCAAGGTCAGGTTTTTCCAAGCCACTTTGGCCCATAATCTCGATAGCTTGAGCGCCACCAATGAAGCCTTTGTTCAAACCATCCCAAGCCCGGAACAGCGAATCATATCTTGTCTTTTCATCCTTGGTGATCGCCCACGGAATCACAGCATTCCCCTGTAGCCCAGCAGTAGTGTAGCCCTGCTGTTCGCGGCCCTGCTGGGGCATCATTCGAGCTTGCAGAGCATCGATATTTGGAAGGCCGGTCGCCGGAGTGTTGACAAGACCCCATTGACCCGGTCTTCCAGTTGGCTGAGCATTCAGTGGAGCGACCATTCCACCAGGACCACTCATTGGCGACAGACCTGAGCCGTATCCAGTAGGCATTGGTGGCATTGGCGGTCGAGATCCGGTATAACCAGTAGCTTGAGTGTTCATTCCAGGGAATCCTGTTGCCTGTGCTTGAAGGCCCTGACTTTGCCCAGGATACCCAGTAGTTTGACCAGGGAAACCGGTCATTTGAGCTTGAAGAAGCTGCGAATTTGAGGCGTGAGGTTGAGGATGCTGAATCACAGGGGGAGTAGCCGTGTTCTGTCTCACATCGAAATCGGGTGCATTGCTGGCTGGAGCGGAACCAGAACCGCCCACTGCATCCTCGGCAATGCTGAAGTTGATAATGTCGACCATGCTAGACACCTCGTTCTTGATATTCCCGGGCAAATCCGAGGGAATAGATTTCCCGGTCAGCTTCAAATTACAGAGGTACATTGCCAGAGCGAATTCGGGAAAATGCAGTTGCCCAGATCTGGTAGTATCCGCCAGTGTCCATATATGAGACAGCGAATCACCGTCAAGCCTCGATCGCATGAGGAGGTCTCTTGCTTTTTCTCCAGACATGGTGGTCTGCCCATCGCCAACGGCAGACTTGAACAGGGTCTCGAACTTGGCCTGATCTTGGGCTGTGATGAACGAAAGACGGATGTTCGGGATCTTTATGGGTTGCTTCTCAGTCCTCCGCCCCCTAGGCTTCGCCGTACCGCCAGTCTGGAAAGATGATGCCATCTCAGCAAAGCCCGTGGGTTGAGGTTTGACGGGCGCGGGCGGTGCTGCCAGAGTCTGGGGCGGGGCCGTAGGCGGTGCGGAGGCAAAGGCAGTCGGCTGCGGTTGTTGTTGCTGTGGCTGCTGGTACTGAGCGGGGATCGCTGGCATCGGAGGGACGGCAGACTGGAAACCCTGCTGCGGCTGCTGGAAGCCCGTATACTGCTGCTGGAGCTGCCCGGTACCTTGCGGCGGCTGCAATCCCGGGTAGCCGGTATACTGCTGCTGGAGCGAAGGTTGACCGAAGCCAGTAGGTTGAGGAGCAAAGGCAGTCTGCTGGGGTTGCAGCTGTTGCGGCTGTTGTGGCTGCTGAGAAGCTCCGAACGAGCCACCATATTGCTGCTGACCAGGCCGGAGGCTATTTCCGCCGAGGTACGAGTTCGAATTCGAATACATGCTGCGCGAGATCGCCGGCACCTGCGGAGATGGACGATGGACAATCGGAAACAGGAGGCCGACGAGACCGGGAGCGACGCGCTTCGACGAGTTTAAGTCAAGCGAATTGTTGCGGGATATGTGGCAGAAATCGATGAACAGTTGGATAACCAAAATTAATGATACGCCTAATGCGGATAGATAATCGAAGGCGAGTTACGAAGTACGTGAGTAGCACTCTCGAGAACGCTGATGACGAAGCTCGGGCGAGGCTCTCACCAAAACTGCGGTTGGAAGTCAGCCAAGACGCGGGTGCGATAGGTCGACGACAAGCAAGTGGCTCAAACACAGCCAAGTTTCGGTCAGTGACCAAGGTCCTGAGAGTGCTGAGTGACCAGCCAGTGTGGTTGCAGATTGCATGGCCTGTGCTCTCTCTCCGGCCCACAGGGCACGTGCTGACCGACCGAGCATAAAGTATCGGGATTCAGGAATGTTGAATGGCCCCGGGATTAGGTAATCAAAACCCGACACGAGGTCTGCGGCAATAAAATTATCCGTCCCCAGCTGCCCAAAAAGCTCAATCCCCGATTACGCGGGGAACGACGGAGTTTTACTGGGTTGGATCCCTGAACGGTTCTTCGACGTGGTGGGGGTTGAATCACATCATCTTGGAGCGGGTTAACGTAGCATGCACGGATTTCACCGCCGACCTCATGCAAGTTCTGCTGACATTCCCCGGTAACAGCACTCGGCTACACAGACGCGAAGCACAATCTCAACAAATCCCCCGAGTTTTGACTTTTCAGGTTTGTCCGAGCACCCACCGACAGGCGCTAGTGAAGGGGGCACCGCAGAAAAAGAATTGCAACGCCAGCTTGACAAAGGCCTTTGAGCTCCGAATCCGAAGAAGAGAGGTGCCAAGGTGGGGTTGAGTGCCACCCCAACCGATCCCGGCGTAGCAGGTGGCCGAACCCCGGCGGGCAGCCAAAAAACTCCCCAGGACCCCTCCATACTCTACACCGCAGCTTCCCATAAGTTCTTTCTTCTCCCCCTTACCATTCTTCTCTCCCCCCATCTTCTTCCATCCCTCTTATCTCTCCCATTCTCTTCCCATCTTCACTCTTCTTCTTCACCGTTGCCAGCTAGTTCTGGTCAGAAAGAAGTTTCCAACACCCTGCCTTTCCGAATCCCTCCTACTCTTGTATAAAATACCCCGCTGTCAAGATGGTTAAGTCTTCAGTTCTGGGCTTCCCGTAAGTGATGAGCAATCAGATGGCGATGGGTCGGAAATGGCGGAATTGAGTTGCTTACTGTTGCTTTCCAGCCGTATGGGAGTCCTTCGCGACCTCAAGAAAGCCAATGAGGCTTACTGGGGCGGCAAGCTCTCACAGTCCGATCTCCTCGCTGAGGGCAAGAGACTTCGGTTGGCGCACTGGAAGATCCAAAAGGATGCCGGCGTCGACATCATCCCCTCCAATGACTTCGCCCACTACGACCACGTCCTCGACCACATCCAGCTCTTCAATGTACGTGGAAACTCCCATTCGTATACAACTAATGACCCGTCAACTAATTCCATTATATAGGCTGTTCCCGAGAGATACAGCTCCCAAAAGCTTGACATCCTCGATGAGTACTTTGCCATGGGCCGTGGCCACCAGCAGGGCGGTGTAGATGTCCCCGCTCTGGAGATGGTCAAGTGGTTCGACTCCAACTACCACTACGTGAAGCCTACCCTTCAGGACAACCAGACCTTCACTCTCGCCAAGGACCCTAAGCCCGTCCGTGAGTTCCTCGAGGCTAAGGAGGCTGGCATTATCACCAGACCTGTTCTTGTTGGTCCGGTCTCTTTCCTTGCCCTCGGCAAGGCTGACCGTGGCTCCTCCGTCAACCCCATCTCTCTCCTCGACAAGCTCGTTCCCGTCTATGTTGAGCTTCTGAAGGCGCTCAAGGCTGCTGGTGCCGAGAGCGTCCAGATCGACGAGCCCGTGCTCGTCTATGACCTTGCCGCTGATGTCAAGGCTGCCTTCAAGCCTGCTTATGAGGCTCTCGGCGCTCTCGGCAGCGCTGCCCCCGCCATCACTGTTGCCACCTATTTCGGTGACATCGTCCACAACTTCGACGTTCTCCCCGCTTTTGCCAAGATTCAGGGTCTCCATATCGACCTTGTCCGCAACCCCGAGCAGCTTGAGCCCGTTCTCAAGCAGCTCGGCCCCAGCCAGATCCTCTCTGCTGGTGTTGTTGACGGCAGAAACATCTGGAAGAACAACTTCCAGAAGTCTATCGAGCTGGTCCAGACTGCCATCAAGGCTCTTGGCGAGGACCGCGTTATCGTCGCCACCTCCAGCTCTCTCCTTCACACTCCCCACACCTTGGCTAGCGAGAAGAAGCTTCCTGCCGAGGTTTACAACTGGTTCTCTTTCGCTGTGGAGAAGGTCAAGGAGGTTGGCATCCTTGCTAAGGCTGTCACTGACCCCGAGGCGGTCCGTGCCGAGCTTGATGCCAATGCTGCTGTCATGAAGTCTCGTGCCGAGTCCACCCGTACCAACGACCCCAAGGTCAAGGAGCGCCAAGCCCAAGTTACCCCTGACATGCACAACCGCAAGTCTACCTTCGAGACTCGCTATGCTCAACAAAAGACCCACCTCAAGCTTCCCCTCTTCCCTACCACCACCATTGGATCTTTCCCCCAGACCAACGAGATCCGCGTCCAGCGCAACAAATTCACCAAGGGCGAGATCACCCAGGAGCAGTACGACGAGTTCATCAAGAAGGAGATCGACTATGCCGTCAAGATCCAAGATGAGCTTGATCTCGATGTCTACGTTCACGGTGAGCCTGAGCGTAACGACATGGTTCAATACTTCGGTGAGCGTCTTGAGGGATATGTATTCACCACCCACGCTTGGGTTCAGTCTTACGGCTCCCGCTGTGTCCGCCCACCCATCATCGTCGGCGATATCTCTCGCCCGCTTCCCATGACCGTCAAAGAGTCCAAGTACGCCGCGTCGGTCTCCAAGAAGCCCATGAAGGGCATGCTTACTGGCCCCGTCACCTGCCTCCGGTGGTCTTTCCCCCGTGTTGATGTCCACCAGTCTGTCCAGTGCCAGCAGCTTGCTCTCGCTCTTCGCGATGAGGTTGTTGACCTTGAGAAGAACGGTATCTTCGTCATCCAGGTCGACGAGCCTGCTCTGCGTGAGGGCCTTCCCCTCCGCAAGGGATCCGAGCGTGACGCCTACCTCCAGTGGGCCGTCGACAGCTTCAAGCTCGCCACCGCCGGTGTTGAGGACTCCACCCAGATTCACTCTCACTTCTGCTACTCCGAGTTCCAGGACTTTTTCCATGCCATTGCGGCCCTGGATGCTGATGTTCTCTCCATCGAGAACTCCAAGTCCGACGCCAAGCTCCTCAAGGTCTTCATTGATGAGGACTACCCCCGTCACATCGGCCCCGGTGTCTACGACATCCACTCCCCTCGTGTTCCCAACGAGGAGGAGTTCAAGCAGCGCATCCAGGAGATGCTGCAGTACCTTCGCCCCGATCAGCTCTGGATCAACCCTGACTGTGGCCTGAAGACCCGCAAGTGGGACGAGGTCAAGGGTGCCCTCACCCACATGGTCAACGCCGCCAAGTACTTCCGTGAGCAGTACAAGGACAAGGCTTAGACTTTCCTAATTGATAAATAAGGATGGGACAGCAGGTGCTTTGTCCGGATTTTTTTCAACAGCATTAGCATTTCAAGAGGTTGGGTTTTCTAACGGTTTTTAAAACGGATGATAAATGATACCTCAAAAGCGCCATTCTCAACTCGGCGTTGTGGGCAAGGGGAAAATCCGGATTTTGTTTTCAACAGCATTAGCATGATGAGGGCCGCCATTCTCAACAAGGCGTTGGCGGTCATGGGCAGTGAAAAGGTGTTCTTTGCTTTTTGGGTTTCGCGATGTGGGACGGTTACAAGATACCAGATGACAGCTACGAACTGCAATCTTCAACAAGATGCAATTGTTCTTGGCATTGTTCAGGGACTGCCTTTCAGGAGGCATGGGGATGAGGCCCTCCAAGGTGGCTTGGAAAGTGGTGGGAGGAGATGGTCGACAGATCATGTTAAATATAATATGGGAGATGGTTCAAGTATTCTTGGGTCTTATCACCCAATCAATACAAGCAGTTAATCAAGTAAAAATGGTCTTTCTCCATCTGTACGAGCTTGTTGTACATCTGTGGCTGTCTGTGGTCAGAACATTGAAAATCCGTCCTTGCACGGGCGTTGTACTGGGTTATTATTATCCTCATAACTTCTCTAAAAAAATGCGGACACTCACGGCAATCAAAACTCACCCCGAGTTCATACATTGTAGTAAAGAGAGACCCCGTCCGTTAACGCGCAGACATGTAAAATAAAACTCTTTAATGAGAGCAGACGGGAGTTATTCATCACTCTGTCAGTACCTTCGTAAGGTAGGTTTATCCCAAACGCCACCCGTTCACCCTTCAAAGGTATGGTCTAGTAGTTGCCCTCTACTCTGGTACTTATTATTATATGATACGTACTCCGTTTACCATTTTTATCAGGCAGAATTCTACCCTTTTCTGGTCACCCAGGTGTCATAGCATCCTTTTTCTCTGCGACACACACACAAGCAATGCCATACAATATTTGAATTATCCATCCTTTTCTCTCGTTGCCATCGGTAGATCGATCCAATCGAAGAAAAGAACAACACTTCTTATGCAAAGTCCTCTCTCACCTAACAGCCAAACAACCCCCTTTTTTATGCGGCTGTTGTGTTCACATTCATTTATTTATTCCACCCACCCAAAAACCTCACCGATAGCCATGGTATTACACCTCGCGCCCGCCAGCGCAATCACGATCCCAAACAAGTCCACAACCAGCAACACTGCGGCGGCAGTCATGAACCTGGGGCAGAAGACGCGGTACAGCATCAAGTGTCGCCTCAAATGTCCAGCCCAAGCCATGGTCGCGAGCGCCTCGACGGCGAAATAGGCAAGAAAAAGCCCGTACGCTCTACTCAGAAGGACGAGCAGCCCTTTGCGCTGGGGGCTCACCTTCCACAGCACCAGCAAGGGTACCGTCGCGACGGCAAGGATCTGCCCACCAAAGGTGTTGAGGGCGACCACGATTGGGCTCCAGGGGTACCGAATCGTGAAGAGCGGGATAAAGGCGCTGTCCCACTGGATGGTGCTCAGCACGGCCTGGTGGCCCGTCTTGAAAAAATGGAAATTGCCGAGGACGGCGAGCATGACGGGGCCGATGGCTTCGAACGTTAGGGAGTTGAAGTCGAGGATCTCGACCAGCGACAGGACCTGCCACATCATGATGGCCAGCGCGCCGCCGCCCATCGGCTTGGACAACAGAAAACACGCAGCAAGGATGTTGAGGGGCAGCAGGAGGTACCGCGCGCCGTGGGCGTTGCCGTAGCCGAGCACGGTCACCTGGGCCGTGCCGAGCTGGCGCGCGGCCGTGAGGATCGAGACGCACGGCGGCGCCCAGACAAACGCCGTCGTACCGGCCACCAGGGCCAGTCCCAGAATCGTCTGGGCAAGGTAGACGCTGAGCGTCTTGAGCGTGTTTGCCGGCAAGCCGGGGAACCAGTTGCCGTTGTCGGCGGCGTCGAGGGCCCAGTAGGCCGCCGCCATAAAGAGGCCGGTGCGGAAGACGTAACCAATCCACGCGGGCGCGAGGCCCTCGTACGAGCGAGAGGGCACGAGGTACGCCTTGATGATGGATGGAAGGACCAGGAACACGACAAAGGGTATAGCGAGCTGCCACGGCGCCGAGGTCGACGAGGTCGCCGACGCGTAGTAGGTGGATCTGCAGTAGGGCATTTGTTCCTCGCGACAGAGCTTGGAGAAGGAGGCGAGCCGGCCGAGCAGCACGAATAGGATGGAGTGGTATATGCTGAGGTAACGGTCAGCAAGGTTGGGCAGCCGGATCGCGGCCAAGGCCGTGGCGAAGCCAAATGTCGCGATGAAGAAGAGCAGGATCGAGTCTTCCCAGATCGTATAGGAATTCGAAGCAAATCCAACGGACTGGCTGACGGTAAAGACCACCGCCATCCAGCCCCAGACCGTCTTGGGTATCAGGTTGACCAGTGTTTCTTTGGATTCGTACATGGTCACCAGGACCGTCGCGGTGCTCGTTAATGCCGCAAAGCCCGCGCCGCGATACCAATCTCCTACCCCGGAGATGAACGACTGCAGCACGCCACCGCCGAAAATGGGCAATGCGCCGAGGAGCGCAGCACCGACAAATGTCTTGTCCATATTGCGAGCAGAGATTATCTCCGCATCCGCCTTCACACCTTGCATCTCCAGGCTCTTCTCGGCAAGATCGAGCTCCGGGTCGTCGACAGCCCCACTGTCGTCCTCTGCTCCCTTGGTCACGTACACGAGAAGGGTGAAAACTCCGGCAGTCATAACAGCGATTCCAAGAGCCATGTTCTTGATATCAAATTGCGCCCAAAGACTCTTGCATCGCGCCAGCGTCTCTTGCTGATAGTCCGCAAAAGCCGAGTAAACGGCGGCCCATTTATCCTTGGCCCCTCCTCTCTTGCTGTGAGTTGTTGACAGGAGCTCTTCAGCCTTGGCCCAGAACTCAGCAGGCGAGTCGGGGGTTGTGTTGGATTCCTTGATGCCCTGGGCAGCGAAATAAGACGCCTGGTAGCGCTTGATACCGGCGGCCGCGGTGCTCTCCGCGGCAGCGAGGTTATCCCAAGCCGTACCGGCCGCACCGGCAAAGGCTTCCTCGATCGGCCGGCCGAGGTTATTATACGGGATCGGGATGCCCAACAACAGCGCGAGGGTCGGGACCAGGTCGATCTGGTTCACGGGCCGGATCTTGGCGGTCGCCGGAGGTGTGGCGAACTCGCTCTTCGTCCTGCCAAATACAGAATTCGGGGAGTACATCCACAGCGCCGCCTCGACCTCGTCGTCGCTCTCGCCGCCGTGGTCGCCCTTGCTGTCCATGCCGTGATCTCCCATGACAATCAAGACGGTCTTATCGTCTATGGTGACCGCCAAATCCCTGATGAATGTGTCCATCTGCGCGAGTTTCGCAGTCATATTGCCGTGATCCGGCCCGTAACGGTGACCGGCATGGTCCACGCCCAAACAATGTGCGATCAAAAGATCCCAATCGTTTTTCCTGTTCATCAGGGGAAAGATGTGCTCGATGACCCCGTTGTCGACGGTATGTAAATCCCAGACATTAAAGCTGTCATAGCTTTTGCTCATGTCGGCCTCGAAATAACCCGGGAAGAGCGCGTCCCAGGTGTCGTCGCCGAGGTGCACGATCCGCTTCCCCGCATCCCGGAGCTGCATCAGCAGGTTATCCTCCTCGATCGCGGTGCCGGCGAAGCTGGTGCCGACATCCACAAACGTGGGCAGGGTGCCGGTCGTCAGCCCCTTCAGCCTCTGTAGCGTGGCCGTCGGCGGATCTGCGATGAACGGCCGCAGGAACGAATTGTTCGGCGACCGCAGGGCGGTATCGTACATGAACGGGAACGCGTTGTGAAATTTAGCGTCGTCGTCGACGGGGATCGTAAAGTCGTAGCGCAGCGCATCGATCACGACCACCACGGCACGCTCAAACGTCTTTGGGTGCCAGCAGCCACCGTCCACCGTGCCTTTGCCCTTCCACGCCGGAAGGATCTCGTTACCCGTCGTCGGCGGAGCGTCGCAGCTCGACTTCTCATCCAGCATCAGGCGCGTCAGCAGGAAACCGCTGGTGAAATAGGCGAGGCCGACGACGTGGATGGTCAACATCCACACCCAGAAGGCCACGTTCCATAGCCAACGCTTCTCGTAGCTCGCCTTGCGCCGCGCCTCGAGGGCTTCTCGCTGCCGGTCCTGCAGGCTGGATCGCTCCTGCTCCTGCTGAATGTCCTCGTGTGCCTTGGTCGCATCTTCCACCTCTTTTGCGCGCTTGGCCGTGGCGAATTGGGCGGCGACGGTCTTGTAGTCGGGCGCGGGGGGTGCCTTTGTCGGCACTGGCTGCGGCGGCGGCATCTTGAGCGTGGAGAGGATAGTAGTTGCGCACGTGGCCCGGAGGTTCCGGCGGCGGCGGTGGTGGGGGGAACTCGAAGTTGGGAATCCAATAGGTAATTACGTAGAAAGAAAAGGGAAGCAGAATAGAAATTAAGAAAGGAGAGCCCGAGGAGAGAGAGAAGGGGGCAAGTGGATATCCGATCAAGAAATCGTAATTGCCATTGGGCTTGGTCAATGGGCGTCTTCAGAGACAAGCGGAAAGAGTCAAATGCGTCATTTTGAAGCCCGTCATTTAGGTGGTCTGTAATTGTTAAGATTTTTGGGTTGATTTTTTTAATCTTTTCTGGATAGCTCGGAGCTCTGAGCGAGATCGAAGCTCCAAAAAGATGGAGAAGATGTCGTCTCTCCACCGCGTCTCGGCTGGCAGCTCCTCCAGAAGAACATTGCGCTTAGTATGAACGGCTGCCAGTGGCAGCTGTGACGACTGAAACCCTAACCCGTGCCTCTCGTGCACCGGACGCCGATTGGAGAGACTCGGAAGTGCATGGCGAAACTATGAAGGTTCATCAATGTCAACATTGACGTGAGCTCCACAGCTTCTTCGAACCCGAGCTAGTGTTCTCTAGGTATGCTTCAACGAGCCAGCGATGAGTTGGTAGTCATTTTTGCTCAAAGAGAGCGTGGAATAGTAATTATACAATACTAGAATAGCGATACATCATACATAGTACCTATGCTACAAGTCCTCCGATGCTGCCCTACATGCGGTTCAACCGATGGGCGGCTGCCTTTTCTCCCAAAAGATCCCACCAAACGAAAGTTCCAACTCAGAACATATGACGCTGGAACTGCAGCGTGATGAAGATATGTACAGGGGTATCTCGAGGGAGAGGTGCGCCGACCCATCCCTCTCCTCAGTGCTCTGTCCGGGGCGCCAGGATGGGAGGCGTCGGACACGGCATGAATTAGAGTATTCGAATTAAAAATAGCATTGGCTGTGTTTGTGTGGGTATTGTTCGTTTCCCATCCACGCCTCAAAACTCCAGCACCATCAAGTCGTAAGAAATCTCAATGCTGCAATATACCGAGTGCTAGTAGCGGTGCCGAAAAGAGGTGATTCAGTGTGTTGGGCGATTAGCGGAACTCCTTCTCGCGAAGGCCGCCAATCTTGTCCATATCGATGGCGTAGAATTTTGCGCTGCTCTCCTTCTCGTAGGCAGGGAGCTGCTCCTCGTGCAGAGGCTCGAGGCCGACGGTGGTGTCGCCAACCCGGACAACGACCACGCGGCCGCTCTTGGGGCGGCCTTGGTCGTCCTGCTCGTCGGGGAAGGTTATGTGAATCTCGGGAACATTGTCGGGAGAATGGGGAGGAGATCGAGGGTTCGCAAGCATGGGCTGGCCGTCCTTGCCGAAGACAATGACGCTTGACCGGCCGGCGCCGTCGCTGGTCTGGATGGTAAGACGGCGGTGGTTGCCGGTCCGCTTGACGTCTTGATACTGGGGAAGAGTCTCGGCGACCAGCTGCCTCTTCTGGCGGACCCTCCTCATGAGGAGGAGACCTGCGACCGCCAAAAGCCCAAA
This sequence comes from Apodospora peruviana, assembly GCA_033439685.1. NCBI lineage: Eukaryota > Fungi > Ascomycota > Sordariomycetes > Sordariales > Lasiosphaeriaceae > Apodospora > Apodospora peruviana. The sequence continues at coordinate 1,924,161 of JAUEDM010000007.1, forward strand.
AAAGACCAGGACGAGGAGGGCGATCATGAGGTTGACAATCGAGCTGTTGTCTTCGACGCCTCGAGCGACGACGGTTCTGAAAGAATCCATGGCGTTGTAGTAGTGAAGGTCTTGATCAAGGAATGTGTTTGGTGCGTAATGCTGTCGTTGGATCGATGCTCCAAGGGCAAAGTGTGTTGAACGATATGCGTGTTTATCCTGAACCGAAGCGAATTTCTGGGTGGCCGGATGGATAGTTATAATTGAATATAACGACAGCGACAACAACAAAAGACTGGACGGGATCGACTGAAAGAGTGAAGTCGAAACCAGAATGCAGCTCCCGAGGGAAAGGGTTGTCGGAAAGAACGACGGTGGCAGTCCTTCAAAAACGCGACGCCGACGATGTCTGGTGAAGGGAAGGAGAAGAGGAGAAGGCCTTGCCAGGCGGAGGATGGGGACACAACCATGGATGTAGGTACTCGGCGGTCAGCGACTCAACGACCGCTCCCCTCCCCTGAGAGCCCCAGGCGCAGTTCTTTCTGGGGCGGTTGAATTGGGATGACGACCCCATCTTAATTCGCTGTCGGCCAATCGAAGCCTCCACATGGCAGATGGAAAGCGGGTCCAATTTGTGATTAACGCTTACCCCTGGTCCTCCCGGCCACGCTTCCAGGCTGCCCCTTCCAGTTTCCTCGCAGAACATGGCCTGTGCGCCTTCACACGACAGGGCAAGTGAAGAGAAACCGGGATGTGCTCTTTCTCGTTGCTCGATATTTTTGGGGGATTTTTTTTCCGTATTGTCTTTTGATTTTCTGTTTCTTCCGGAATCATCCCATCTCGAGAGGTTTCAAGTTGATGGAGATTCCATTCCGTGCATTGACACTGCCTTAACTTAGTCTATCGATTATCAGACTGGACTTATACGGAATATATTGAATATTATCTAAGGTACCTTACCTGCCCCTGCCCTGTGTTGGCCACTTCAGCGATCTCCTGGGCTGGCAGGCCACATCGGGTGGGCACCTCGTGTTGGCAGACTGTGTGGTGTCAACGTCTCGGTGACTTCCCAAGGGATCATAAGATGCAGATTCCATCCCACGCCCGCAATCCTCCGTTCTGCATCTGTCATCTTCGACTCTTGCTCGTCAAGTCCGGTTACACACATTAGCCGCCAGTCCCTCGAAGCGCTCATCGATATGTCATCGGCGTATACACTGGCAGGCCATTGGGTGATATCAGCTAGTGGACCTATTTCTCCTGAAAGCTGTCTTGGAAAGGCCGGTCTGTGAGTGCTTGTCCAAGTCGCACTGACGAGCCTCAACCATGCTGCAGATGCAGCTTCCAGAACCACCTGGTCGATATCTGTCAAGCTGGCAGTCAGGTGCCGACAAGTCTTGACTCGCATACCCGCAGTAGCGCGTGCTTATGGCTGTATGGCAGTGTCTTGCCGATGGGTTGCCATCCTCGTGTCCAACGGTGGTGAGACGGCATGTCTGCTTCAGATCGCTGTCGCCCAAAGAACGACTACCAGCGTTTCCCTTCCAAGACTCTGTGCGCCGTCAGAGTCGCGCTTCTGAGTGTCAACCGGGACCAACCTTGCGCCTGATGCGATCAAAACAGCAGTACGGAAGCCCTTCAGAGCAGGACCGAGGGGCCGGGATCATCCGGTCGCCTCTTATACCACTGGTACCAACAGTGGGACCAGTTTCAAGGCCGAGATGAGTCTCACGACAGCACACTTTCAACACGGATCAGAGAAGGGCGCGCAAGCAACCGTGATTGCAAGCTTCATCCTCCTTGTGCTTGCGGGACTAAGGCACTAGGTATGCAGCGGGCAGCAACAACACACCACGGCCGAACACAAAGTCACTGCATATCTCGATGGCCCTATCCGCTGTTTCATTCACCGAACACAAGGTTACAGAGGATGGCGGTCAGGGCAGGGGCGGGTTCGGAGCCAGCCCATGGACTGGTTACTCCGTGAGGCAACTCATCACATGAACAGAATCGTTGGCCGACACCATCTCCCAGCAAGGAAGAGCGATTCTGCCGTGTATGTCAGATCAAGCTGGTAGGCATATGATTTCGTGGAAGGAAGCCTCGTGAGCACAAGAGAGCCTACCTAGGTTTGCCGCTTCGGGATTCGGAGGCTTTGAGAACCTATCAGTGCTGTTACGGAATGACTGACATCTCTATAGGACCGGATAGAATAAACTTTAACGTCTCGTAGCACGGACCAGGCGGCTGTTCCCCCGAATGATCCAACTAGGCCAGCGATGCCGGGCAAATATGCCTTTTGGTCCTTTGGAAGCGGTGTAGGATGTAAGGAGCCTCGCCAGATGGTGTCGTCCTACCCAGTCCTCCACGTCCCCAGAAGGCCGGGCATCGCTCCCCAAAGCAGCTGGTTTACGAGCAGCTAATTATCCTAAAGCGCGATCAACATGATGTGCAGGTCCATTTTTGCTTATTCTGTACAATGCGAGGCGGGTTGTCGCACGTGTGTGAATTCAAGTCAACTGTTTCGAAACACTGCCGATTCTAAACTGGCCCAATCGCAGCACCCGGCTCTGGGTCAAGGCTGTGCGAGAGACCCTTCGACAAATGATTAAACCTTGTCGAGGAGGTAGGAAGACTAAATAGGAAAACGAAAGCCCGAAAGTCTCCAGTGCTGATATGTACGGAAGAGTCAAGTTTTGTTTGGACGCCTCAAACCGGGGCGGCTGTGCAACGGTCGACCAGTTGGAGCCCAAGCCGTGTCTGTGCATGCTGTGTCCCAAATCGAGGGCCTAGTGGGTGGGAAGGAGGGGCGGGTTCTTCTGAAACAAACAGACAGGCGACACCAGGGAGGTGAGAGCCGAGCCGGGCCTTTTTATCCTCAGATACGCCTGTTGATCATGGACACGCAGTCGACATATCTGGTATCTCCCGTCTGTCTCTACCCTTGCGAGCATTCCTCGGGTGATCTTTTTGCGGTCAAGTCATCTCTCCCTTGCGTGCTTAAGGAAAGGAACACGACGGTATCTCAGACCTCCCTTAGATTTGATTACAGTCTTTCCTTGCAGCGTGGTGGAACGGCCAGATCGATTTTGGACTGCAACTAATGCGTTATCTGACGCCAGATTCTGCCCGACTTCGCGAAGGGGTCCATGATCCCGACGTCGTTCAGCCTGTCCCTGCATACCTACCGAGAGGAAGCCGGCCTGGTGGCGTTGCGTGTGTAGTGCGGGCCTCAACGTTCGCGTCCTGTGCCACCCTCTCACCCTCACTTGAGCGCGAGATACAATAATACACGACAGCCCTCCTCCCTTCGCTGGGTCAGAAAGATCTGCTCTTCTCGCCCTTTCTTGTAATGCATCAGCAGTGAGCCGTCGAGAGAGCCCTTTGCCAGAAGGGAGACGACGCATTGAATATTTCACCCCTCACATATATATCGACAGCTTTTTGGCCCTGCCAGTGACGATATATAGTAACCATATTGCTTCATTCTTGTACAAACGTTCTACGTCTTTTGCTTCACACCAGATATTCTGTCTATCTCGCTGGCTTCTTACATATGACCTTCCACACATGATACACCGGCCGCACCCCGAGGCCCAAAAACACAACCGCTCGGACTGCCTGGCGGTCCTGGTTCAAGCCCAACCTGCAAGCCCACTCGCCGACTCGACAGAAGAAACAACGTGAACGAGGAGCGGCGGCGCACGGCGGCAAACCCGCTAATAAGCCACGCCGTACATCCTTGACAAGCGACCTTGAATCGCGATCAGCCAATACTCGGATGACATTTAAGTTTGACACCAAACGTCAACAACCACTCTTGCGGAAAGCCAACGCCAATCTCGAATTTTCCTGCTGTCCTGTTCGGACGGGAGCACAGCATATCAGTGCGCAGCTCCAGTGAAGCCGTGGACAGCGGTTTGTACAGCGCACGATACCTGACTGTTCGGATCTGTCCGTCGCTCAGACACATCAAAAAGGCCATTGTATTGTACAGTGCAGCTCGTTACAAGCTATCCCGGTCGGTTGCCGTATCACCAGCCAGAAGACGGCTCCGGCTAGGTGCCTCAGGTAGTTGAAGTTCTGCTGCCGGCGCTCTCGTTGGTTGGAAACAAGCGACGTCGACCAAGGCCACACAGACATACCTTAGCTATTGGGACGAACCCGGCTGCAACCTCCTGTGTCAGTAGCAGACCCAACAGCCCAGCGCAACCAACTCGACGTGCCGGTTCGCAGCGAGTTGTACGACGGTCAATCAGTGGTTGTTGGATCCAAGTCCGAGATCGACCCTCGTCACAAAAAGAGTTGGTCCAATTACCTCTAACTGCACCACCCTTTTGGGTCCCGACTCAGATCCTGACGACGGGAGTTAATCAGGTAAGGTACGCCTACGGAGTACTGCCTTACCTGAGGTAGTCAGTCCGCAAACAAGCAACAAACTCAGTGTCACGACCGAGAACGTCTTAAATATCCAGTTTACCTGATTGGATTTCAGTGGTGGCTCTTTGTGGACGCCATCTTTGTCGCTAGGCCCTCGTCCGAAGTTCGATCGCGTGCGTGCGTGGTGACTCGCAGACGGTGGAGATACCCCTGTAACCTAGCGCCTTGCGCAAACGCTAAAAAGCCCTGGGCCACCGGGTTTGGACGACCCGCACCTCACAAAAGTTTCTTTTTTGAGAGACACTGGGGTTTCTGAAATCTGAACCCGTCCCTCCCGTCCCCCAAACTGCTCCACCTCCAATTGCGATCCCCATCCTGAATCGTTGGCCCCCAAAACCCGCCCCGGTCCAGCAGCAGAGGTCCAACAGAGGTCCCAGCTTTCCTGTCTTATTAGGTACCCCAGTCCCCGGTCCAACAGTTACAGGCACCCTCGTCCTCGGGCTGCCCTGGTTCCATTCTGACTTTTAGATGCACCCAGGTGCAAGGTGCAAGGTGCCAAACTCCGACTTCAGAGACGGCCAGATCCAAGCCCATCCATTCCAATTTAGAAAGACAACGACAGTCTTTTCCATTCAGTTCAATTTGCAAAGGTCACCTCTGGCCGGCTGGGTCCCGTCGTTGCTGCTGCTGGCTGCTGCAGTGGTCGCTCCCGTCATCCAAGAGAAACAAGAAACCAATCCCTGACACCGGGCTTGGGAGGAAGGCAACCAGACCCATCCCTTGCCTGTTGGCCAGACTTCCCATTCGGAGATAGAGTTTCGTTGAAACTTCGGTCATCACCTCGGGCATCTCCCTTTGAAACTCTCTCCCTCCGACATACTTTGCACGCATCAATCCTCCGAATAATAGAGTTCTCTCTTCTGACTCGCATTAATTTCTTGTCAATACTCTTGTTCATCATCATTTTGCTCTTTCACTAACCTAAATCAGACGGAGCGCAATCCCAACTGCACACAGTCAGTCCTCTCCTTAAGCTGGTCCTCGAAGCACGATCATTAGACACCAGACTCGACTCGCAGACACCTTCTTGTCATCTCTGACGATATCGACATACGGACGACTCAGGACATTAGGCAGGTCTCCGTTCAATCAAATCATCAGCCGAATAGGCCACTCGCGGCCTTGTAACTCCGCAGTCATCATATATACCTACGGCAGCGTGCCTCCTGCATTGACTGGTCACCGGTGCCATTTGGCTATTGCATAATCGACATCCATCCCCCGCGCATCATATAAGCACCCGACTTGGACACGGCTTGGCTAGGTGCCTGTGCAGCCGAAAACGATATCGACATACGGCTTACCACCACCATCAGGGGAAAATCCGACAAAAGCATCAAGATTAACCCATGCCACACGTCTGGTAAGTGCTTGCATATGTCCGTTGTCCGCGCTTTCGCGGTCAGCAACCGGGATGCTAGACTTCAGCTCCTCCAGGTCCAAAACTCCACCCATCCTGTTCGCTCCCACCGCACCACCAGCGCCATGCGGTCAAGGTTGGCCCCAGGAGATCGGAGCCCCCCCCATTTCGCTGGCTGCTGTTGTCATCAGCCTTACCAACCTACTTTCCTGCATTCCCCTTCCCCACCGTTCTCATCCCATCCTCCTAGTCTTGGAATATACGCGCTGAATTGACCTCTCTGCCCTCCATTCCTTGCAGTCCCATAGAGCCTTGCCGAGATTCCTAATTCAAAAAAGATACCAGGCGGACGCATTCACAGCGGAACCAACAGTGCATGTCCATTGGACTGTTGTTTTCAGTTTTTCAAGGCTGGTCACGCCGCAAAACGCTTGCGCACGACCCCTCCCTCGTGAACCAAAACCCATCCTGAACAGCCAGGAACAGGAACTGGAGGTTCCAAATCTTCTTACAAGCAGGCTCCCACGCCTCTCCCTCTCTTTCATCCTCTCCAAGGAAACCGAAATATTCTCCACCGCCTCTCAACTCGCTGATGACAACTCCCGCATCACAGAAGCAGACAGTCAAAATGGCAACAACTGTGAGTCTTCACCCACCCCTGGTTGCCTGCTCAGTAATTAGTCTGGATTTTCCTGGTGTCTGGGGCGGGTCCTTTCGGTCGTGTGTCCGTCCCACACCTGCCTAGCGCAGGTCGGACATTTTTTCCATGAAGAGCTGCCCCAGACCCATGCCTGGGCTGTTTCGCCGTTGTTTTCTACCGCGCGATCCCATCTTGCAATTTGTTGCATTCTGTCATCGACTCTCAGCTAATCTATCGACTCCCCTCAGGCACGAACGGGCCGCCTGACCGCCTACGACGCGATGACGAACGGAAACGAAAAGCCCGCGCAGACCCACGGATGGCAGTCTGGAATCTGGAGCAACAGCGCTGTTGGAACAGTCGGATCTTTCCCTAAGCCGAGGGGCCCGCTTGGATCCTCAAGAGGTGCGTAGACAACGGGACAGGACCGAGGGCAGTGGTGGACGACACAGACGCTGACACTACTTGCAGATTCCAACGACACATTTCAAGGCACCCCGTCAGGATTGGGTGCTTTGACTGCGAACTCTGAAGCTGAGCCTTCTTACAAGCCGAATTGGAGAACTCCAGGCCGGGAAACGACGCAGCCGCGAAACGGATCGGGCACCACATCTCCCAACCGACCCCGTACAGATGCTCCAGCCCTCGACATATCCAATAACTCCTCGTTCTACTCAGGCCCGCAGCAAGCAATTGGACAGAGAGCCACGGTTAGGCCGAAACCTGCGCCGGCTGTTGACTCCACTAAAGCCGCCTTCAAGTATCCCGCGTTCTCGGACTTTGCAGATGAGACCGAGAATGTGGGAGCCTTTGGCTCGAGGAGACTCGAAGCTGATCAGAGGCGGAATGACTTTGGTGGATCCAAGCGACTGTCGCAAGATTTACAGTTCCCTCATATCACCAACCAAGCTTCTCACGATACTAGCATGCCTACAACTAGCCATTCCGATACCGATCTGCATTCCCACGCCAGCACCTTCGGCGATCATCTGTTTGGAGGCTATGCACTGAACAGTTCACTGAACAATCCACATTCCCAACGACCCTCGATTTCTGGGCAGTCATCCTTTGGTACACAAAACAGTCGAGGCTATGGTAACGGTGTTGGACAGCAGATGGATGAGGACGAGCTCGAGGAGCAGATCGCCAATATGACATTAGGAGGTCTGCCGAATGGAACTTCGAATGGTCCGCCCGGCCTTGGAAACTTCGGACCACCTTCCCAGCCATTTCAGTTCAACCCAGGCTCGCAGCCTTGGGAGAACGGAGGTTACGGCCAGCAGATTCCCAGGGATATGTATGCGAACAGTCTATACGACAGACGACCATCAGCTATCGGTCGCGCTTCGCCTGCTGGAAGCGCTTATCGCAGCCCTGGAAGCTTCTCTGGGACGCCGCAACCAGTCCCGGACGCATGGAACAGCAGACCGACCTCGCGAGATCATAGGATACCCCTTGATAGTGACCGTCGAAACGTCAACCAGCAGCAGTTCGTTCTACAACATGCAGCTCCTCCGTACCAAACAAATCCGTACTTCAACTCAAACAATCCCCATTTCCCCTTCCAGTACGATAACTACGGTGCAAACTACAGGCAAGGAATGCCCGGATACAACTATCCGGTAAATCAATATCCTGTCCCACCCGGCATGCCGACCAGGCCGACCCGAGACCAGGATCCATTAAAGGACGCCAGAAGTCATCTCCTGGAGGAGTTCAGATCTAGCACGAGGGCGAACAAGCGATGGGAGCTGAAGGTAAGATTTTGTTATCCCTCTGTCTGTTCGATCTACATGATATTGACTTGAGAATCAGGACATCTACAACCACGTAGTCGAGTTCGCTGGTGACCAGCATGGCTCTCGGTTCATCCAGGGAAAACTGGAGTCGGCCAACAGTGATGAGAAAGACCAGGTCTTTAAAGAAATATTGCCAAACGTGGTCCAGCTCCAGAAAGATGTGTTTGGAAACTACGTAATACAGAAAATGTACGAGCATGGTAACCAACTTCAAAAAGAGGCAATGGCTGCACGGATGAAGGGCCAGGTTGTTTCTCTGTCAACGCAGATGTATGCTTGCAGAGTTGTTCAGAAGGTGAGTTCGTGTGTCACTGTATGCATCGAGTCGGAGCTGACGATATGGTTATAGGCGCTGGAGCATGTTCTTGTTGAGCAGCAAGCCGAGCTTGCAAAAGAACTAGAATCGGATGTTCTGAGAATCATGAAGGATCAGAATGGAAACCATGTGATCCAAAAGATCATCGAGCGTGTTCCTCGTGAGCACATCGGCTTCGTCATGGAATGCTTCAAGGGGCGTGCCAGCGAACTCGCTTCTCACGCCTACGGCTGCAGGGTCATTCAGAGAGTTCTCGAATACGGAACGAAGGCCGACAAGAGGATGATCCTGGACGAGCTCCATGCTTGTGCTCAGGTGCTGGTTACGGACCAATATGGGAACTATGTGACACAGCATGTCATCGAGCGCGGCCCCGTTGAGGACCAGACCAGAATGATCACCATGGTCATCGGGCAACTCTTGACCCTCTGCAGGCACAAATTCGCATCGAACGTCGTCGAAAAGTGTATTGACAATGGGACAGCCGAGCAGCGCCGTCAAATCACGGAAATGCTGAGCTTGAATCCCACATTGATGGAGATGATGAAGGATCAGTATGGCAACTATGTGATCCGTAAGTTGACTGACGTCTCATCACCCGTTACTAGAACTGACATGGCATCAGAGAAACTCCTTCGGACCCTTAAAGACGAAGAAAAGGCGAAATTTGCGACCCTGGTGAAGCCACACCTTGATATTCTGAAAACCACCAGTTTCGCTACCATGAAACACGTGGTTCTGTTGGATGAAGCTATTAACGGAAACGGGAAAGCCAAGCCCAAGTCCGGTGCCAAGACACCGACATCAACCGCCCCGGCGTCCGCTGCCTCTGGATCGCCAGCTCCGACATCGCCAGAGCTGCAGATCCACGTAGCCTCGACAGTCCCAACGCCGAATCTCACAACTGAGCCGAACAGCCCCTCGAGCAACCCGCCGAGCACCAATGCCAGCTCTGTCGGCGAGACTGAACAACACGCAGATGGAAAACTAGCCGGCACCGACATGAATGGGGTTCCCGACGCTCCGCTGCTGCCAGACGTGGATCTCTGATCTCGCTGCCCGGTCTTTCCTCTCTATTTTTCGTCACGGTCGTCTTTGGGCTATTAAGATTTTTAATTCTTTCGCATTCACCTTAGTGCCGAAACCTTTCAATTTCATCCTTCTGGACATGTTTTCTTATCTCCCCTTGTTACTACTTATGCGATTGGACATTTATCACATGACGACGACACGACTGCGGCTCGGCATGGTCGCTCGGACTCGGGCATGGGCGAGTTATTACAATGCTAGGTGGATTGTTCAAGTTTGGTTATATTCTATTCAATGAACACCAGATATGTTATTTACCGACGCAGAAGTCTGTGTTTGGTTGGTTGGTTAGCCGGGGTTGGGATGATATGGGGAACGGAGCGGGTGGCGTTTTGTGGATTGGGTTATTGACGTGCGGTCAGTCTTCTATATACATATTAAGTGTGAAAATGGGAGGTCTGGTCTTTTGTCATTTAGAGATCTTTTCGTTTAAATATTTGGGTTGGAAAGATAAGAGAAAACAAAATGGGTAAAGAGATAGGGGCGATTTGGGCCAAAGGATGACCTGACATAAGAGTTATGTAGTTGTTATTTTAGTATCTAAGGGCGTTTGTTATAACCTTGACCGGGGTGATTGACGATACATTATTGTCTTTGTGATTATCTTTATGTTTACTATTTGGTCCAGCGTCGGTATGGACGGATGGTGAGTTAATAGTTGGTGCTTTTTCTTTTAAGACCTCATTGTTGCGATTGTGAAAAACTAAGGTACTTGTCGAGAGTTTCTTACTGTGGTGAATTTTGTCTCGTAGGATTTTTGATCTGTTATTCCTTTCTTCTTCTTCTTCGACGAGAAGTAGTAGAAAAGTCAACTCCCCCATCCTTCCTCCTCCCAGACTTTGTATACCTGATCCCTGATGACCCGATGCCCCAGAGAACGCTGAAGCAACACAACAAAAAGCCGATGTCAGCAAAGGATCGATCTCAGATAAGGAGGTTAAAATTTACGTACCGGATGAAAAGTCTTGCCATAATAAGTCGGGGTATACCACATGGACCCCCAGCCGCCCGCTTCTTCTGTCAACGGCGTCATCCTTGCATCTAATTTCAGTAATGGGTCTTTCCGTTTCGTGAAAGCCATGTAGCAGAGCGCCTTTTCGCCCCAGTCTCCCCCCGAGAACGACTGGTCGAAACACAAGTCAGGATCAATCAGTCCAAAATCCTTCTCGTCAAGCACCTCCTCCTCCTCCTCCTCCTCCTCCCTCTCTTCAGTTTCCATGTCATTATCCACCCCGCCAGGCAAAAAAAACCACGTCTCGGTCCGGTTATAGTCGGGCTCTTTGACGCCTTTCTCGCATAACCTGTGCCCAGTAAACAGTTGGTCGTAATCCACAAATACCACCTTTCTTCCTTTGTCATGATCAAGAAATCGACTATTGACCTGGTTCACAACCGCCTCAATCCGTCTGTTAACAGCCACCACCAAATCGTTCATACGCCTCCTCATCTCCCTCGTAAGTTTGGGATGGTATCTGCCTGGAAACCCGGGATCGCTGAGCGCGCCGTCCCACCACACGCCCAGACTGACATGGTCGCAGTATTCCGTCTCTGCGTCCCAAAAACGCGCGTAGCCGGTGACAGTAATACCCCTAAACTGGGGATTATTACGTTCCCACCAATGCATCTTGTCGAGGATCTCGAGCAGAACCAAAGTCAAGCGGTGCGAGAATGTTGTATCACTACTTTCATCGCCAGAGGTGGATGAGTTGTTGTTGCCACCACCAGTGATGAGTTGTTCTGATTTGGCCAAGGCGTCCTCGCATGTACCGCTCGCGAAGGCGTAAAACCGAAAGACACAGGCGTTGATGACGTCGAAAAAACCGACGTCGTTGCCGCCGATGCTAAGAGTCGCGAAGGTGACTGAAAGAGAAGCGTTAAATGTGTCGATTTGGGATGCGTTTTCTTTGTTGGATAGGACGTCTTTTGTTGTGGAGCCGGTGCAGGAGAGCCATTGGAATGAAGAAGACTCTGTATCGTCACTGGTGATGTTGGTTATGTTGACGAAATCGGCGTGGATGAGATAGGGGTAGGCGCCGTTGCCCTGCCGACAGTCGTTTTTGGTGCCGTTGATGACGGTTGTGCCGATTCCTGTGCTGTACGAGTCGCCGAACGCGACGAAGCCTGCTTTCAACCTCTTCCATCTTTGGTGGTTGTCGTCGTCGTCGTTATCATCATCATCATCATTGTCGCTGGATAGCTCCCGTGTAAGTCGAAAGGGGTTGTTGTGGTCAGAGTGCGACGACGACCCCCCTGTGGTGGTTGGGTAGCTGCTGCTGCCGCCGCCCAGGACATGCTGCTGCTGTTCTCCTGGTAACTGTCGGTATGGAGTGGACAGAGCAAACCCTAGTGGTGTCGTATATATTGGAAATAGACTGACGACGTGGACGAGTAGCATGGCTGTTTACCCTTTCCCGCTCTTCCTCCCTTGATGTTTTCTAGGAAATCTCGGGAGACGATAGGCGGCACTAAGCAAGGCGGGCGAAGAAAGCGAAATGATTACCCTCAAGTACCCAAGGTAGTCAAAGAAGCTGCCTTTTTCGAGTCGGCAAGACTGGGGAAATCCCCATCCAAGAGATAACGGATCGGATATGTTGATGTCGATGCTTGAACTATTATTTTAGTAATAAATATGAAGATCCCGGAAAGTGTTTTCACCAAAGGCTGATGAGAACAAAGAAGGTTGTCGTCAGTCAGCTCCACGATGCCACCCTATTTTAGGCAGAAAAGCAGCTGGTCGTCTCAGTGTTGAGAACCGAACCTCAGCAGATTCCCGCTTCGGCCAATCAGTTGTGCACATGCCCAACTGTGCCGCCTGTGATTCATGTCCACCACCAACGAGCACGTATGACATCGTTGTAACACTAAGTGAGGTTGACAAGTCCGAGATTGACGACGAAATACGAGCAAAAGTATGCAAATTACATCTTCAAAACAGTACCCTCATATCCGTGGAAAATTACGTTCACATGTCTGTTGCAATTCATTGGCGGCAATAACATATAAATATCGCTCAGAGTTCACCTGCGGGATGCCATGATTCCAAAGAACAGATCTCTCAGCAAGCGAAGATATGCTGAGAAAAGCAGTTTGAAATCCATCGAGGAACAAATATATAGGTATCTTTTCCGTGTACTCTACCTTGCGTAGAAAACCCAAACCACTCGCGTCAAATCATATTAAGACATGGACATTGAATCGCATCGCAAAACTAAACAATACCGAGAAATAAGGACAACCAGGAAAAACAGACCGAGAAATCCTTTGACAGAGAAGAACCAAGTCAAGTGACTTAGGCAGATGAACCCTTGTCCTTATGGAGCTTTGCCTTGATCTTATCCTTGAGGCTCCTCTTCTCCTTATGGTGGTGCTCTTCCTCACCGGCTGGGATCTCGCCAGTGACACCGCCGTGGTCGTCTCTCTTGACGCCCTTCTCCCCAAGAAGACCTACAAGGAAGCCGACATGCGTTAGAAAATATCGCGTGTTAAAAAATATTAGCAGAACTTACGGTCAGCTTCCGCACCAGCTCCAGGCTTCGTCGCATCAAAGTCGCCACCGTCAGCTTTGAGACCGGAAGACTTAAGATGGATAGTGCCCATGTCGCCATCGTGGTTCTCTTTCGGCGCTTCCTCAACAGCACCTGGTCCAGAGGAGGAGGGCTCCTTGTTGACGTTGGCGGCATCACCGCCGTGCTCATTTGCAACCTGTGCAATAGGCTTAGGACCCGGACCGTCAATCTTGACTGGGTTGTCGTTCTTGTCCATGCCGTCAGTATTATCGACGTCGTTTCGTCCCTTCATGCTTTCAGGGTCTGTGCTGGGGTTGGACGGGTCGCGCACGTCGTTCTGGGCCTTGGTCGAGTCCTCGGGGATTACAGACGAGTCTTTGACCTCGGCCGGGTTGATATTAGGCTTCGAGTCTGTCTCTGTTGTAGGTTTGTAGTCTTCTGTCTTGGACTCGCCGACCACTCCGGCTGTATCTGGCTTGGTGTCGATGGGCTTGATGTCCGTAGTCTCGAGAATGTCTTCGACAGGCTTGGTGTCGGTGGGCTTGGAGTACGTGGTCTCTGGTACTCCCTTCTTTGTGTTGGTGTTGCCGTTGGCGGTATCTGGGTAAGCATCCTCGACATGTTCTGCGAGAAAGATGTTTAGCAAGGAGCAATGTGATGACGATTTACAGCAAGAAACTCTGTAACCTCTTGTCAGTATAACATCCTTCTCGATAAGTAGAATGTGCTTACCACCCATATTACCGGCGTCGTACGGCTCTCCCTTGCCGACGTTACCTGTCTGGCCCGAGATGGGCTCCTCGCCCTTGGTCCCCCAGATGGCCTTGGAGGCGGCTGTGGTCATGTTATTGATGGTCTCCATTGTGAAGTAGGGTGTTTTTTTGTTTTTTGTGTTAATGCTGTGCTGAGTGAGGCTGGGCTGCGAAGTTGTCATACGCTGTGCTCAAGACAATGATTTTGGTCGAGACGGGAGACAATATGACGGAGGGAAGATTTGCGTTTTTATGAGCACTTGCCATGGGCTTACTTGGGAGGAGCACTAGACCTGATTTGCCTCATCATTCCATCCTTCCATCTCAAGTCCGGAGGAAGGAGGTCTGACGTCTTTGTTGCAGACGAACCAGCTCATTGGTCAGTCGGAGGAGGGCCTGCAACGGCCGTGGGCAGTGTTGGCAGCCACAGAGAAGCCAAGAAAGAACCAAGAAGCCGGCTCACCGTTGGTCAGGCAGATCGTCTGTGGCTTGAATCCTTTATTTTTCGCTCACCAAGTTACATCGAAGATGCGGTCAAAGATCGGCACCGCCTTCATTGTTGTGTACCACAGTGTAACTGCAACACTCTAGAGTCTAAAAGTACGAGGAGAAAGACCCAATAAGTCAAGCTAGAAAGAGCCAACCTGGAAAGGTCAGTTCAAGCTTTCCATTTATCCATTCAGCGACGGCTTAAGAAGTTAGTTAGGAAGGAGACTGATGACCGTTCTCAAACCGTCGCCAGCGTTTATCTGGAGAAAGAACGAGACAGATTGCTGGTGGAGCCAACGATGACGCTCCTCCTTGCGCGGATGCACAATTGCGTCACTGGCTGGCCAGGTGTCCCCAGGGTGGAAGCTGCTGTACGCGGGGGTAAACCGTAGTGCGTGCGGGGCATTACTGGCTGCGGGGCAGGGAGCTACACGTCAGGGTCCTCGTCCCTTCTTTTTTGATTTTGGGCAGGAAGTTCAGGTACTTCTCAGGAGTCCATCACGGGACTGTTATTCCACAATTATCAAGCAACGCGTGGCTTCGTGTGGTCAGAACTGGGCTAGAAGGTCCAATGACAGGTCAAGCACAAAGCACGAGCACGTATCGCACACTGTGTCCTGAATCCCCACTGTCTCCGCTGTCTCGCTTATGCAAGCCTTCCGCCGCCCAGGGCTGTTTACGGAGTAGAGCCTGAGAGCCTTAAGATGGCGTGGGTCTTGGCAATGCTTGATTCAAGTGCTGTCATGCAATTTCTCCAACGTCAACCAAGACATCTTGACTACGGTAGGTACCTACTGTAATCCGTACCTTACTTTTACCAAAAATAATAATAACGAATTATGGGTTTAATAGCAAAAATCAAGGGTACCTATTAAGGGTGCAAGTTAAACTTAATCCCCCTCCTCTTCTCACATTGATTGAGGGTAATCATTTTCTCTCACATCAGCACCACCATCAATCCACCAACAACAACCAGCATCACACTCGCAAACCCGATCCTCAACCCGTTAGTGCCAGCAGTATATACCGGTGGCTGGACCTCGCCCTGCGTCGGCAGAGCGTTGCTGCTCGGAGCGGCCGCACCCGTGCCCGTGCTGTACACAGACGGGTACGAGCCGTTCGGCCACTGGTAGCCTGCGTTACCGACCGCGACGGGCGGTGTGACTACAGCCGGGAACGAAGAAAACGAAGAGACCGGAAGGGGCGTGGAAGGAGGAGTGTATGTAAACGTCTCCACGGTGGGTGTCGCGCACGGCACGAGGACGATGATGTCCTTGATGACGGTGACGGTCGGGGTGCTGCTGGCAGGGTCGACGACCGAGGTGGTGGTCGGGAGTAACGAAGACGGAAGGGTGATGCTCGCCGTTGCCGGACAGATGGTCGTGTAGAGGTCGACCGTCTTTGTGACGACGATTTCGCTCTGCAGCGAGGCCGGGCAGTTGGGCACGGTTGCAGCGCAGCTGGTGATGGTGTACAGACTGGTGGTGTAGAGGGTGGACGTGACGAGGTCGTCATCCTCTGCCGCAGATGAGCTGATGATCCCGCCGCCGGTGCTGTAGACTGGGTAACCGGACGAGTTGCCAGCTGGGTAGTTGGGTGTCAGTGACGACGGATAGGATACAACAGGGGGGCTGGTGACCGCTGGGTCCTCCGACGAGACCACGCCGCTGGTACCAACGCTGGTGGCGCTAACTGAGACTTCACCGCCTGAGCCGCCACTCTCGTAGACGCTGCTGGCGGTGAAAATGATACCACCACTGGCACTGGCAGTGGCAGAAGACAACATAGTAGCCGGTTGGGTTGTAACAGTCATGACAGTCCCGCTCTCCGCAGGCGACTTGGACAGCCAGCACTGTGTCATGGTCGGCGCCGAGAGCAGCGTCGTCGAAACAGTCGGCACCACGCCAAAGGTCTTGTAATCAATAATCACACCGAACCGCGCAAACGCGCCGACGTTCAAGTCCCACCACTCTGTGCTCTGGAGCTCACAGGTCGGCGTCGACTCCAGCACAGCAACAAACTCGATCAGGTTGGCATAGATACCAAGCTCAGCAGTCGCGCCGATACCGAGCTCCGGCACGCCCGCCTCGGCACCGCACTGCACGCGAAGCCGCAGGTCCGCCTTGAACGTCGCCGAGCCCTTCCGCACGACGACGGGCAAGGACTTGCTGCTGAGCCCGTCAAAGAAGGACTTGGTGATGTCACCCCCGAAAACGCTGGCCTCAAGGAACGCTCCGTCGGCCACTTTCACGTAGAAGCCGCCCTCGAGGTCGATCTCGGACGACAGGCTGAAGACCAGGTCGACGTAAAAGACCAGCCCGACGCTTAGACCCGGGAAACCGAGGCCCAGCGGCGAGTTTGATGTGAACAGGTTGACTGCATAGGCCGCGCCGGCGGTGATGTCGACGCCGATGTCCACGTAGGCTTCAACGCCGCTGAAGTCGAGCCGCACGCTCGGGTCGACGATGTCCTCATGCAGCTTGGCGGTGACGGTGCCCTTGGTCCAGCAGTCGATGCAGGTGACGGCCAGCGAGACGGTGTCGGTAATGCCGAGGGCTGCATCTCCGTTGATCCATGATCTTTTTTTTTCCCTATCATCAGCCGCTGTTATGCTTCCAAACACCTTAATGAGTGAGACCTACCCAGCAAAAAGGACGTGGTTCGACTCCCACGTCTTGTCCAGGCTGAAATCGACGGATAGCCGCTTCTCGAGGTGAGGCTGGTGCGATATGTCGTGCGCCAGCTCGAGCGCCTCGTGGAAGACGAGATCATGCTGCGGCTTCTTGGTGATGTACACGTCCACGGGGGTGGGCGTGGCGGAGACGAGCAGACTGGGGAGCAGCGCCAAGATGGCCGCGGCCGCCGACGCGATGTTATGCTGTGAGAAAAACATTTTGTGGTTTATAAAGGAGTGACTAGATCTAATCAGATCAAAAGGGTTGAATGAATGGCTGCTAGAGAAATTCTAGCTATAGGCTTGACGGCATCAGGACGACAGACGGAGTAAGAGAGCGAGGGTGTGAGGGTGTTGAAGAGGTAACCTCTCTTCTTTTAAGAGAAGTTCGTCCCATTATCGACCGCAGTCTTGTGAAGGTAGGTAATTCAACTCTGACCAGACGATGCACCAACAGGACGAGCAGGAAGGCATCCAATCTTTCACCGCCGCAAAACACTCCAGCCAACAAGATTCTCTACAGTCAAATGGTCACCAGATCGGAAATCTTGTTTCGGTCTGAGCCACACATGGCCGGCACTGCTGACTTCGGTTACCAAGGAAGACGGAAGAGATGAAAAGAGCCTCGCTGTCTGGGAGAAGTCATTCTAACAATCCGAGTGGTTAACCAAAGTCTAGGGGGCCGGCGCACTCAGACCTGGGAAAGCATCAAGTCACACATATACCGTGAATGAACGAGACGAAATGGAATGAAACACCCGCCTCTGGGTGTTGATCCAATTGACTCATCAACCAGGGACTGCATAAAGGTGGAAGTGGTCGGCGAGCATTATGTGGTGTGTTGAACAAACAGAAGGCGAAAAAACGGGTAATCATTAAAAAAAGGGGTTGCGGCTAACTTGTCGACATAACGAATCATTGAGCAGAAGTGCGCCTTGTTTCACGATCAAAAAGGAGTGTTTTTGTGGGGGTGGCTTTTGGTTGGCTGGGCGGGTTTCAGGGGTCGGATTGGTCGATTGATTTGACCACCAACCCAACAACCTTTCGGAGATTTCTCTCCCTCCCTTCCTACATACGACGAGTTGCCGACCCGATTGACCGACGGAGTTGACCATTTGCCGCCGTAATAACGGCGATAGGTGGCACAGGATATGTCGGAGCAAGCAAGGTACCTACGTACAATATATTTGTGAACCATCGAGCTCACATGTTACTTCTTGTCTTCTTATTCAGAGTTACTTATCTAGCCTCTTAGACCACGATGGCTTCCAGTCCGTAATGCGGAAGCACGGATCTTGGGAACTTGAATATATATATATATACTAGTCGAAACCGCCAGGTTTTACATATACAAGGTGAAAAGAAAGATAACATAGACATTGGAAAAAAGAGAAAATGGAAAGCGGCCGAGGGCTATATTTACATCAAAATGCCCAAATATAAACACACAGGGGCGTCGTGGTCAACATATAAACAGACGAGGAAAATAAAAAGGAAAGGAAAGGAAAGGAACCCGACAAAAAGAGACCTTTAACAAGAACCAGAATATACATCCAAAAGTAAATAAACACCAACAGTTCAAGATGCAAGGAGCAGACCAGTTCACTGCTGAGCCCCCAATTCATGCAGTACAACACCATCACTAGCAGTTCCATTCGCCATCACATTCGCAAGCGGGCCGTCAGTCGACATGCCCGTCAAGACAAGCCGCTCATGCAAGAAACCCCCATTCCCAAAGAACCCCAACAAGAACGAACACCCGACGAGCAGCGCCATCAACACGACCCGTGAGACAAGGCTCCTGACGGAAAGCGACAGCACTGCGACCAGCAGCCGGCCAAGCACCCCCAGCACGGGCTTGGCGTACTTGTTGTACGCCGCGCTCTCGCCGAGCCGTTCCATCGCCACCTCCAGCTTGGCCCTGACCGACGCCGGGATGAGGACGTCAATCGGTCGACGGACTGCGACCTGAGTTGAAGGCGGCGGTAATCTGGCCAGCTCGGCGTCCATCTTGCGCAACATGCCCTTCTCGAGATCAGACTCCTCTCGAGTCCCAACCTGGCTCATCTCCTCATGTTCAGAGGTAGCATCGGGCATCTGCGTCCATGACTCCAAGCCCCTCCGCATCATCCGCCTCCCGCCACCGGGACCGCCGGCGCCGCTCCGCCGCCCGCCAATCATCTGGCTGACATGGCCACCCGTCCGCGCCATATCCCCCAAGTTGACCGGCACGCTCCTCGCGCCAGCAGGAATCGACGCCGGCCCGCCGAAGCTGACCACAAGCAACTTGGGCTCCCCGCTCGCCACGGTGCCCGCGACATTGGCGTCGTCATTCGGCGCCACATCATCATACGCAAACGTGTACCCCTTGCCGTCCGGGTGCGCGGCGTGCACGATGCGGCTGTAATGGTTCGTGATGCTCTCCTTGTAGTAGTTGGCAATCTTTTCCCCGTCGGGCTGGTTCGGGTTCGACAGCAGCGTGCTCCTGTTGAAAGCCGCGCACAGTCTGGTCACGATGTTGCCCATCTCATCCGTATTCTGGGGGTACTTGGCAAAGGCGCCCGTGTCGCAGCTAAAAATATCCTTGGCCGACGGCTGCGGGATCGCCCCGACGTTGCCAAAGACGAACTTGCCGTTCTGGACCTGGCCCTTCAGCACG
Source organism: Apodospora peruviana (assembly GCA_033439685.1). Classification (NCBI taxonomy): domain Eukaryota; kingdom Fungi; phylum Ascomycota; class Sordariomycetes; order Sordariales; family Lasiosphaeriaceae; genus Apodospora; species Apodospora peruviana. The sequence goes on from JAUEDM010000007.1 coordinate 1,943,864, forward strand.
CCCCACTGGACCTGCGTGTTCAGGGTCAGCGGCTGGGACGAGTACTTTTGCCACACCGCGTTGACGTAGGGCTGGTAGTAGCCGTCGAAGAGGCCTTGGTTCATGACGATTCCCGCGTTGGGGCTCAGCGCGCGCAGGTTCTTGCCGGTTGCCTTCTGCTTGACGACCAGCTTATCCCAGCCGGCGCGGTCACGGTTGTTCTGCGCGACGAGCTCGTTGCAGACGCCATCGAGGCCGTTGGCCGGGAAGCCTGGCACGAACTGGGTGGAGCCGCTGTCGCTGAGCAGGGCCAGCGACACGGGCACGCTGATGAAGTCGACGTAGGTGATGTTGGCGAACGCTTGGAAGTCGTTGAAGGTGAGCTCGGCGAAGCCCCAGTACAGCTCGTAGTTGGAGTCGGACGGGTTGGTCGGCGACGGCTCAACCAGCGCCGGGCCCGGGTTGAGCAGGAAGGTGAGTTTCTTGTCCTTGACCAGCCAGATGCGCCCGCCGACGATCTGGGGAATTCGGACCTTCTTGAAGCTGCCGGGCCCGCCGAGCTTGATGGCGGCGTCGGCCTGCAGCGGGCTGCCTACGCTTCCCGGTGACGTAGGGTAGTACGGCGTGACGCCATCGCTCTGCAGGATGAAGACAGCGTTGTTTCTGTTGGTGTCGATTCCTGTGACATAGGCCCATACATCGGCCGAGGTCGTGTTATTCTGGATGGCAATGTCCAGGTTTGGCCTCGTGGCCGATGTGCTGAAGGCATTGGTTTTGGTGGCGCTGCTGGTGACTGAGGGAGCTTGCAGAATGTGATACTTGCTCTGGATCGCCAGAACGTCTTCGATGGTGGACATGTTGGCGGGTAAGGAACGGATAGAACGACAGACAAATAGATGTGTGAATCAAAGACAACGACGGTAATCTCTACGACTGTAGTGAGGACGGAAGAGTGCTATGAAAGCTTTCTTCCTGGTGATATAAGAAAAACGTATAAGGAACGTAAGGGAATAATCCCGAGTTGGTGAGGATCCCTGAGATTCCGCTGACCGAAGCATGTGCGGAAGTAATACCAAGGGGGAGCTTGACCTGTGACCCTCCTTTGCGGGATCCCTTGCAGAATATATAGAACCAATGAGCACGGTGAGAAGGTGAGAACTGAGTAGAATAGCCAGCGTTGACATCGGGCATCGCTGTCCTCTCTCCCAGATGCCCCGGTAGCTGGATTCCTAATCATCACCTCCAGCTCCTTCTCCGGCACAGGTCGGATCTTCTGGGCATACTCAGGCCCACACTGGACGCAGCGCAGTTTGGTAACATGCAGATGTTGTCAATGGAGATGGTGTGATCATGGGCCATCTCTGCCCGAGTATTGGATGAGCGGGCCTCGATGTGACCACTGCGTCCCATGTATTCAGGAACTCGAACCAAGCGTTACTGTAACGTATGAGAGGCGCACGCCCAACCCGACGGAATTGCACCAAAACAACGAACAACGAACAAGGGCTAGGGCCAGGACCAGCAGTGTAAGTCCTGGAAAAAAGTCTAGAATTGCGGCTGGTGCGGCGGTTCTACCTACCTTCCCGGTAAATTGGTTGGTCTTTTAAAAAGTCTCGAGCACCGGCTCATAAATGCCCGTACAGATATCCATACCGGTACTGCGGTGATGTTATCCCTCTCCGTGCATAATGCTGATCCTCCATATGTCGGATCGAACATCCAACGGCGTTGTACAGTGGCTTGATAATCCGGGGAGACCGACGAGCCCGGGGATAATGCCTTTCCCCATATCCCCATACTAAGTCACGGCTCCCGAGACAGAATAGAGCAAGACGGGACCCAATCAGAAGAGGGGAGCATTGGGAGGGTATATGGAAATGACCCGACTCGATCACACTGTGACCGAGTTATCCTGGAAACCCAGGCGGCGGTTGGGATCATGCTTGCAAAGGGCATTCCCCACGATGCTCCTCCTATTATCATGCGAACCAAGAAATGAATAGCCATCGGTGATAGTAGCGTAGCGATACTACTATTCGAGACACATGTCTGTCAGCCTTTTGACCCGGTGTTCTAGACACTACGCAATGCAGCCACTGGCAGCTGTACCCACGGCTTGAAGAGAGGGGGGTGGATCACTAGTTTCGTTTCTCCGGAGAAATGCGCCGCACGGCATTGCAGTATACCTTAGGTACCTCAAGCAGTTGCCTGGATGAGATGGTGGAGCCATTGTTCTTTGATATTTTGTGGAGAGGATGGTGGGAGACTGAGACAAGAATGACCATTGTCTTAGCTTCAACTGTCGTCAGCACAGAAAGGGACCAGCACCGCTTTCTTCAATGATACTTTCTCTCAATCTCTTGTGAATGCAGGCGTGATGTCGGGAACTGCATCGACGGGATGGATCGGCTCAAGGCAACATTATTGAGATGAGGTGTCGGGATCGTACGCGTTGTACCTCTCATCCGTAGAGAAGACCAGAAGCCTGCAGGGAAAGAACAGATGTTCGTCCGAGTTCAGTGAGTTACGGGGGCACTGGGAGGAATAGGATCGGACCGTTAAGACCGTTGCGCTGCTGTGTTACACAGTAGTGCCCGCGATTGGCACTCATTGGCGCCTTCCCCACACTCTGCTACTGCAGACTGTAGTACCCGCGCACCATTCAAGCCACGATTCAAGCCACGACCCCATCCCCTGGGACTCCATAGACCAGGACTCCTTCCTCGTGATAGGTATCAATCGGCCCGGCACTGCAGCACCACCCGGCGCAGTCACAGGTCTTCATCTTAACTTTCCAGTCTTTACGGCAGAAGGAGTCCAAGCCTGGTTCAATATTCTACAGTAACGCCACTTGGTGTCTTTCTTTCTCTCCTGGCGGAAATATTCCCTCCACCGACCATAGATTGACCCCGTTTGACATAACCTCCATCGGTGCACCTGGCGTCAAATGGGTCCAAGAGTAATATCATCCGATGCTACGGCCAGATCTCTCGAGACGGGCGAGCAAGCACGTCACGTTGCAGTATCTTCGATTTCATTTCCATTTCAGTTTTCATTGCGATAGCTTATGCATAATCTGGCATCAAATTGGTATCGATCCATCGAGGCTGAATCCGAGCTAACAAGGCCGAAAAGTATGTACATTGGATTAATCAATGTGTCAATGAACCGCCGTTTCTCTTTGGACACTGGATTATCTTAATGCTCACAATATATCATCCATCCACCCCCAAGTCATAACCGCAACCGCTGCCACCACAAACCAGGACACCCCTTCCCCGCCTATCGAAGAGCACCCGTTCTTCTTGCCATCATCATCCACCGTCTGGTTATTCGTCATCTCGTCATGGTCGCTAAAGAACCACCCCATGGCCGTCTTGTTCGTCCGAGTCACGTTCGGGATCGCACAAATCGCCCCTGACGCACTGGGGTCCTTACACCGACCCACCCAGTCCGCACGGCTCTTCGGCATGGACGAGTTGAAGTAGGCCTTGACGTAGCTGACGGTCAACACGGCGTCTTCGCGTGGCGGTCCTCCGGACCACAGCGGGTTGCCGTTGCTCCAGTGCTGCAAGATCAGATGGCCACCCGGCGATCTCGAGGGCACCGCCGAGCCGTTCATCTGCGCGAGCAGGATGCCGTCGGCGTAGAAGAACACCCGGCCCGGCATGTAATCGATTCGGTACTCGTGCAAGTCCTTTGTTGGGTCAAACGGCAGATAGGCTTTCACAAAGTTGCCCGTCTCCGCGGCCTTGTATCCCGCTTCTGCGGCCTCGCGAGACTGTAAGACCAAATTGACTGGGTAGCTGTTGTTGCTCGGGTCGAAGTCCTTGGACAGGAACTCCATGTCGATCTCTTGCGTGTCGTTGAAGTACTTGGAAACGGTCGTTAGTTCGGCAACACACTTTCTTTTTCCCGGCATCCTAACTATGTGTGCGTATAACATACCCAAAAGAAAGCCGCGCAAGTTCCAGGCACATGCGATATCTTCATCGACGCCCGGAAAGTTCCCCACGACAGATCCATCCGCTGCGTATCGACTTCGGCCACAGGGACCATGCCCAGATATATCGTTCCCTTGACAGTCAGCTCCATCCCGTCACCACCACCACCACCACCACGGCCAGCAGGATAAGGCTGCTGTTGCTTCTGTCCATCGACAACACGCGGCGGATTGGCGGCAACGTTCTCGACGGCAAACATCTCGCCGTAATTCCCTCGCGCTCGCTCGCTGCTCAGGTTAAACGCCTGCGGCGCCCAGTCCGTGTAGTACTGCGAGACATGCTCCAGGCGGGCAAAGTTGGACTCGACGAGATCTGTGAAGAAGATGTCTTGTTGTTGTTGGCCAGGAGCGGTGCCGCCAATAGTGCCCAGCGAGTATCCGCATTCGCACTCGGCCGAGACCAGCACGCCGAAAAGGATGACAACCACGGAAAGGAACTTGACAAGCGACCAATGCTGAAAGACAGAATGGACCCCGGGCGGTGGTCGACCAAACCGTGGACGACGATAGGATATACCAGTCTCCATATCACACCCTCCCATGAACCAAATCATGGCCGGGACGATGAGACCATCGCCCATGGAGTTGTCTTTGTGTTTGTCAAAAAGTGCGGCTGATAGAACCAAATCTCTTTTATTGTCGGGGACTAACCAGAAGAAAGGAGTGTACTGGTTGTCGCGAGACGAACAGTAACGAACGATGAGACAGAGAGTCGGAGTCTCGTTTCTCGCCAGCCCCAAGCTCGGTGCGGCAACCTGCAGCAGAAAGAAGCTAGCTCAGGGACAAAAGGGGAATCAGATGAAAAGAAAAGTAGATTGTTACACACGTGACGGTTCCGAGATAATGTCCAGATAGTTACCTTGAAAATCTCAACAGGAAGTAAGACAGGCCATCCATCATCCCGAGCATCGAAGTCTGTAGGACCATGACAGAACAGACCGACAGACATCCCACATGGTAAAGCGGACAGCCATGCCATCCATCTGCGGTCCCATCCTCTTGTTTCCCAGCCCGCCCCGTGCTTGCCTGTCATCCTCAGGTAAAATGGCAAACAACCCTGGAAGGGTGAGGCTGGCTGGCTGGCCAGCTGTCTCGGGGGCAGTCACTTGTCCCCCTTCACCCCTGTCATCATCGGACGGCTACCTGCGCAAGCCCCGGTAGCACGACCGAGACTTCTGCTCAACCCCCAATATTAATGTGCAACGGAATTTATATTTGCCCCTTTTCTATGGTCGTCCGTTCTCTACCTTGATTGTTACCCCAAGGCTTTTATCTCCAAGCGCTTCATACATGGGTACCTAGGTACCTTGCCTAGTAGCGGTCTTCGGATGTGATTGTCGGAGCCAGTGTTAAGTGAATGTAATCTGCCCGACGTATTTTAGCTATCGGTCCTCTCTAGAGCTCTGTCTCGACGGGCGAAAAAAGGGGTTGAATAAACATTCTCGTGTCACGGGCCGAGAGACCTGGAGAAAACGCGATTATCGACGTCAGACAGTAACATCAAAACGCAACCGGATCGAGGAAGAAAAATAACATTATCAATCTAATAGGTATTAGTTTGTGTGAGAGACTGTGTTGAAGGAAGCTTTCTTCTGCCTGCACTGACTGAACTAATAGATCTCGGTTTTGTGCCCACAGAAGCCCCCTTAGCAGCTTCGGCCCCACTCCCTCTTCAACAAAAAACAAGCAGAGTAAAAATGACAAAATTCGTCCCCGTTCCAATTTCGTCCTGTGCCTTCCACGAGTATAAAAGTGTTGCCCTCACCTCCCCAATCCTAGATCTGATTCCATATCTAGTACAGGAAGTAGAACAGATAAGGAAAGTAAACGAATGGGATCGAATAAGAAAAAAAGCAAAAATACTGTATGTTGAACAAGGTATCCGAGAGGAGAGGTAGAGAGAAGAAAAAAAAGGGAAAAGGCAGTACTAATAATAAATAGAGAGTAACCAGCGGCGCCCCAGGTGACACACGCGTGATCGAGAAACCATTAATAAATCGCTAAGGTGCCGTAGCTAATGAGACAGGGAGAAGGAGAATTCCTCCGCATGGACCAGCCAACAGTGTTGCAGATATTAGGTGTGCGCCAGGAGCGCGGTGGTCCTCCCTTCCTCGCTGGACCAATGCGAAACCGGTGTACCGAAAACCTGCCCCCATTATTGCCTGAGAACCACGACGATGCAGTACGCGAAATGTAACAACAGCAAACCAGAGGAATTTCAAAACCAAAGAAACCCTTCGGACCCCCTCCGCGCCTTAAACCCAACCCAGAGAGATCAAGGAAATGACGAGAAAGGCAAGACAGAAAGGAAAAAGGAAGAACTTGTGTGTGGAAATTCCGAACACAAAGCAGAAGAAACAAGGAAAGACGCTCAAGAGGTATATGCCTAGGAAACCCCACCCTTTCGCGAATGACAAAGGAAATCATCGACGTCATCACAACTAATACACGCTATCCTCGTCGGCCCCCTGAGAGGTCATTGACGGTGTAGAGACGTTGGAGGATGCAGCAACGTCGTCCACGTAGCCTACAAGGGCTTGTGAATGGAGCCGGAAAGATTCACCCATCAGGCGTGTGATTCTGCGAAGGCGCGTTAGCTTTTTGAAACTTCCCACTCACCGCCGGACGGAATATAAACTTACCCCCAGACGACCACCTCGTCCAACAAGGTACCCCAGAGACGCGCGACCACGGAGCTCAGTTGCGCGACATACGGCTCGTCCAGGTCTTTAGCAAAGAGCTGGCGGACCTTGTTGTACATGACCAGTTCCTCCTCCGTCGCAGGCTCCTCGTCATGTTCCAGACGATACAGCCACAGGCTGAGGATGATCATGAGATCCATGCCGCACAGAGGGTGCTCGACGCTCCAGTTCGTTGGGGATGTACGAGCAACCCAGCGAATGCCTTGATTAACCGCAGTTTCAATGCAGTTGTAGCATTCCTGAATGACCTTGATCATCTCGCTTGAGCGCTTGACGCGATCCCGCGCATTGGACATGGCCGCGGCGACCTCATATGAATCATGGTACCGAAGGGCTTCCTGGACCGTCTTCAAATCCACTTCCAATCTGGCACGCGCGTTGCGGAACATGGCCTTTGCGTTGAAAATCAGGGGATGACCTTCGTGGGGGGCGCTGAGCTGAACATCGGCGTTTTCCGGCTCGCAGAGATCGAGGGATTTCTCCCACGTCTCAAGAGCAAGTCTGAGCTTGTATTCAGTGACAACATCCTGGAGCGCCTCCGGGCTGCGCTTATGATACCACACCTCGAGAAAGAGGGCATTGATCATTACGCGAGTTGCAAAGGCGCTGTACTTGAGTGTCTCACCCTGAAAGAGATTGTCGTGAGCTTCCATAAAGGTCACGCTAGGCGAGTCCTTCAAAAGGTCTTGCCATGCTGCCTCATTGCTGATCCGAACATTCCACAAAGCCTCCGTTGACGGCAGCTGCAAATCCTCAAACTCATTGAAGCTGATGGCAGGAGTATGGTTGTACGTGAGAGTCAGCAGGCCAAAGAAGATGTAAACTGCGTAGTATGTGCGTCTGCAGCCTTCATCTTCAACCCACTCGGCGCGGGTTGGCGAGCGACCTTCACGAGCTTCCTGTCGAAGTCTCAGCTCGTAGTGGTTGCCAGCGACCATGTTGGCAAGAAGACTCTTGATTGAACATGCCCATTCAAGTCCCTTCGGATCACCGCTCCAGCTAGCAAAGACCATGTTGAGCAAAGAACTCTGCATGGTCCAAAGCGGGCACTTCCGAGAGCTGAAGTTCTCCTTGTTCTGTAGGAACTGGTTGATCATGACCTTAGCTCCAATGTGCATCATGTACGCCTGTTCCTGGTTGAACGCGTACAAGGCGCCAATTGAAAGCACAGCAAGAAGTAGGGGAGGGGCGACCTGAGTCGGCTCAAATGAAGCAGGATGCAAGAACGGCAGATGATGATGGAACCATGTGAAGTACGTCGAGAGGTACCGGTTTAGGTTCGGGAGGCTCGGGAGGCGGAATCCGTCTGGAATAGCCTCGCCGGCGCTACCGCGGATATTATCCAGGATGGTATTCCGTTCATCATCGCTCTTGACTTGAGGAGCCTTGAATCCAGTCGACGAGTGTGCCGAGTCGTCGTGAGAGGCACTACGGTGCGTCACGTAGGGAGACTGCGGGGTCGGCGTGCCAGTAGCTGATGGTGGGAGCGAGTTGATCATGGACTGCAGGGCTGGGGCAAGACCATTGAAGTTATGTCCGCCAATGGAAGGAAGATGATCGGGATTCTGCGCCTCGAAAGATCCACCACCACTCGAACCGATAGAATGCGGCTTCGCTTCGCTGGAAAGGAAGCTGTCCCATTGCGAAAGACCGATCGCGCTGTTGGAATATGTCGCCGAGGACTCCATCATTGTACTGTCGTTCTGGGTGATCGACATGTCTGGACTGGCATCGTAGTGACCACTGACTTGTGCAGCTGCGTGGGCTTTGTGTTGAGCGTCTGTAAGAAGCATCGCAGCAGTTTGCGCGTCCATATCAAACCCCTCTCCCAGTTGCTCGAGAGCCGCCGAAGTATCGATCGCAAGTTCGGCCTTGGACGGCGCGCTGGCTCTAGCAGTCTTGGGTCCGCCACGACGCTTGCCATCGCTATGCAGAGGCACACCTCCATCTTTGGCATGAACTGTGCGATCGTGTCGGAGGAGAAGATCGCGTCGCACAAAGGTACTCCGGCACTTTTGACATTTGAACGGTCGCTCCTTTGTGTCTGTGTCACACAACTGTTAGTTGGCTATCCAGCGACTGTGATCCTTAGAGCTCTGGAGTATGCGGCGCATTCGAAATGCAGATGCATTGCCAAACTACGATGCAAAGAGGGGCCAGATCTACACCGCGAGGGGTTGGGAGGGGAAAGGGGTAAACAGGAGGGATACATACGAGAACGTTCGTGACGGCTCCGATGTTCACTCCTGCTGAAAGCGCGATTGCAAAACTGGCACTTGTACTTCCTCTCTGGTGGAACGAGTGAGGTCTTTCTCGACGCCGGTGTTGATGCTGCGGATGATGGCATAACTGCCACGCTTGCGCCAGGCATCTTGACTGATTGTTGCGCGTTTGGGCCTAGCCGAGAACTCGGTTGGAAACAATGTGAATGGCAACGCGGGGCGACAATGACAACGGCACTCGAATGTCGGGGTGACCCTCACAGAACGATAGTTGAGTATCGCCTGGCTCCTCGCTCGCTCGCTCGCGCTCTCCCGTGGGACTTAAAGTGTGTCTACGTGACTCGGTGTCGTGAAGCTGCTCATTTGTGATATGGTCATGGAAACGGGGTAATGCTGGGTTGGATTAAGATGGCCTCTGCCAAATGTTTGCGGGGCTGTTGTCTCGCTCTTTCAAGCAAAGACTAGTTGGCGGCGACGTGGTGGGATGTGTTGACAGTGCACTGTTGATGGATGAAGTGGGTGGAAAGATGTGGGAGGGGTTTTGGGAAAACGAGAAGAGGGGGAAAGAGGTAGAAAAGAGGGTTTGCGCGGAAGAGGGGGGGAAGGTTCCCACTGGCTTGCTGGTGCGGGTGCTGGCTTGCAGTGCAACTGAAAGTGGAAGTGGCAGGACAGTGTGCAAAAAGCCAGAGACCAGAGGGAGGGACCGTGTGGGGGCGTGCTTGTGCGTGAGTGCCAGTGGACTGGTGATGCCAGTGGGTGCCAGTGCCAGCACGGAGGGTGGAGCAGGAGGGAGGAGGGGCCGTGGCAGAACCCAGAGTGCAAAACATTGGCAATTTTGCGGTGCACCGATTAGGCTAGCGTCTTTATTAAGCAGAGCTGCAGAAGCCCCAAAGGTCGGTACAGGGTACGGGCCATCCGGCCGACCAATCTCCGTCCCGTTCCCGCTACAAATAACTGAGGTGGGTGAAGATGGGTGGCTGGGAAGAAGAAAAATTACAGCTCCTCCAGGCTTTTTGCTCTGGTCCCTTCTCGAAAAACTCGGGCGTGCGGTAAAGCAACGGCGCCTGCACAAACTTTTACTACTAGGGTATCAGAGCACACCGTATTTTGCTGGAAGGTGTCGAGGGCCCATCTCCTTTTCCGTGTGTGTCCGCAGATGCAGCATGAGCTGCACCTGTGCAGTGGCCACATATTTCCCACTGCCAGGTATCGAGTACTTCATCATAGTGGGGTTGTTCGAGATGTTCATCATGTTCACCAGAAAAAAGGGGGGGGGAGCCGGGAGGTTTGTTGCGGGGCAGGGGCTGCCATAGACATGCAGGTCTCCTAGACGAGCATTGCATGTCCCTCTTGGTGCCATCCCACAGTTCGGTACATGACCTGCTAACGTGTCGCAACCCGTCATCAAATTTCTTTGTCCACACAGTGCGCCCAAAAAAGAGATACAGATCTTCCTCCCTCGTTTTCAAGTCTCTGGTGCCCCTCCTACCTACTGCGCACCCTGAGCTGTCCCGTCGATAGTGCGGAGGTGCAAGAGGATTCAGTCAGGTCGGTCACGATCTTCTCACGATCTTGTCAAACTTCAGGATGGCTGGTGAATGGAAATGGCCACAGGCGGGGTTTTATGAAGCTCTCCCCACGTTTTAGCAAGTCATGATGGATAGTACGGAATACTGACCACCAGATACATTCCTACGTAGAACTATCCGTACAAGGGCTATTTACCTCGATCTTGAGGGCCATGACGCTTATCTGCACCAAAGCAATCACCCTGCCGGAAGAGCACCAGCGGATTTCCAAGCTTGTCGGAGAGGCTATTCAGACGATTGGGTGCTATTCAGACGATTGGGTCACTGGAGTCCCCGTGGATGGGGATTTTCGCCGCAGCGGTGTGTGCTGGCATCGCGGGATTCTAGGGGACAGGAGTTGCTGGATGCCATGAAGCCCTCCGCCGTGGAGGTGCTGTCGCGTCTCTCCTGTTGCCTACTGCTACGGACTCCCACAGCGCCGTCTCTAAAATACCAGGTAGCGGACTAAACAGCCCCGTAGCGGGAGTCGCTGGCTGACCTGCATGATAATGCTGCGATCTCTATCGCTGATGCAGACTCGAAAAGTGAGGCTGGGACATCAGGATCCCGACATTCTTATCCAATACTTGCCGCATAGCCACACCATAGATCCCACGACATGTCATTCAGCCATTAGCCATTCGTTCAGCAGACGGACGCGTAGTAGAGGCTTTAAGATAAAATCTCGTGACCGTGTTGCTGTGGACGGGAACTTTGAATGCACGTCTTTCACCCGATGGATTCGAGGAACCTCTGGAAGCGGGGCGCGCAGAGAGCTCCAGTCTTTGCTGCGTGCTTGGTGTGAGCCGCTTTGGGAAAATTGAGGGGTAAGTTCCCAGTTCTACCCTGATCGAGCTTCGATCGATGCAGAATCACAAGTTCTCCAAATTGCACCTGTCAGTGACAATACCCCTCTCTAGGCGCATCCCTTTTTACTTGGGCACATGGCCGGCTTTGGGCCACTTGCTGCTCTCTGACTCGGCGCGGCGGCAACCGATAGATGACCGGATCGTGTCGGCTTCACGGAATTACGGCGATGCGTTTGTAGCACGTTTGACGCTGAAAAAGCGGAGCGATGAAATGGAAATGTGGATGGATGCGGACTCGGGCTCCCCCACGTTGGAGCGCACAGTGCACAGCTGCTCCATTCGCCGTTCAACAGCCCAAAATCGCGGACAGTGCCACTTTGTTGAAGGCTGCACCGTGTCCGCCATCATACAATGGTATCGTCGCTTCTGATGAGTCTGCGTTGCTTTTTTCAGGAGCCACCGGCCAGTCGAGCACTTGGATCCAGCAGTTGCTCATAGTTTGCCGTCGCTCCGGCTAGCGGGCATTCGGTGTCGCTCCTTGAAATTGATATAATAACGTTGCGTCCAAACTCAGGTACAGTCCTTTTCTGCCTTTGCGTCGTCAGATTCTAACCCAGGTTCATCTTATCTTACCTGCAATAATATATAGGTGTCGCATTCTGGAAGCTGCCCCTTTTCTCTCCATCAATACGATGCGTTCGTGCGGCCATGCACAAGAATACTTCAGTGCCCCTATCAAACCATAAATGACAGCTGGCGGGGATCTTCTTGAGCGGCAGATCCAGGCAAACACGCAGCTTGGCATCTTGGCATCTTGGCTGACGACCGTCCCAGCAGCATTGCGAGTGGAAATTGGCATCGTCCGAATCTCCAAACCGCCGGTTTCGAAGTTTGACGAGACTTCCATCTCTCAGATTACCAATATATAACGGGCGTGTACCCCGCTTGGTTGCGACTTATTTAGCAGAGTTGGAGCTTCAATTTTGTGTCCGAGACACGAACAGAAAAACTACGCGGTTCTCTCGGAGAGGCTATTCCCCGGACGGGCATAGCGCTATTTGATTTTTTCCCTGACAACGGAATGACCGGACGCTCCCTATTTCACTCATTGGAACACACTGACTGGGCACTCTGGGCTACAGAACCACACGGTTGCGGGAGAACGCGAAAAGAAAAACTCTGAAATTGCTTCTCGGAACGCTCGATTTCTCCGGCTGAAGGCACTGCTTTGGGCATTTAACAAGCCAACTTCCGCATTGCGCTAGAGCTGGGCCAAATTGTGTGTCGGCGTCGTTACATTGAGAATTTACCGATTCTGGCATGTTGGAAGCAGAAAATTGAGCACGGAATATAAATCCGGCTTCCCTAGCCCAGCCCTTTTGTAAAAATCATCCTGGGAAATTTGGGACTTGGGCCGGCTGGTTCCCAGGCTGCAGGTAAATGGAGGGGTGGTGTGGTCGTTTGGGAGGCATGGAAGCATGGCGCCATGGAACCCCCCAGCTTTCGAAGAATCTTCTCTCGATCCACCAGCTGATAAGGGGGCTCTCAAAGCGCAAAATGCGACTCCCGGTTCTGGTGCGAACAGCTGGATGTTGCTCTGCTGTCCAATGGGCAATTGCAGGCGATATGTAGAGAGAAGGGAGGAGCTCATTCACCACCCATTCCAGGTTGTTGAATCGGCCGGCGCTGATGAATGAGAGAGAGAGCCTCGATCTGAGGGGAAGTCATAAGAAACTCAGTTCAACGGTATTGCGGCTCGATACTCGACAATCTGGCTCCGGAACACGCTTCCTGTCCCTCTGCCCGGCCGCACTTCACCACGTGTACTTGGTACAGACCGTTGTAGCCTCGTGTTCCCGCCTCACGGCCTGGCGCGCCTAGCTGAGCCTGCTGAGGTGTCTCTATTCACCCCCGAGAGCCGGCCGGCTATGGTTTCCCTGGCAAAACGGAACGATGGCACCTCTTCATCAGTCGGCTCCTTGGCGTCTGTTCGACTCTCTGACTGCCCCATCTCAGCCTCCTCTCTCTTGAATGTAGTTGGCTGGGTGTCTAGGGTAAGATGAAAATGAACAAGCAACGAGTTTGCTGCGGTTACTCGAACGCCATTCAGATGTCCATATCTGACATAAAGAAACAAAACGGCCCCTCATATCACCCTCTTGGGCGTGCTTAAGCTTCTTGCATCATCACCGTTGTTTGCAAAACCCTGCCACGATGAATTCCCGGAAGCGAACGGGAGGGGCTGCAATTCGGAAAGGTGGCTCCCGAGCAAAATCACCCACTGGGCAACAGCTGGGGCTTCGGTGCTGCTCGTCTGCTGTTGTCAGACGACGATGTTCCACCAGGGGACAGTTCAACAGGGGAGGAGTTGGTTTTTGACTCCCTAGCGGAGCCCGCGGCAATGTTCCGGGAAAGGTGACCCACGTGTGGACTGGGACAACGGTCTCGTTTGGCGGTAGCGTCGGTAGGCGAGCAGGACGAATTGTTGGTTGGCGTTTCTTGGAACCACTAACTCGGAGTTCCCTCCACAACAATCCTTGCGTTTTTAGACGCGAGTTTTCAACCCCGAGAAAGAAAGGGGCATCCACCGCCGACTGACCGGCCCCCGTTCGGAAGCACTGGCAGTTGGTCGAATCCATCACGATCGCATCGATGACACGTTGGACCTCACCGGTCCTTTGGAAACTCTGGCGCACTAACCCCTAAAAAGTGGTTAACATAATATTAGACCGAGTCCCGCTCACTGCCCCGTGGTTGGGACCTTGACGGTCCCGGCCGACCATCCGACCGCCACGAGTTCGTGACGCGAGCCAAACCCCGGCCGCTGACCCGCCCCATCCCGGTGATCGGTGGACGATCGCCATTCCCAAACACGGCTCTACGGTTCTGAATTCGCTTGAAAAATCACCCCAACAGCAATGGCACAAGGTCTCTCTCCTATCTCTTCTCCCCAAGTCAGTTCCCGAACAAAGACGCCTTAACCCGTCCGTTACAAGTTCTAGTAGTCTGCTGCTTTACGCTTCACGAACTACAAGTGCTGTGAGCTGTCTCAACCGCCTTGCGTCCTCTCTCAAGGCGGTGTAACTGCCTAGCCACGCCATGATAGTTGAAGGCGGGGCACTTGCTTAGCTGTCATGATAAGTTGGCCGCTAAAGTCTCATCCTTACGTCGTTTGAGTTAGATACCGAGCCAAAGTTGTCGGGAATTTCGATTTCTATCGAGGCCCGTTTGACTTTCCTACCCCTTCCTGCTCTTGAGTCTTTGAGGGCCCACCGCTCGTCTTTCCAGATCACCCCGCGTCCTTTCCATTCCTCATTGAAGTGAGGAAGAAAGTCTTGCTCACCATACTTCCTTTCTGATACAGGTTTCCACTGCTTGTCGTTTCGTTTCTTTTTCTCTCCTGAACTAATGAAAAACAAGCGTTCGTCCAGACAGGTCGAGTGACGAGAAGCTGAAAGAAAAAGGAACATCCCATCGATCGAACGAATATGATGTACATCTCAATACGATGAAGCCAGCCCCAGGAAACAATGGAGGGGTTAATCATTGTCTTGGCAATTTAAATCCTTCTTTTCCTCCTCCAACAGGGAAGCTTTGCTGTTTCAGGAGCCGGTTGTGCTCAGGGGCACCCCAAAACCCGTGAATTTGGACTCGGGTCGTGGTCGTGGTCGTGGTGGCGTTTCAGGGTCTTCTCTCAACCCTTCCGGACAGGACCGTCCCCCTCTTCTCTGCCCTTTCCATATGCCGTTGCCGCCGGCCGGCCGGCCGTTTTCTCTTTTCTTATTTTCTCGTTGAAGTGGGATATACGAGGGGTTTTCTGATTCTGCTCAGTTATCTTGGCCAATCGGTGATGCATGTTAAACAGCCTGACAGATGCCAGTGTGACAGAACCCAGCAAAGCCGGACCAGCCGTCATCCCACCACCGTGGCTCCAACAAGGACATGAACTGCGAAGTCATCATTGGAGGTTCTACGCGTACACAACGTTTTTTTCGATCTCTCATCCATCCCATGTGGGAGAGACTTTTCGATTCCGCCGCCTCTTTACCTGACCAACGTTTTACTACCCCGTATCGGGTAAACTTTCACAGAAGGAAGCTGAAGAAACTCCGATACAAGACAATGAACAACCACACCTTGGTGCCGCGTCGTTCCTTGTCACACAGAAGCACGATGGCTTACACTTTATTTCGATGGGGTCTCGTTGGGTACTGATGGCTTGGCTGGCTGGCTGGCGATGCAAACGTCTAGACGTCCACCGTGGCCATCGGTGGCGATAAATCTCCGTTCCACGATTCCCAGCTACGTACGGAATACATCTATTTCAACCAGGTCTCTTACCACCTGCGTGATACACTCGGGGCTGACTGTATGTCTTTACTGTCCTGTCCTGTCCTGGCTGGCTGCCTCAAGGTCTCGCTCGCTTGTCAGCATCGTACATACAGAGACAGCTGGAAACCTACTCAGACATGGGCACAGTTTAGGGTCTTTGCTTGGGGCGATCCTGTGTTAGTTACGCGTATAGAATACACATAGGCTCATGGTGAGATCTTTGTCCATCTACCTAGCACCCTAGGTAATGTGTATACCAGGTAACTCATCTCGGTCTTCGCACAGCCTTACTTTTTGTTGTGTGTACATAATGTTGTGTGGAGGCAAGTGTATGCACAGGGAGCGGCAATAACTGTACACAATAGGAAGGAGACACGCACACACACACGAGACTGGGACCTGCATGGAAGGCGATGGCATCATGCTTCTCGAAGGCCATCCCACCAAAACCCCCCCACGTTTACTTATTGGTATGTATGTACGACCCCCTCCTCCATCGATTGCCTGCCTGCCGAGCGAGCCCTTGCGTTTTGGTATCTGTCCATTATCGTCACCGAGGGAGGACGACGTAGGTTTATCTGGAACACGCAAGAACATTGGCAGGCAGGCAGGTAATAAGCGTTCTGACGCAGGGAAGAAAGAACGGCGAGGTGGGGGACCTAGTAAGTGACGAGAGAGACAGCAGACGTTCTGGAAGGTTAAGATGATGAAATTCTAGTTGTCCAGTAGGAAGGTGGTGGTGGCCACACGATTCCAACGACGGTGGGTAAGTGGGTGTCTTTCTCTGTTCTCCGCCCCGGTGTCACTTCCGGTGATATGGACCCGGTCCGGGCCAGCTTCACGTCGAACCGAGATGATGTTTCGGTGGGTTTCTAACGGTACAGACCAAGTGTCATGTACGTGGCGTGAAAGTAACAGAAAGTTTTGACAGAACAGGGAGAAGATATTGCTTTAAGAGATCGAGGACCGCGCGATATAAGAGACATATTGTAGTTGAGCTTGCTGTATGCAGATATATCGTAGAGGAAGGTCAAGTTCTGCGGCAGGCATCCACCTGAACGGATCTTGTGTGTTCCCTCACCATCCTTCACCTCGAACCTCGAACCTCGTGGTGTTGATGACGAGGATTTATTCGTCCCACGACACTATCAATCTGTGATAAAGCGTGGCTTGGGGCTCATGAAAGGGGCAAGAGGGTTGATGGTGTGATTGGTCGGGACAGCCACTACTTTTTGGATATCTGTACACAAGTGAGCGAGTGCTACGCCAGCAGGCAGTACAACATTAAAAACTCTGTTTGCCAAGCGCGCTGTAGTCGTCGCTTCCACTACCCGACTGCAACTGTGACTACATTGACTTTGGTGGGCAACCAGGCAGGTAGAAAAAAGCTACTATCGCGAGTACCTAAGGCAGGCAAGCGGTCCTGCCAACAACGGTCGTATAAACCTACCTTATCAAAGGCACAAGATGATATGTCTGGAGAAGGGGAAGGACCGAGGCCTGGCCCATCAATCCTCTCAAAATGGAGAGAGCTGTGGGCATGACGTGAGCTTCCGTACCGGGTTGTACTGCATGAATAACCCTAAAAAGTAAGCGACCTCCTTTACAAGCAATCAGACGGCCACATCATTTTTGTGTCTGCTTGGCAGTCAGACTGAGAGACTGTCATCGGAGCCACCGAGTTGGTGGTAAACGACAATCCTGACTTTGCATAGGCACTTGGCCGTCTCAGCGGCCTGAGTGAGGCTGCATAGAATCTGAACCTGGAGAAGCCATTTTAGAGCGATCTGTATGAGGACACACGTGGAGGGGAAGCGAGGAGGTCCATACATCAGCATGTCTTTTGTCTATCGAGCATGCGAGCTTGCATGGATGGTATTCCGTACGATTAACTTGTCAGAAGGTATGCACGAAGACGATCCGAGCGCATAATCATTCATCAGGAAACCGCATTTGTTCGGTCCAAGGGTCCAGTAAGGTGGTCCAGGCTCGCTGCTCGGGGTAAAACCCGATGCCTGGCCCAGTCAGACGGTTGACCTGGCCCAGAAGAGAGGCGAATGTGGGATGCTGCTGTCGGGGTTCAACATCACCATAAACAGAATTGGAATTGGGAGTTGGTGTGGTCTGCGTGAAAAGTACTGAATATGCATGTCGCCTGCAGCAGCAGCTTGGTCGCAGGTCGAGGTGCCGAGGACGAGGGGCTCTGGGAAGTTCCCCCGCCCTGTTGAGTGCTCTACACTCTGGGAGTCTGGGGAGGAGCTGCCCGTCGAGCGGTCGAGCCCGTGCAGCTCCAGCTGTGAGGTGTGCCTTCCGGGTGTGCTTGCCATGCCGCCCCTTGCCAATCAGTGTGCAGGGGCCAACAAGAGGCGCTGGCGTGCGTCCCGACCGACCCAGTCGCTGCCACTTTGCTGTCACTGTCAGTGGGGATGGCACCCCGTGAGCCGTGGCCGTGGACCCGCTCCCAGGCTCGCACCCACACGGCAACCCTCCCAAGCCTCCTCCCTGAACTCCTTCACCAAAGTCACCCAATCCCGACCGCCCCCGCCCTACAGATTACCTGTATTTTATCAACCCTGCCTGGGTCCTTTTCCACCTTCTCCTTGACTCCTGGCACCTGGCACCTCGTTGAAGCGACGAGCATACACTGACTGGGCTGGTTGGGAGAGAGAGCGGCGTATCATTCATCGCATACCACCGACGACCGACGACCGACCGACGGCGACGGCGATAGCGACGAAGTAGTGTACAAAGGCGAAACCTGGGTGTCAGCAGTACCTCGAACCAACACAGCAAACACCTTTAACTGATCCTCTGCATTCGTGCTGGCTGCGTCCTTTTATCACCCACCTTTTATACGACCCCAAAACCTAACCGGCGAATTGTACCTCATTTCTTACCACTCCCTACCCGCCGACGCTCCAGCCCATCCACCACTTAAATCGTCCCATCGCGGCGACTATTGTTCTCCAGACGTCTAGCGCCCAATCCGAAAGCCCCCGGACGTCGGATTGCCCTACCGACTCTGAGCAACGATCCGCGGTCGGCTGCGGAGTGGGACATTTCGAATCACAGTCGCGTCTATTCGAACCTCCTAGCACCGAAGGCGTGAATTCCCCATACGTGACCCAGCCAAAAAACACCATCGGGATTGAGGTTGAGGGGCTGCAAGGCTGAATGACCAAACCATGATCTAGCCCCCCTTCCTCCTTCCGCGCCGCTTCACGACAACTTCAAACATGCTAATGACACAGACTCCTGTGTCGGTACTCCAGGGTCAGAACACCGCAACTTCGTACAACGCTCACTTCAAGAGATCCGCCCCCGAACGTCTCGAGTCCACGGCACAGCCGAGATCCACTGACTCCGCCGAACCAGCGTCGCTACCTAGCGACCGCAACCGCTCGTACCCAACAACTTATTTTTCAGCAGAGCCGACTTCACTCATGAATGGGATCGTGGGCACGGCACCGCCCGGTGCCATGTACGTACGGGCGCTGTACGACTACGAGGCAGACGACAGAACCAGCCTCAGTTTCCATGAGGGCGATATAATCCAGGTTATCACCCAGCTCGAGAGTGGGTGGTGGGACGGCGTCATCAATGGGGTGCGAGGATGGTTTCCCAGCAATTATTGTCAGATCATCACTAGTCCCGACGAGCTGCCCGAACTAGACGAGAGCGCCGAGGCTGAGCAGGTTGAAGAGGAGGTCGAAGATCAGGACGTTTACGACGAAAGCTTCGACGATGAGGAGACGTCCGACCATGACGAGATCGAGGGTCTTCCCCTGGAAGGGACCGAGGGCGATAGGTCGAGAGCCGATTTCTGGATTCCACAAGCCACCCCTGATGGTCGGCTATTTTATTACAATACAATGACTGGGGAGAGTAGCATGGAACTACCCCTCGAGTCACCGTCCTCGCTCACCGAGACAGGCCCTAGAGATAGGATGAATGTTAGCGTTCCGGATAGAACCCGACCACCGCCCGAGATGATGGCACGGGGTTTGACCCAGGATGAAGAGGACGAGTCGGATGTCAACTCTGCGTCAGAGCTGGAAGGCGAGGCTCTCATGAACGCGCCGCGAGGTTCTCTGGTGAGACACTGGCTCCATCCACGCCCAATTCTTGTGTGCCTTAGTCTCTGCTTACACTGAATACAATCTAGCAGCCCCGCCGTTTACTTAAGACCGGTGCTAACGACGGCATCTCACCGTCCATCTCGATGGACTCGATCAATGGACAATCACCCATAACCAAAGGCCAGGCCAGTGCATTCGCGAACGGTGCCCTGAATCCGACGGCTATGATAGCTTCAGCCACCTCGTTTACTGCCGGAGCCTTCAACCTTCCCACCGCGGCGACCATCCCGCGGTCATTCTTTGATGACGGCAGCACACCGCCGTTGACGTGGAGTCGGTTGGTCTCTAGCATGAAGAAGGCGATTGATCGTTACCGCGATGCCATCACAAATGGCTCTCGATCCGAGTATGTGGCTAGGGCTGAAGATATCTCAGACCACCTCCGCCTTCTTCTTGCGGCTGGATCCGGCACGACGGACAACCACTCTGGGCAGCCCTCAATTATCTCAACCAACAAAGCGCTGTATCCGCACTTCAGAGACATGATGTCCAAATTCTCCAAACTGGTTATTTCTTCACATATTGCCGCCGCCGATTGGCCCAATGCGGAATCCGTTCAGAAATGCTTACAAGAGGCGGACGGTGTCTTATTAGGAGTATTCAGCTACGTCGAGGTTGCCAGACAGCAACGAGGCGAGGACATTCCGCGACTATTCCCAGGCTTCGTTATTGGCTCCAGTGCCGGAGGAAGCTGGCAAAACAATGGCCTTGGGCCTCGCGATCCGATCACGTCCAATTTTCTCGAAGACGAAGAGGGTCTGGTGGAGCCCAATGCTGTTCTTGACGGAAAGCTTCTGGAGAGGCTGGATGAGCTCAAGCGTATGTTGGTGTCCAGCATACGAGAACTGGACAAGAATCTAGTGGTCGGCGATAAGATCATCTCACCGTATAGGCACGAGGTCATCGGCAACAATATCTGCTCGGCGGGAGGCAAGGTGCTCGAGATGTTTAAGCCGTGGATCGCAATGATTGAATCGATCGATCTCTCGTCGCTCGGTAACAGCTTCCAGACTCCGCAGCTCTCCGATTTCAGCACGAACAAGCAAAGCTTGTACGACAATATCTCCGACTTACTCCTCGGGTGCCAGGCCGTTGCTGGTCCACTTGCTGACGAGTGGTCAGAGGTCCGGGGACAGGCTCTAGAGGAAAGATTAGAATACGTGCGGCAGTGTGCGAGGGCGTTGGAGACAAATTCCTCCCATATCGGATTCTCGCTCCAGCTCCTTTCGGAACAGGTGCAGATTAATCTGCAACAGCAGTCCGAGGCGCGACTGCGCGAAGATTCCATGCAACGTCAGCAGCTGAGCAGGGGAGATACGATGCCGTACGAGCGACCACACCAACGGACAGAGTCTCGTGGAATTCTAAGACCTGGATTACCGATGGGCTCGCAATCGTTCACCGAAGGGGAACCCGCCGCTGCTAATAACTATCGGAAGGGCGACCCCTCCAAGATGAAGAAGTTCTTCGGCGAAGATCCTACCCCTGCTACACAAGCAATGGTGGTTGATGACACGCCTGATTTCTTGCGCTTGGATTTCGAGAAGGATCTTGCGTGGGACCTAAAATCCCAACCAGCAGCTGTCAGAGGCGGATCTCTTTTGGCTTTGGTGGAACAGCTAACGAGGCACGACAAGCTCGATTCAAGCTTCAACAACACCTTCTTACTCACATATCGCTCCTTTACATCAGCCCGAGAGTTGTTTGAGATGCTTGTTAACAGATTTAGCATCCAACCACCCGAAGGATTAACCCAGAATGAGTATGAAATGTGGCGGGATAGGAAACAGAAGCTGATCCGATTCCGTGTGGTTAACATCCTCAAGAATTGGTTCGACAATTTCTGGATGGAAGATCAGAGTGAGGAGACCAAACAGTTGATCCGCGATGTCTACAACTTTGCCAAGGACACGGTGAAATCTACGGAAACCCCTGGATCAGCGCCGCTGATGGCGGTGTTGGACCAGCGATTGAGCGGCAAGGAAGCGGGCGGTCGCCGGATGATCCAGACGGTCAACCAAAACACACCAGCGCCTATAATGCCCAAGAACATGAAGAAACTCAAGTTTCTCGACATAGACGTTATTGAGTTTGCTCGTCAGCTCACGATCATCGAGTCGCGGCTGTACGGCAAAATCAAACCTACTGAGTGTCTGAACAAGACATGGCAGAAGAAGGTTGGAGATGGCGATCCAGAGCCCGCGCCTAATGTCAAGGCCCTTATTTTGCACTCTAACCAGATGACCAATTGGGTGGCGGAGATGATTTTGGCACAGACGGATGTGAGGAAACGCGTGGTGGTCATTAAGCATTTCGTGGCAGTCGCCGATGTGAGTCTACCTCCTTAGATCACAGGACTATCTGTATACTAACAGCGAGACAGAAATGCCGGACGCTCAACAACTTTTCCACCTTGACCTCCATTATTTCGGCATTAGGAACGGCTCCTATCGCCCGCCTAAAGCGGACATGGGACCAAGTCCCTCAGCGCATCCACGGCACTCTGGAAACAATGCGGAAGTTGATGGCCAGCACCAAAAACTTTGGCGAGTACAGAGAAGCGTTGCATGTTGCAAATCCTCCCTGCATACCCTTCTTTGGTAAGCGGGCACCCCCTTGCGTTTGTTTGTAGATCATAAAACTGACTGCATTATAGGCGTGTATCTGACGGATCTCACATTTATCGAGGACGGCATCCCGTCCATCATCAAGAAGACCAACTTGATCAACTTTGCAAAGCGGGCAAAAACAGCAGAGGTTATCCGCGACATCCAGCAGTACCAGAACGTCGCGTACTCGCTGCAGCCGGTCCCAGAGCTGCAGGATTATATTTTGACCAACATGCAAGCGGCAGGCGACGTACACGAGATGTACGATAAGAGTCTGCAGATCGAGCCGCGCGAGAGAGAGGACGAAAAGATTGTCAGGTATGTGGTAACACTGAGCTCGCTTTGACGGCGGGCTGCCCCTCCCCAAACTTACCTACCCCCCCAGTTCAAATTCAGCCATTTCCATGATTGTCCGAACGTATGCAATAACACAGTTCAAATATTAACGACGGTGCAGAGTGCTGGCCGAATCTGGCTTCCTATGAGCGGGCACCTCAGCAGGGCCCCCCTTTGCGACGGATACTCTCCCAGCACCCTTGCGTACATATATACCGTGCATATGGCATAATGCGGATTGTACGACACTTTTTTGGCTGCAGGCCCCGACACTGGCCTGCACTACTGAGACGGGCCTCTTCCGCACTTGGGTGTCTTGGTCGTCTACAGGACTGGACGACCGCTACTATGGTACTCAGTCATGGAAGTGCTGGTTTTGCAGTGGCCCTCCATAAATATGGACAGAACCGTCTCGAGTGACAGCGCCAACCAATCTAGTGGTTAAGATGCAAGCTGCAAAGCTCAAGAGTGTCCCATTGAGAGGCAGGGGTTGAGGAAGCTGTCGGATTCGTCGGAGGTGGAGGAAGATTTTATTGACCAACCTACCCGTATCGTATATGGGTGTGGGAAAGAGGCGGGGAGATGATATTATCTGATGACTTTGGCCATGTTTGTGTGATGAATGGCAATTACAAACACTTCTGTCCCAAGACACTGGATTACGAATCTGGATTCTGTGGGTGGTATTTATGTGGAGAAAGGATACCTGGACATTCTAGTCGTTTGAGAGAGAGAGACTTGATTTAAAAGGGGCTGGCGGATCGATTGATTGAATTGATTGAATCGTAAAGAGAGCATGTCATGTCATACGCAGCAGAGCGGGCAGGCAGCAAGCACTGTTTTTATCTCTACCTCTTTTTCCATTCTCGGGAAGTTGTCTTTTGTACTAGGGTTTGTTGATGTTTGTGATACCAGATGATCGGTCAAGCATTCAGATGACGGATGAAGGACAAGTGAATCGCATGGTGTTATTGGGAGCACATAGATAATACGGAATTATCTAGGTTCTGGTGTGATTGCCTACCTTACATTTTGAAGTGGACGTTCTATCGACGAAGCCTCGCCACCGCCCTCTGCAGACTACTCACTCGGTCCTCTCTCTATGTACCTACCGTACCTTTGGTCCTCTATAACGGCACGTCCTCTACGTAGCACCTACCGTACCTAAGGTGCCAAGGTAAGTAGGTAGCTATTTAGCGAACTCGGTTATTGGGTGCATGCCTCTGCGGGATGGATATCCATGAAAAAGAGGGAATAGGGTATGTATGTTCTGAATGGGTAAATTGACCGTGCATCTAGAGTTATTAGTTAGTTGGGTTTTTTATCCGTTCAAAACTACCGCTGCAACTCAACTGGCCGTCCAATGGACGACTGTTACCAGAGAAGGGTACTTTTGGTTATGGTTTCCTGGTACCGGACTAGAATACCGAAGGTAAGGAAAGTAATAGACAGCTGGTAGGAGTACCTAGGCGGGTGATACTTCCGCGGATGATTAATACACGCGTTACTTAGACTCACCTGTTTAAGAGAAAAAATAAAGGCGTGAGAGCCGTATGAGGCTATCTTTGAGCAGTATGGATGTAACCGGGTTCTGATATCACGCCCAGAATCGGCATAGTTCTCCCCGAACAGATTATCCCGAGGAGAGCTCGTATGATGCTGAGCATAACTATGTAAACGCCTGGCCTTCTGTAGCACAAGACAGAAAACAAAAAGCAGTAACCATGATACCGAGTAACTCTAAGTAACTCCACCAAAACGCCTGGCCCATTTCTAGAGTTTAAAAGCCCATAAATTCCCAATATTCTTCCCTCAAGCCTGGATTTTCGTCGTTAGGCACCAGGCGGGTTCAGCCGACCAGACATCCCTGAAAGCTTCCCCGGCCTTAGATAACCGTCCCGACGTCTTCCTTGCTGAGACCTCACACCGGGAAGGTAATGGCCTCACCTCCGGTGCCGACTATCCCGGCTGTCCCGACTATCAGATCTCCTCCTTCTCCGGCGACCACCATCTCTCCTTTTATCCTCACCCTCATCACTCTCACAATCCCTCCTATCTCTCCTGTCATCACCATCACCACCTCTGCCACCATCGCGTGTCTCCCTCTCCCTCGGATCCGATCTCGTCGGTTCCTCTGTCACAGGTTCGGCAGCATCGGGACGCTCCAGTGCTTTCTTCAACCTGTCCTCTTGCTTCCGCCAGTGACTCCCCTCCTCATAGTCTTTGCTGATCTTGAGGGCTTGTCGAAGCCGTTCGCTCTCCTTGATTTTGGCGTCCGCTAGCTCGTGAACCTGGTACGTCTTGAGGTTTTTGCGCAGCGGTCCCGGTCCGCCACCACCTCCTCTCTGCTTGTCTTCCATCTCAGCGATGAGTTTTTTCCGCAGTTCGTCGCATTGGGCATCGATTTCGTCTTCGTCGACTCTGTATTTATCACTGTTAGTTAGGTTTCAAATGATTCAACGAAGTTGAGAGGAGGGACCGTGTGGCGTACCCCTCGTCCTCAAGCTTATCGCGGAGCTCAAACACCCTGACCTCGACCTCGCGCTTGCGATCGTGCTCGAGGAGGCCCTGGTCTGGTTTTCGGGGCTGGTGGCGCATGCTGGCGAGGTCGCGATCGCGGGCGTAGGGGGCGGCCAGGTCGCGCGGGCGCATGTGGGCGAGGTTACGCTGAACATAGCCCGAGGTGCCGCTGCCGCGCGGCGTCGAGAGGCCGACGTTGTCGGACATTGTGAGTTGTGTGTATGTCGGAAAGGGTTCGTGGTATTGTGTGGAAGTTGTGTGGTTCCGATCGAGACTACTTGGGCGCCGAAGGAGGGAGGTGGTGAAGGCGGTGAGATGGTCGTCCTGACTTGAGGAAATGTCCGGCAGAAAGTGACGGGACCCCCCAAAACGGTTATAGTGGGGCAGACTTGATCAAAGTACGGATACGAGGGGTCTTGAGAATTGCCCCTCGATGAGTCTAAATGAGTCTTACAACCTCTTACCTACCATGCATGTATCTATAATCCTAGTAAACGAAACCCTTTCAGTTCGGTATCTCACCTTGACTCACATTTTCTGCCAGCTTCTTAGGATTTATATCACAGCTGTCGCCACTCGGTGCATACCAAACCAAAACCCCAGAGAGTCAGAAAAGTATTTTAGAAACAATCATAACCATGCCTGCCATAGAAGCCACATCCTCGCAGGCCGGCCAGGCACAGAACCAGATTGAGAGCGCAGAACTCCGCTTTCCTCCAGTTACAAAAGACCATATCTTACACTGTTCTTACGACTTCTGGTTCCCCAAGTTTGTCGCCTCCCTCCATACCAAACCAGTATAGAAATTAACAGCCAGTCCCAGATATCGAACGTCATGTATCCGCTCACGCGTCCTACCACTCACTCCGGAATTCATCTCGTACATTCGTGAGGACGGCATCCTCCTGGCCGATGATGAGCCCGACACTAAAGGAGCCGTCGAGGGGGGCAAAGACGACGACGACGACTGGGAGCCCGCCAACCCGTCCTCCCACTCACAACAGCCCCGGCACGACGATGATTCTGACGCCTCAGATGATTCCGATTCTGACGACGAAGATGATGAGAAACCGGCCAAGCTTCCCCCGAACCAGCGCTTCCCGGACCTGCACAACGCCATCAACGCAGCAATCCAGTCCCTTGGCGGCGCCGTCTGCCCGAAGCTGAACTGGTCTAGCCCCAAGGACGCCACCTGGATCTCGCGCCATCCAAACACCATGAAGTGCACCTCGGCCAACGATATCTATATCCTCCTCAAGAGCTCGTCGTTTATTAGCCATGACCTCGACCACGCCTTTGATGACACCACCGCCCCTTCTTCTAGCTCAAGCAGTAGCAGCAGCAGCAGCAGCACAAACAACAGGTTTTCTCCCGTGTTGGTCCTCCGCACCTTCTTCAACCCCCTTCCATCGCTTGAATTCCGGTGTTTCGTCAAGGACCGCAACTTGGTTGCCATTACGCAGCGCGACCTGAACTACTACGATTTCTTGAAGGCGCTCAGACCGGCCATCGTCAGCCGTGTGCGCGACCTTTTTGGCAAGATGAAGTTTACCTTCCCAGATTCGTGCTGGGTGTTTGATGTTTATATCCCGGAGGCGTACTACTCTCCGGATTCTGATGATGAAGAAGAAGAGGCGGCCAAGAACGCCCGCCGCCTGGGCAGAGCGCGGCTCATCGACATTAATCCCTGGGCGCCCAGGACCGATACGCTGCTGTTCGACTGGGGCGAGTTGTTGTGTATCTGCGTCGCAAGGCCGATTCTCGGTGCTGCTCCAGTGGAGACAACGGTTAGGTTGCCGATTCGATTACTTTCTAGGGACGGACCTCCTCTGACCAAGGGAGAGGCGGATATTGTTTTTGATTCGTTTTCTGCTGCTGCAGCAGGAGCACAAAGTGATCACGATCTGGACGACGATGGTGAAGATAGTAGTGATGAGGATGACGAAGAGGAGGAATATGAACCCGAGCTGAGGCTGGTCGAGCACGACGACCCGGCCGCGTACAATTTCAGTTCGCCGCAGTACTCGGCCCATAAGCTGCCCAAGGACGTGGTGGACGCGAGTATGGCGGGCGACGGCGGGATGAGGGAGTTTGCGCGGCGGTGGCAGCGCATGACTGGGAGTTAAGTACCTTACGTGGTGGTTAGTTTATTTATTTACCTATCTACCTACCTACCTTAGGTACAGGGACACTTCAACACTTCAATTAAATGGCCACTGGGGCTCCATCATCACCTCCTCGGAGCTTTTCTGCAACAGAAATGTGCCAGCAAGAGGGAGGGATTGGATCGACATTGTATCAGAACCATGGTTCTCGACTGAATTGGTCCGGCCGGGAGGAGTACCCGGGCGTACAGCGGTCATACAATCCCATATATATACCTGAGAAATTTGCCCACGCTCCTGCTGCTTGATTTTACCTGCTGGTCAAGGAAACTGAACTTCGAGCTTGCGCAACCGTGATCATTCTATTAATTACATAACCTGATTTCATCTGATATTCAGAGGTATATGCCCGAGATTGAATTTTCTGTCATAGTAAAGCCGACAAGCATGCATGCATGCCACTGGCTAGATCGGATATGCGGATATGCGGAAGAGTGAATATATAATATATCTTTTTAGTCCAGACCAGACAGGCCTAGCAGGTTAACTCCCAACATGAGCTACAAATCCCCGCAAAGGCGCACATCTATTCTAGATTAACAGCAAGCTCATCTCCTCCATGCCACGCCATGTTCACTCGGTATATACAAACAGAAATTCACAAGCTATCCCTAGGTACTGAGGTACAAAAACACACATATATTCAACCCGACGACGCACACACCCACGCCCCAACTCAGCTCAGACACCAGTCCACTTGCCCAACGACTTATACCGCTTATACAGCTCCCTGAAAATGACCCGTCCGCTCCCGTCCATCGCGTCCGTCAGGATATGCAAACCGTCAGGCTTGGTTGTGATATCCAGCACCGAAAACATGCCGCGCTCAATCGCCTCCCTCACCTCCCCCGTCACCACGACCGTCTGCTCCAGCTGCAGCTGCAGGCGGATGTAATGCATCACCACCAGGCACATGTACTGGCCCGCGTAGCGCTTGGCCCTGTCCTTTTCCGAGTCGAGGATCACGTTGGAGGGGCCGTTGCCACCGCCTTCCGTATTAGTAGTATTGCTGTGGTGGCGGGTGACCGAGGCGACTGTTGGTTCGCAGATAAGGGTCAACAGACGAGAAAAGAGCCTCGCATTTGTTGCCTGTTGTTTTTGGCAGCGGATAGGGTGGTCCGCGGTCGTGTTGTTTCTGCCTCCTGTGTCGTGGGCGAGGCGCAATGATGATGACAGGAGCAAGAGATGCCGAAGGAGAGATTGCAAGGCGGCAATGAGTAGGTGGAAGTGGCCGTCTAGCCGTCTCCGGTGGCGCTTGATGATGATTTCCATCAAAGCGCAGAGCAATCGGTAGGTTTTAGGAGAAGAGGCGGATGGTAGTGTGGTGGTGATGGCGGTGCGGGTCGAGAGCCGGTGCCGTTTCTGCGACGACAGTGTCTTGTCCAGCGAGCAGCAGGTCGTCGAGACGGTGCTCAACGTGAGGTCAATGTTCCATTGCGTCATGTGCGCCGCCTTATGGTCGAGTAGATGGACGAGGGCCTCTGCAATCAGATGGAACTGCTCTCCGTCTGTTTCTGTTTGCGATAGCCTTTTGCAGAGCAGGCTGTGGGTCAAAGCGAGGTCGAACTTGCTCGCAGACGACAGAGCTGCGGGTCGAGCGTTTGTTATATGCTGAAGTAGCGTCTTGACAACATACAGACGGGACACCGCCTCTACGTTATCCTCGCTTCCTTCATGCAGGAGCTCCTCAAGGTATTTGAGCTTCGTTTCGTCGTCGACGTCACGGACTGCAACCTCGACGTATTGTGATATGGTGTCCTGGTCCACCACATCTGGAACCGACTCCATACCTTCTTCCTCGTCCTCCCCGTCTAACGTCTGGCGGTGAAACTTGATCTTCAACGGAGACCCCAACTCCTCGACAAAGCACCTCGCCAAAAACATCCGCACCTCCCATCCGGCCTGTGAGTTCTTCGCAAGGAGCTTCTGACTAGCCTTGATCAAAGACGGAACAGCAGAAGAGAAGTTTTGCTTAACAGTCGGCCGATTAAAAACATCTGTTGCTCTCAGAGCGGTGAGTAGCGACAAAAGTGCTCGACCACGCCACTTTCCAGCTGTGATGATGGATTTCACGCCTTGGAGGAGGCGTATTTTCAGGTTGTCCAGGTCCAGGCCACCTTCCTTGAGGTTTTCAAAAGTTGGCGAGCTTTGGACTGTCGAGATAAAGGTGTGCAATAGGATAATTCGGGGCACCGCGTCAGAGTCCTTGCACGGGCTCTGAAGAACTGATACAGCGTCCGCAATATATGCCTTTTCCCGCTCTTCGGGGTTCCCACTATCCATTTGACTGCACCATCATATTAGCATATAACCTGAAACGCCGAAACAGTGCGGTGAACATACCGTATGCACAAACTCGCCAACCGTGCCAGCAACAGGAAGTCAGCCCGAGCACTCATAATGCTGTCGGAAGACCATTTTTCCTTGGACTGGCGATACAGCTTGTACAAACGCCTGCCTATCGTATCCAGATGCTTGAAGCTCATATCCGGGTAAAATGTTGACTGCTCCATCAACCTCCCCATCAAGCTCAGCGCCGGTTTCCAGTATTCGACCTCAACGTGGCCAGGCATGTCCAGAATCTGCGACAGTTGCGAGACTAAACGTTCCATCGCGGTCTCTCGTTGTTGCCGAGTAAGAGCCATCGATGGCACGCCAAGTAGGAACTGCACCGCTATTCTTGTCGCTTCAAGCGACTCCGCGGCCTTGGATGGGTCAAGGAGAGAAATCATCTTGTTTGTCAAGTCATCTGAAAAGGAAATGAGAGTTAGCGCACCATCATCAAAGTCGCTCAGAGACTAGAGCACTTCGCCGTCCCGCCTAATAAACTCACGAATCAGCTTTTCGTCGTTATTGTCATTCTCGTTTTCGAGAATAAGAGGTATTATGGCCATAGCTGTATCATAAGTGATGACATTTTCAACCCCATCCAGCAGGATAAGTGAGAGAATAAACTTTGGAAACGTCTTCTTTCTCTTAGTAATGAGACTATAAAGAGAGGCAAGTTAGCAAATGTCATTTGCACAGAAGCGAGGATTGGTGAACCATACGAAACAAGCCGAGAAGTGCCAGATAATATCCACGACACATATGTGCCTTTTGTGATCGACTCGTTGGACTCAGATTCCTCAGAATCCTTCTCAAACCTGTCGAAAAACGAGCAGGCCATGCTCGCGGCCTCCTCTTCGTCCGCACCATACGGGTGATTAGCAAGCCAAGCTGCCAGGCAGCATTTGAACGCAGCAAATGTCCCCTCCTTTGTTATCCCTGACTTTCGAAGTACCCGTTCGAGGTCTGATTTTATTCGAGACCAAATTTGCGTGCACTCTTCATGTGTGCCCCTGCTCAGCGCATGTTCGGCTACCAACCAGCGAGACACGGAGATGGCCGCAGGCTCCTTCTTGGACACATTCTCTAAGAAAACCGCGTTGAATGTTTTCATGTTGATTACGTCAATGAGGTCATTGTCGGAAACTCCGCTGGAGATAGCCGCGAGAATATGTATTCTCCCCAGACTCTCTGCTGATTCGGTCCGCGAAGCGAGCCATTCTAGAATATCCAGAAGCTGGTTCGTGTTGAGTGATTCTTGCAGTAGACTTGCCACGGCAAAAACAAGTTCCTTCCGAGTCCATAACCGCTCAAGCTTGACTTTTGGTTCAGCGACAGCTATATAGCTCAGCCAGATCTTGAGAAAAGTAGACAAATCGCGGGTCCTTGCATAACCCTCTGCCAACAGGACAGTAAACTGCAGCGCCTTATCAAAGTCCTCGTCAGTCATCGACTCCGAGTTTCTCGTCTTCTCCAGAACTTGCCCCAGAAGCGCCTGTCCTTCCGAGGTAAGCAAAAAGGTGTCTGGGTTGAGTTTAACGATCGATAGCAGCAATTGCCAGTTATAGCTGTCATCCTGCAGAGCATAGTCCTTGCATACTGAGCGGAGACTCGCGAGTGAGAGCGGCGATTCCCTCTCCGCTGCCATTCCGATGATCGCTTCCACCGCAAGGGCTTGTTTCGGAGCACGTGTCTTCCCCAGAGCCTGTAGCAACGCATCAAAAACAGCCTGGATCCACGTCTCGTAGTCCTTTTTGGATGTCCTGTTGCCAAATACACGAGTCGATTTGCTGATCAGGTCAAAAAGGACAGGGAACGAGGTCGTGAAGGATAGTGCCGACATGTCAACCGCGACTTTCATGATCTCCTGGCCGCCTTTGTTGAGGAAAGCTGACCTCGACGGGAGGATCATGTTGCGAGTAAGGAAACGACGGAGGTCCCGGGCCCATCTCTGCTGTACGGTGGCATCGATGGTTAGTGACCTCTGTTGCGGGACGCCCGTTAGTTTGCCTAGTAGATTCGCAGCCAGTCCAGACACATGTGTCGCGACGTCGACCGCATCACTGGCACTCTGGAGATGCAGATCCCATAGAGAGTTGAGAATTGACATCCACGAGGACTGGTCTTTCAGTGGCTCCTCCTGTGTGGTGTTCTCCACCGCGAGGTTGCAGAGCGTCAAGAGCGGTACCAGGACTTCCATAACTTCGGTTGCAGAAGACGAGAATAACGACTTGACATGTTCGGCTCCCATGCGATGGTTCGGTGCTCCGTCGGTCGATGTAGACTCGCATCGCGCTAGAAGAGTCTGAATGGCCGCAAGCACGGCCTCGGCAGCTTGAAGACAGCCCGTTGCCTGTCTCTGCAGGGCCAAATCAAACGTCACCGGCATCGATCGTTTCCGCTTCCGAGAATTCGTCGTCGCGGATTCCTGTGGCGATGCAGGTGGTGGTGCATCCACCATTTCAACGTCCGAGTCTGCCGCACCACTTGTGTTTTGGGCCTTTGAGATATCCTTGAGTGTTTGCTGTAAGATGGCAACAAACCGACGGTCGGCTAGGGATTTGGCGAGCGAGAAGAGCGGTATCCAGTCGAACACGGCTCCCATAATATCCCAGGCGGGAGGGTATCGTCGGAGTCTCTCGGCCGCGGGAGTAGATCCGATCATGTTCTTGAGGAGCCATCGTAGCAGCATCTCGTCCGCCGCATGAAACCCTCCTTTTGCCCCCTGTCCGCGGTGTTGCGACAGCGCCTTCCATACCCGCTCGAGCTTGTCGGGTGTCGTGTCGATACTGCCCTGGTCAAGCGCGCGAACAGCACGGACGAGCGCGGCGTCGCCGTCCTACATGGTTAATTTTGTTAGCTTTTCTTTTCTCTATCGCAGACCTCGCCAGACCTCCAGCTGTCGGCCTCGAATTAATGGCACTAAGCTTCCTTCGCTCACCATATTCTCGTCGTCGCCTATCGATGTAAACTCCAAGGACCAATGATCCAAATTTTGCTCAGATTCCCATATCCCTATTTTTGGTTCAGTTTTTTCTCCTTGTCGATTCGAAGTAAACCAATTACGGGTTAATTGTTATGTATTCTGAAGCTCTCGCTCTATGGATGCGCCCCGCGCTACCTCCCGTTATCCGCCAGAAAAAAAGTTAAGAAATTCTGCCGTCCCAATTGCCTTCCCGCCAAGTCCATTCCATAAACTTTCCTCCCCTGTCCGACCTTTCCCTCACCGCCTTCGGGAAACCTGAGGTCACTGACAAGGGGGAAGCTTGGCAAAAGGAGCTTGCCGACGACGTCGTTCATGTCCCTGATTTGCCCGGCGCGCCGAAGAAGCGAAAGCGAACGAGGGAAAATTAAACCATTGACGACGACGACGACAATTCTACGAACGTTGCGCCCAAATCAATTCAATTCAATTGAACGAGGTAATTATTTATTTCAGTTTCCACTTCATAACCAAAAGAATTGCACCCAGATGTAGCTACGCAGCTAGCTGCAACATGATTGAGCTGGATGAAGCTCTCTCTCCCGCCGTCCCATTCCGATCACGAACCTACGTCTAGATAGCTAACACAACTTCCGATACCAGCTGCAATTCCGTCTTCCACGCGCAAATCATTTAACAGCACACACATCAGCCATGGCCGAGACCACCCCTGCGACGACGCCTGTATCGCCTCCGCCGCGTGCGGTCGCGCGCCCCGTCAGCGAGGCTCTTTTGAACGAAAAGGTACCGGACACACAACACACCATGTCTTCCTTCCGGAAAGTGGTCATCCATACGGAGGTCGGGAAACGGAAACTAACAATGGCATGTTGCCGTGTAGTGGGACCGCTGCCTTTCGAACCTGCTCATCAAATCGACTCTCGGTCTCGGCTTCGGCGTCGTCTTCTCGGTCCTCCTTTTCAAGCGGAGGGCGTGGCCCGCCTTCGTGGGAGCCGGTTTTGGCGCCGGCCGCGCCTACGAGGAGTGCAACTTCAGCCTGAAGCAGGCGGCCAAGGATATCAGGAAGCAGGCCGCATAAGCCAACCAACGATGCAGTGTGTGTGTTTAGATATGTGTGTGCGAGGCAGGGGGGGACAGACAACGGTGGGTGAAGAACGCCTGAACGGCGGGCATATAGCTGGAGTGAGTGCTGGTGGTATGGTAGAATATCAATCACACAGTTATGAGAGGAGAGCGGGAGGGATGATGGGACTGTAATAAAAGGAACCCTCAATTGTTGCTTTCACCGGCATAAACGTGTTGTGGAGGAGCGGGAAAAGGAGTCGACCGAAGCCTTTTGGTGGTCCTTGGGATAAAAATAAAAATTCACCAAATGTGTACTTGCGATCTGGAGACTTGTATGGCAAGTGCGCTGATTTGGGTTGAGACAGGAATATCAGGTAGGTATCGTATCCATGACTTGGCTAACCTACAGTCTAGGGCCTGCTCGAATTCCCGGCATATAAGTGAAGTAGCTTGAATATACGGGTACGAACAAACAGAACAAGACAAAAGAACTAAACAGCAAAACCTCTCCTCTCATGATCATCATAATCCAAGCTCCTCTCCTTCTTCCCCTGGAGGATATTTTCGTCTTCCCCGTCGTGCTCATCACCCCTAACGAAACTCGAATGTCTCCTCCTACCATTTCCCTTCCGCCCATCCCTCCTCACAACACCACTACTCCCGACGATGTGATCTGCCCAGCTAAACCGTCTCGTTGCTCCGCTGACTGTGGCAGTGGCAGCCGCAATGATTCCAGTTGGCATGCCAACCTCCAGATCATGGTGATATCTCTCCTCGGGCGGCGTCACAGAGTGACTCGGGCACCCGTCGTCTGTACCATTATTCTCAAGCCGTCTTGTTACTCCCGTCACAGGCGCTCCGTCGCCGGAACCACGGCGCGCGATAAACCCGGTACTGATCCGCCTTCCCAGCTCGGTCAACATGTCCATCGACATGGCGTCGGCCAGGAAAGCGTTGCTCTTGCGCCGCACATTGTCAAATAACTCGCTGGCGATGGTGGGTATGAGTGTCGGTGGGCCTAGCACTAGATCGTGGTGATGGGTATGGTGCTGCCGCTGCTGGTTGAATTCCTGGCCGTTGGTGGGGAAGACGTCGTCCCAGAGACATTCATGTAGCACGCCAGGCGGGAATTGAGAACGTGAGAGGAAGCCTGTGGACTGTTCTTGCCGTAGTATTGTTCTTGTTGGCGAAGCCCACTGCGCGGACCGACGACGCCTCTTCACGCCCATCCAGATGATTGCGCCCATTAGTGCCACCAGGACAAATGTCCCGAAGGCGAGGATGGCTATCTCCAGACGTGAGGCTTCCAGGTTGAGTAATATACCAGCAATACCACCGTTGCTGCTGGGTTGGACTGGAGGAGCGTCGGTTGGGGTCATTGCGCTCGCCAATGTGAGCGGCAACTGCTCGGCTGGTAGGTTACGGCCATCGACCATGTTGTTTCCGGTATTGACATGGTAATGTCCGTTGCGACTACTGGTCTTTTTCATACTGCGTTTGAAAACTGTCTGACGCCTGGGAAACAGAGACGGCTTGTCGGCAGTCTCCAAGTCTGATACCACTCTAGGCGCAATTCGGCTCGGCTTCCGCACGTATGGTCTCGCCAGCTTGAGGAGGAGTCTCATGTAGAAGGGGTGTCTGTTGACTAGGTTACTGTATGTTGATGATGATGTATAGGAAATGGTGTAGGAAAGAGTCGGGAGTTTGCTGACTCGACGACGTTATTAGGTTTTCGCAAAGGATATGCACGAGGCCAATGTGGCATATTGGTGCGGCACCATCGAGGATCTGGTAGGTTACGGTATGCTTGACGAACAGAGCGAACTCTGTCCCAGGAATAGTGTTTGGGGGATCAAGCGAACAATCACGAATCGATCATAATCGGTCAGAATGGGAAGACCACACCGCTGAGTCGATCTCCTCGTAATCTATAAACGTCATACCTTGCATCTTTCCCCCAGATCCAGGATTGAGCAAATGAGCAAGTCAGGAAGGACGTGAAATAGGTGAAATACGGGATGGGGTGCCTTCTCTCGTTCAGTTAAATCTACCTACCTGGTACCTAGGTAGGTACGGTAGACACTAAGCAAAAACCTGGAAGACGGGGAAATAACAACCTGAAAGCTTGAATCTTACTCACAGTCCCCATGACTTATCGACTCAAATCATTGCCCCCGTTACTCCAACGCTCTCATCCAATGCTTTCCATAAAAAGATGCCGTAATACAAGCAGGGTTTTCTTCAACCCCCCTTTTATCTCGTCTACATGACAACACAGCAGCCCAAACACCTGCCAACCGCCTTCACGATATCATCTTCGGGTTGCTGCTGTTGCTGTTGTTGATGTCCACCACCATACTGTGGCTGCTGGTGATGCTGCTGTCCCGGATACCCTCCGCCTCCACCCCCATAATGCCCACTAGGTTGCTGCGGCAGCGGTGGCGGCACATTCACACGTCCGCCGCTCAGATCAACATACATGCGCCCCTCGTTCTCCTCGGTCGCATAGTCCAGCCCCATCTCCTGGCAGAGCTGCTCGACCCGGGGCTTGATCTTCTGGACCCGGCCGCTCGAGTGGTTGCCCTTGCCGACGATGACGTGCAGGTGCGTCTGGCCGCGGCCCTGGGCGTCGCGGATGCGCGCCTCGAGGATGTCCTCGGCCTCCTCGACGAACTGGCCGTGCAGGTCGATGGTGTCCTCGGCCACGCGGCCGGGCGCGTTGTTCTCGCGGAAGATGAAGTCGGACGCCTGCTTGTTGTAGGCGTCCTGCTGCTTCTGGTGGCGCTTGCCTTCGTCCGACAGGGCTTTGGCCTCGGCGCCGTCGCCGCGCTCATATGCCTCGTGCGCCTTTTTCTGTTGATTAGTTGGGTGGAACAAGGATGATCGGACCTTTAGTCCCAAAACTGAACATACCCGGTCAAAGCACGACTTCTTCCGGTCGGCCTCCTTCCGAGCAAGATCGCGTAGGCGGTCATACTCGGCTTCTGCGTCCTCGGCGGCGCTGTGGTTGAAGGCTAACAGTAACCATCATAAGCACCAGGTGCGGCTCAAACGGCATTATCACATCAGGTTACGTACCACGCCCGCCTATCCTCTCAAGCGGAATCGCCATTGAATGATGATGGCCTCGACGGTATGAGTGGAAGTGGTGATTTTCAACTGCTTCGTTAAATGGCAGAGCTGTTGGACACAGCAATATCACTTCAAAGTTGACAGACGGCGCAGTCTCTAAGAGTCTGTCATGACTTGTGTTGACTCCAAAAGCTCATGGTTGTGATGTCGTCCTTGTCCAGGTACCACGAACCTGGAAGTGATCGATGTCTCGGTGTAGCGCCAAGAGGTGTGGTTGGCCAATCGAAACCTGCGGGAGGCACAACAAAACGACCGGGGTGCCCGCTGCTGCTGAAAGCCTGATGAAAGAGAGAGAAAAATAACCTCCAGAAGCCAAGCCAAGCCGCCTTCTTTTCAGCTGGCTTTTCATGCCGGACCTCACTCACGGTACCTACTCCGTAACGCTCACTTTCATTGACCGTCTGCTGTCCGATTGCTATACATACAGTACCAAAGAATGAGTGGACGACGTGGATGACCAGAACCGATATAAGGCGTTCAGGGTGCTTCTGGAAGACTTTGCGCATCTTTCTTTTAGCGTGTGCCCCCTTTTCCATCCATGTCGGTGGGTATCAAACTATCGGCGACTGACTTTTGTTTCGGGTTTTACATAAGCTGCTGACCGCCTGCCAGTCCGTCGATATCTCTGCTGGATTAGAATCCGACTTGATATCCATATGGATGGTTTTATTGCTGCTCTCAAGGTGCCTAGGTTGGCATCATGGTTCAATTAAACACTCCTTATCAATATCTTGGGACCTGCGGCATGCGGCCTACCTACCGGTAGGTGAGGTGGCTATTCCTGTATATATTATATGCGGGTGCGATGGAGATTCATGGAGATCTGGGCAATTAAATATAGCTGTATGTACGGAAAGCTATATGTATCGAGTGCATCATGTGTGTGCAAGATCCTCTCGAGATGTCACCACGCCTTACATTTCTCAAATTGTGGCACAGGCGGCGAGGGCATTCTGTGAAGGTGTCTGGTACAAAACAAAAAAGAACCTAATAATGAAAGACTGGAAGGCGGGAAATCGAAATGGCTTGGCATGTCGGGCGTTTTCATGCAGCATCACATCGCTCACATTACGGAATACCGGTACCTTAGGTTGCTCGACGATCGGGGGACCAGTTCAATCAGATCCGCCAACAGGACGGGTATCTGGGAGCCTTGGCCTACGTGCTTATGTAATGTGGATTTTGTTGCTAGGTATCCAGTGGCAGGCCCTGTATCCTGGATTTTTAATGTAATTAGACTTAAAACTCCACAACTTGAGAGAGATGATTTAACATCAGACCATGGGGGTGGAAACATGGAGATGTGCTGCAGGTTACAGGGCGCGATCGTTAGCTTTGGAGGAGGCTCCCATGTGGTTTCCGAGCTTCGGGTCGGCCTCCTTCAACGGCCCCACCGCAGTGGAGTTTCGCGGTCGCGGGCATGCGTTCAGGGTGTGTTTTTTGGGCTAGCCTGATGATTTTGTAAAATTGCAAGTCAATTTCAGATTCCAGTCCGTCCTTGTCGGAAAGTTTTCAACTCTGTTTCTTTCTGCATGTGAACGAAAACGGTTCAGGTGAGCTTGGGTGAGACGGTCTGGACTTGCTCTGGTAAATAAAGACGAAGGGGGGTTCACCTGGGCTTCTCTTTTGAATTGGCTTTCAACAGCCTGCCGTGCTTTCCGGGACCAACCTAGCAGTCTGCTTGGGGACCGATTATCCATCAAACTTTCAAAATGCGATGCTGACGAGACCCGCCGCACGATCCCGTCAAAGACGTTCGTCCTTTCATGAGCTTATGTACTGCATGGAGGGGAGACTCCCGGCTAATGATAACAGACGTTTCAAGAGATTTGCATTGACCGGTGGCCCTGTGACCCTTTGGCGCACAGATGCGATGTGCGACGCACAAGGGGCCCATCATCAAAACTTGGGATGGTGGTTTCCCAGAAAGGAGAGAAACAAAAAGAGCCCTGTCGGTAGTGGTGTCTGTGTCATCGCGGAGGCGGGCAAATGCCAGGCAAAAAACCTTGGTTGCCAGGATTGCCTCTTTGTCTCCTTTTGCCGGCTCCTGGGCAGGGCATGAACACACTGGCGGACGCGAGGATAACACTCTGAATAGGGGTCGTTCGTCCACAGTCGTAATCAGTGGTTCCAGCGTTGACTTTGGGCCCGGCTAATAAAGCGATCTTCCTCTGTGAGTTCCACAGGGAAAAAGGTTAATCATCGCATGGATCAGTGAACCATCATGCTCTCTTAACAACCGTGGGGGCATTCTTGGGTGAGGTTTCGTTTTCAAGCTGTTAAGGATCGTGGTGCCGCTAAATCAATCAGCCCTGGGTTCATTCGTTTCGGATTCAATGACCTGTCTGAAAGCGATTAGTTGGCTATAGGTAGCCTTCTTTGTGAGATTTTTCGCCTGGATTAGCAGCAATGGTAGCCAAAATTTTGCATCATGTAAAGATTAAACCGTTGCGCTCATTGCCAACGGGCCCGGTAGCAGACCCGAGTCGCCTAGTTAGCTACCGAAGGTGGATAGCAGTTCCGAACAGCGGCGCCGCGGCTGATGTCGATTCATTGTCCGTAGAACGATATCGATCCCGCCTCGCTTCCCTGTCTGGGATGAGGCTGGAAGGTTCCCGAGTGGCTTTGGGTCAAAGAAAGCCACAAACCATGTTGGGTTTTGCAAGTGAGACAATCCTTTCTTTCAGTGAAAGAAGCCAAATCCGGACTGTAGGGTCTGAAGAGTTCGGGCAGATAACATCTGTCTGGTCAGTTCGCCTGGTCAATATCAGGCCGCCATCATGAGGTGTCCCCCTTATTTAGCAAACCGGACGAGAGCGGCCGAAAGGGGTCGATCGCGACCAGAACTAAGAGTCGCCTAGCCATCGCAGTCGTACAGTTGTATGCTAGGTGCGAGAGCCAAGAGACATACTCGGCAAGCCATCTCAGCTTACTCCGTACTCTTGTTCTTTTCGTGTCGCTTGCCATTGGCTTGCTTGACCCAGCCTGCTATCAGTGTCGTCTGAATCAAACCTCCAGATATCCGTGTCTTGGACCGAAGTACCGATATCCAGAGAAGACCGACCACATGTGGCGAATATCGTCAACCTGGAGACATGAAGAGAGATGTGAAACGTTGACATATCTTTGTCCAGGGCCGCCAGAGATGCCCCTGCATTGGGGGATTGAACTGGACTGTCGGGGCGGGGCCATCGAAAGAGAAAGTGGCATTCTTGGACTGCGTGAAAAGACAAGCTTGGATATGCGCAGGACAATGGTACGCTGCTGTCCGGGTTCTGGGCGTCCGCCGTCCAGGACTCAAGGATCTTGCGGGCCCACTTATCTGCAAGCTCCATTGAAATTGATTAGCCAGTTGCTAGTGGGCGTTTGCACACCCCCGATTTCCAGCACGCCAGTGCGTCCCATGGCTCCAAAAAGTCCCACTTCCTCACATTAACAGAACCAGCCCACCCACTTTCCTCTTCTCTCGACTTCCCGGTTCACACCCTCCCGCCAAACAGAACCTCTCCACGTCGAAGCCTTTCTCTTCTTTGCTGCTTCAACGGCGAACCTACGGTCGCGGCGATATTATTGCCATCATAATTGTCGTTTGGGTTTCAATCATCCATCACCGGCGCGCCGTCGATTGTGTCGGAGAAGGTCTCGGTATCAATCAATCAAAGTAAGTTGGAAACTTTGTTCATGTGCTGGCGCTGCCGTTCCTCTTCTGCGACCCGCTCGACCCATTAAATGTTCAACCATCACGCCTCGCCAACCAACCCATGCTGTTTTGGCTTCGAGCAAACGAGATACGCTTCCACTTCCAGCAAGACCGTTTTTCAGTGATGCGGTCAATTGTCAACATTGCACCTCAAACCGCCCTGAGCTGAAGGAGGCTCAATGACCCGATCAGGCGATCGCCTATTTTCGCCATTCGCCCACCGCGGGCGGCCTACCTGTCTCCCCACCGACCTTCCTTCCGGCCTCCAGAATGGCGACCGTCACCTCCAACCCAAAACACCATGACTGACGCGTGCTTTATCAATAGAATACTACAGTAGTCCCCTCAACCTATCCAGGCCCTAAATCATCGCCGTTGCCGACGACAGCTTGTCAAGATGGGTTGTGGAATGAGCACGGAGGAGAAGGAGGGCAAGGCCCGGAACGAGGAGATCGAGAACCAATTGAAGCGAGATCGCATGCAACAACGCAATGAAATCAAGATGCTACTTCTGGGTAGGTGGAATCTCGACGCCATCGTTGGCGCGACATCCGGCGGTCTCCTCTGATGGCTTACAAATGTGCGCAGGTGCTGGTGAATCCGGAAAGTCGACCATTTTGAAACAGATGAAGCTCATCCACGAGGGTGGTTATTCGCGCGACGAACGGGAATCATTCAAGGAAATCATCTTCAGCAACACAGTCCAGTCCATGCGCGTGATTCTCGAGGCCATGGAGTCGCTCGAGCTACCGCTTTCCGACGCAAGGATGGAGTACCACGTCCAGACCATCTTTATGCAGCCTGCACAGATCGAAGGCGATGTCCTCCCGCCAGAGGTTGGCAATGCTATCGAGGCCCTTTGGAGGGATGGTGGTGTCCAGAGCTGTTTCAAGCGATCTAGAGAGTATCAGTTGAACGACTCTGCGCGATAGTATGACTAACTCGTCGCTTACCCCCAATCGCTGTTTGCTAATGATTTACCAGCTACTTCGATAATATCGCCCGCATTGCGGCCCCAGATTACATGCCCAACGATCAGGACGTGCTAAGGTCTCGTGTCAAGACAACTGGTATTACGGAGACCACCTTTATCATTGGCGACCTCACGTACCGGATGTTCGACGTTGGTGGCCAACGTTCTGAGCGTAAGAAGTGGATCCATTGCTTTGAGAACGTCACCACTATCCTCTTCCTCGTGGCCATCTCCGAATACGACCAGCTTCTGTTCGAGGACGAGACTGTCAACCGCATGCAAGAAGCTCTTACTCTTTTCGACTCCATTTGCAATTCGAGGTGGTTCATCAAGACCTCCATCATCCTCTTCCTGAATAAGATCGATCGATTCAAGGAGAAGCTGCCTGTCAGCCCGATGAAGAACTATTTTCCCGACTACGAGGGAGGTGACGACTATGGCGCCGCATGCGACTACATTCTCAACCGCTTCGTCAGCTTGAACCAGCACGAGACGAAGCAGATCTACACTCATTTCACATGCGCGACGGACACGACACAAATCCGCTTCGTCATGGCGGCCGTAAATGGTAAGTTTTTATAAGCAGTTTCTACTTTACAACTAGGTGCTGACTTGTTTGTAGATATTATCATCCAGGAGAACCTACGCCTTTGCGGCTTGATCTAAATGATAACTTCAACCCAATCTCGCGTGCCCCGCTCGATAGGACTGAGCCGGTCTTACTAGTATTCTGACAACGAACAGTCGCTGACCCCTTATACCCTACGGAATGGCCGCCGATATTCAAAGGTTCGGGCGTCTGGCGGCATATATTCGCGTATTCGGCCGGTCTCGAACTGGCCTGTCAGCTAACCATATCGGGCCGGGGATTTGTACCACAACCTTGGAGGCATCCAAGGAAACATTTGCATTTTGAGGAGGAACCAGTGAGGAGGGAGGCTTACATATCCTGTTTAATTCTGGCACTTGATCGTCGCTTTTTTTTTTTTCTTTGTTGTCTTGTATGGTCCTTTATATTTTCGGCTCTCTCCCCCTCCCCAAGCAAGGCGACATGAGGAGCGCAACTCTCCTTCCTTAGCTGGATGATTACGGCGTGAGTTATGGTCTTGATTTCGCGTTTTTGGGTTTTCCTTTTCATCCCTTTCTGTTACGAGAAGCAATATGGTGGGGAATCGACTTCGAATGGAGGGAAAGCGGAGACCGAAGGAGAGGCAACATCAAAGTGGAAGGAAGATGGGATAAGAAAATCGGGGCAGGCTGAGGCTCACGACGATCGATGTAATCGATCATGATGCCAGTCAGTCGAAACAAAGCATTTTGCGTGTGAATGCGAATGCGAATGCGAATGCGAATGCGATGCGAATGAAGAAGCATATATACCAAATTCAGGTTTCTCTTTTTTTATCACAGTGATTCCTGTGTTTATTTGTTACAATCTTTTCTATGCGTTTTTACTCTTTCTATATATTTATTGTGTTGTTATCGAGCCTCTCGGGGCGATGAGCGGCGGTTCAAGGGTTCCAAAACTGGGTTTGGCTTGGATTGGTTGACTGTTTGACTGTGACAGGTGCCGAAAACATCACGACGTACCACAGCTGAACTTTTCTTTAGGAAGAGCAGATACGTCTCTCGCGACGCACACACATTCTCTCTGTTCTTAATTGAAAAGGGAGGATCTATAATAGCCTACTTTGAGTTACCGGTCGTTGTTAGTTGTTTGACTGCGACTTTATTTGCGTAGATACCTTAACTGCCCAAGCTGCTTGTTGTTTCGTGTACCTTTTTTTCTCTCGTGATATCAAATGATGTATTCTATTTTGTGTGAGTAAGGTTTCTCCTGATTGCTGTGGATGAATACTAACTCTTACCTAGTTATTTACCTTCTATTTACTTCAATGCTCACCTACACGTATCCGTATTGGAGAGAAGGACCTTGGATCTGTGGCTGCTCTCACCTGCCCATCGCTCCCTTGCCGCTCTGGTTGACTGCATACCCGCATAGGACAGTTGGGTTAAGGACCTAAGGTAGGTCAGCTTCCTCAGCAAATCACC
Organism: Apodospora peruviana; assembly: GCA_033439685.1. Taxonomy (NCBI): domain Eukaryota; kingdom Fungi; phylum Ascomycota; class Sordariomycetes; order Sordariales; family Lasiosphaeriaceae; genus Apodospora; species Apodospora peruviana. Next base: position 1,987,442 of record JAUEDM010000007.1, read on the forward strand.
ACCACTTAGTGATCGTGGGATAATTTTACCGCTTCCCGGACACCTGCCCGGTAGTCTAAAACCAGACAGATAGGCGGACGAACATAGAGATCGACAGTATACATAGGTAGGTAGGTTGGTAGACGAGAAGGGTAACGCAAGAAGGCAAGGTAATGTACCCAGTATCCCACACCCAGGGCAATTATAAATCAGAAAAAAGCAAAATACAATACTCCCGAACCCATCCGTCCATCCATCCATCCATCCATCAGAAACGCAACGCCATGCAATAATAGTAAATAAACATCAACAAACCCCAACATATCACTCGCTTCAAACTCAGTCGTCCTGTTGTCGTGCTCCTCCTCTTTCTGCTACCCTAGGTAACTTACCAATTTACCACAGCGCTGACGGAGCTCATAGCTGTCTGGTTTGGTAGGCGAAGCAGCTTAACCCAATACTCAAAATTCATATAAATGAAAATAAACGACACAGCAGGCTACAAACGGATTTTTAAAAACAAAAACCCGAACTTATAGATATATACAAATTCTACAAATACTTTTTGGGCATCGATTTTCTCTTCTTGTACCATACATACCCAGCCACTAGCAGCACCTGCCCGCCGATGATCACCATAATTAATTTGGTGTGCCCGGGTGCGGCATGTACTTTCACGTGTTCGTGCAGCGACTCGTGCTTGTCCGTGACGTGATTCTTGACCGCGTTCTCCGAGTCCTGGACTTTGGCCCAGACGTCCTTGCGCACTTTGCCGAGCTCCTTCTCCAAGCTCTGGATTTTGTTTTCGAGCGTCTCGATCCGGTCCAGCTTGGTCATGAGGCCTTTGAGTTCGCCGATCATGATGGACACCTCCTCGTGGCGCTGCTCGCCGATGGACTGCGCCTGGGCGACCTGGCGGAAGATGGTGGACAGGTGGTGGTTCACACTCTGGAGGCGGTTGTGGAGGTCGGCGAACTGTGCGCGCGAGGAGGTGATCTTGTCCGCTTCCTGGTCCGGAATCTTGGTGTCGTAGGGGTCGTCCGGGATCGGAGCCTGGGGCGCTTTTTGGCCGAAGCGGCCGTAGATGTTCTGTTGCTGGTCGGGGGGCTGCTGCTGCTGTTGGTTGGCTTGGCTACCCCCGGGCGGTGGCTGCTCTTGGGCTTGGCCATAGCCGCCGCCATGTTCGTTGCCGGAGCTGCCCTGGGTCTTGCTGTCGTCGGTGAGGACAACCATCTTGAAGACCTCGAAGGAATCTGGGGTGTCGGCGGAGGCTGCGCTGATGCCGAAGTTGTAGCCGGTCGGAAGCTTGATCTTTTCGCTCTCGAAGCAGAGGTGGCTGTCGACTTCAACTTGGAACTTGGCGTCGGTTTGACGCAGCTTGATCTGCAGAGGGCGGCCGAGGTTGCGGTAGGCGAACTGACAGTGGCCGAAGGCGAGGCTGTCGACGTTGTGGTGGGCCATGTAGTCGGTCGTGCCGTCGTTGAGAAAGCCACGGATCATGCCGCTCGTGCCGCCGTGCTGGTCGATCACCAGCCCCAGACCCTCGAACTTGCCGACGGTGTAGATGCTGCGCGACCCGACGCTGTGGGCGCCGTCGCGCACCAGCCAGATGTTCATGTTGCCGCTGCCTCTTTCTTGGCCATTGGCCCGGAATTCGACGTCCATGATCCATGTCTGGTGTTGCATCTGCTTGTCGGCCCATACCGCACCACGCTGGTTCCCGGGCATGGGCGGGGTGAGAATGACTTTATTAGAGAGAAGCTCGGGGACCCCAGGGCGGCCCTGCATGGAGAAGTTGGGGATGCTGTTTTGGCCCTCTGGACTTATCCTGTAGAGGACGCAGATTAGTAACCGTATTCCTCCCTTACGCCGCAAGGGCAAGACATACCTGACGCCATAGCCAAAACTGAGTTCATTGACCAGATATTGAGCGTGCGTCTGCGCTACGCTCGTAACGAGCGCAGCCGCGCTGAATAACAAGCGCATCGAGGGCAACCGCAGCAAGCTTGCTGTGGATAAACAATGCTGTATTCGTATTCGACGTAAGGGTAGTAAAGTCAATTAGAGGCCTGCGTCCAGATATCAGGTAAGACAACGTGTTCGGCTTTTGTGGCCGGCTGATTATGACGGTTCTTCAAATGCGCTTCGTGTGGCGGTTGAGGACACTTTGCAACCAAAGTCGTCGACGGGCGACGGTGCGAGTGCAGATACCTACCTAGACAGCCAATGGTGGGGAATTAGCTGTACCTGTACTAATACCTGAATGATAGAACAAGTTCGAATGAGAGATTATTGGGTATATCGGAAGAAAAAAGAAGCGATATCCGATGATTATCTATTGTAAAAAGGCCACTGTCCGTATCTGATGCGGGGAACTGTGTTCCGTCCACGGAAGCTTCTAGTGGACGGGTTGTAGTGAGACTTCTTGGGTTGTGTCAGAGCTCTCCAAAAACAGAAGATAACAGCTCGCTGAAACCCAGTTCCATCGCCCCTGTAGAAGCTCGAGTTGGGGTCAGGAACAGGGGATTCGATCTTCAGCTCTGCGGGGAACGGTGTGGCTTGTCAACGGGCAACTGTGGCTTTGATCTCACCTAAATTAATTCAAGCTCTCTCCAAGTTTCTTGGGAGCGAAATCTGGCCCACTTCAACAGTGAGTGGACCGTGATATTTGTTGGCGAAGTTCCCCTGACTCGGAGTGTCGCTCGCAACAGCTGTTGTAACTTCCCGTTCTGCCTGACTGGAGTCCATGGCAACCCCGACATGTCTCGATGGCTGAGTTCTACCCTTCCCTCGCGCAATGCGCGATAGTCGCCGCCGCGTTTAAGATTCTGCTCTTTCCAGCCTAGTAAGACGTCCATCTACTTTTTCGATTTGATTTTGATTTATTGATTTCCCCCACCCAAACAGCAAATCTACAGATTTCGAGGTCCATCGCAACTGGCTGGCCATAACAAACTCACTTCCCCTCTGGGAGTGGTATTACGAACAGACGTCGGAATGGACCCTCGACTACCCTCCCTTCTTCGCCTACTTCGAATGGGTCATGTCCCAGGTCGCGAAGCTAGCTGATCCGCATATGCTCCGCGTGTACAACGTCGAGTATGACAGCTGGCAGACGATATACTTCCAGCGCTTTACCGTCATCCTGACGGAGCTGCTTCTGGTCTACGCATTGCAGATGTTTGAGGACTCATCGCACGGCGCGTCAAAACGGAGGGCTCGGGCAGCCGCCATCTCAATTCTGCTTTCCCCCGGGCTTCTCATTATCGACCACATCCATTTCCAGTACAACGGCTGCATGTACGGCGTCCTGATTGCTTCCCTGGTTCTTGCCAGGAAGAAGTCGACGCTGCTGCTGAGCGGGCTCGTGTTCGCCGCCCTGCTGTGCATGAAGCATATCTACCTATATCTGGCGCCGGCATACTTTGTCTTCCTGCTTAGGACATACTGCCTATCTCCGAAATCGATCTTCAAGATTCAGTTCCTCAACTGTGTGAAGCTAGGGGCGGGGATTGGAGCAATCTTTGGAATCGCATTTGGACCCTTTGCCATCAAGGGCCAGATTCCCCAGATCCTTAGCCGACTCTTCCCCTTTTCACGGGGTCTATGCCATGCGTACTGGGCACCGAATGTGTGGGCCATATACTCCTTCATTGACAGGGTGTTGATTGTCCTCGCACCCCGGATCGGCCTGTCAGTCAAGGCAGACTCGCTTCAGAGCGTCACCCGCGGCCTTGTCGGGGACACGTCGTTCGCTGTCCTCCCCGACATTGCGCCGCGGGTGTGCTTCGGATTGACTCTGCTGTTCCAGACAATTCCTTTGCTGAAACTCTTCTTCCAGCCGACTTGGGACAACTTCCTTGGCGCTGTTACCCTGTGCGGCTACGCATCCTTCCTCTTCGGCTGGCATGTGCACGAGAAGGCCATCCTCTTGGTCATCATCCCGTTCAGCCTCATCGCCGTGAAGGATCGGCGATACCTGGGCGCCTTCAGGCCCCTGGCAGTCGCAGGACACGTCTCGCTGTTTCCTCTGCTCTTCACGCCAGCCGAGTTCCCCATCAAGACCGTCTACACCATATTTTGGCTAGTTCTTTTCTTGATAGCGTTCGACCACCTGGCGCCGGCCTCAAACCGGACACGACTCTTCATCTTCGACCGGCTCAGCACGCTGTATATCACCGTTAGCATTCCGCTTATTTTGTACTGTTCGCTTGTCCACGGAATTGTGTTTGGGAAGAGCTACGAGTTTCTGCCGCTCATGTTTACAAGCTCGTACTCTGCAGTCGGCGTAGTCGGCAGCTGGGTGGGATTTCTGGTTGTGTATTTTACTTGATAAAGCAAAACCGGGCAGATCTAAAGTCTATGACCTCGACTAGATCCAATTCACTGAGATTAAATTCATTTCTCATCTCTTTCCGCTATTCACTAACACTGTTCACTTAAGTCGACAACACTGTATTTGGCACTGTACTTCTGTCAGGATTGCCACGAAGTTCCGTAGTGCAGCCGAAGCTTTGCCGGCCGCGACTGCTGCTGCTTGTGACTTGTCAGCCTTGCAGATATGGGCTGGAAGCGGCAGGCATTGTTGATTTTGAGTTTCTTTTTAACGGGCACAATTGGACGGCCCGCAGCTTTTTGGCTTTGGGAAGGACCACCAAATATGTTGGTGGCACAACAAACCGTGACTCTCTCACTTGTGGTCTCCCCCTCCGCAAACACCGTGGCCACGCAGCAATAGAGCTGCAATTGAATTCGTTACCACCAGCGTATTAGTTGGCCTGGGGTTTAAGACGGGGACGTGATAGCAGCTCCCATGACTTACACGTTAGGCTACTAATACGACGCGTTTTGCTCTGACTATTAGGGTCCTTCACTTTATGTAAATATAAATACATTAGGTAAATGTCGATCACCGTCTGTCAACTAAGCCCTTTTCCGATCAGCTTGGCCAGTACATGCTTTCTTTGCCAATTGTCAGATTTGTACCGACAGAATTGTCAGTTGGCAAAGAAAGGATTTTCATGCACAATTGACTGGAAAGGCGCTACAGCTGATCAATTGGCAACTGAATTTCGGGCATGGTTGAGGGGATCTGAGTGAGATCCCTGAGCTTGCTAGCGCGGTGCCTTGCGGAGATGCGGCAGCGAGGCGCGTCGACAAAGAACGATTCACTGGGGAGCAGGTGTTGAGAGAGACATTGGCTGGTGTACCGGCGTGCATCAAACTAAAAAGCTACGTCGAGATAGTTTTGGTTTGCAGACTCTCGAATGCACCCCGGAACGTAAGCTGTTAACGGCGTGCGAGCTAACAGTCATTGTTCACGGAAATGGAGGTAGCTTTTCATCTGCCATCCGGGGGCAGCCTCGAAAAAGGGTTGGTGGTCCTCCCCATCCATCCATCCCACGTTGTGACAACTGCGGGACCCCTACCCTCGGAAAACAAATTTTGAAAAGCGCGTTCAGGAGCATAAATAATTCAAAAATGAACCAATTTTGTCGGTCTCAACGTCTGGTAATAGCCACGGCTGTGGCGAGCACGGCGAGTACAAGAACGTTGGTGAATTGTCGCGATTGAACCGACTAGTCAGTATGAATGTTTTCCTCGGGTGGTCGGGTGTGGACGAGGAGGAGGAGCCCTTTTTTGGGTCGGAGCTCGAGTGAAGCATGCCCCGTCCGCCCGTCCCTGCCTGGCGGGTCCGGACACCAGACCCAGACCCAGGACGCTACCGCTCCCATACCGCCAACGCCCGCCAAACTAGGGCGGGCCTATAACCATGGACCGTGTGTCTCCCCATTTTGCCCATTTGCCGTCCCTCTTCCAGGTTCTCCTCCTGGGGGCTGTTGTTGAACTTTTTTCCTCGTCCTCGGCCTCCGTCTCGTCCCGCCTCCTCCTCTCCTTTTTTTCCCTCCCACCTAACCTTGGCCACCTCAGGGACCGACCTGACCTCCAGCTTCGACCTGCAACTCCCCGCGTTCAGCTTTCTTTCTTTCACCACACAACGCACACCATATCCAGCGCGGCTGACCGCCTTCCACATACGCAGCAGGGGTACCGTCAACTTCCTTCGCTCCCGTGCCGGGCCGTGACCCTTCCGACCCAAGGGCACTTCCCTACCTGACCTCTCTCTTTCTCCCCTACACCCTCACTCTTCCGTCGCGCGCCGTCCCCCCTCTTCCTCTCTGTCAACATAGGCAGTCAAGGCGCACAGCAATCAGCTCTACCGCTCAAGTATCCAGTCGCATCTTGTTATTTTCTATCAGCCTTGCATGTAAGTGTCGCGCTCGCGCGAAGCCCCTACCGGCCCCACGAACCCTGCTTCTGCTCGACCACACAACTCTCTCCACCCAGGATCGAGACCTCAAACCACAACACCCGGTTTCTGGGGCACACCACCCACAACGCGTCCCACAATCGCCTTCCACCACCGGCGCCCACTGTCGCGCTTCGCTTCAGCTACTGCACTTATACTCGTGAGAGACGAGGCTGACCAGCCTTGCAGCAGCTTTTTCAATCCGCCCAAAGATCTAGCTCCGACTCGTCGCCGGCATGGTATTGCAGCCCCCAGCTCCCCCCGAACGCTCCGCCAGTCTGCTTACCTCTCTTCCAGGTGCTCTACAAGCGCAAGCCGGTGCAGTTTATAACTGTACCGGACGTCGACGATGACCAAGAGGTACGCATCTTACTGTTTACCCCCTTTCCTACTTACAATTCGCTATTGCCGCTGATACTTGCTCCTCGCTACCCACAGGTCTGGCATATTGCCCAAACGGGCGAGATCTTTACCACGTACGAGGACTACTTGACTAGGTTTGTTTACTCGGACGCCTGCAGTTGTGTGATAACGAGCTGACCAGACTCTAGAATGGACTTTTATAAACAGGTACAGTACATCTAAGCCAGTCAAGGCGCGATCGACATGCTCACTAACTGCTTTGCTTGCAAAATAGAAACGTTTCATTTGCCCAATAACCGGACACTCCGGACTGACCTTCTTCGAGGCACTCCAGAGCGAGGTAGGCATAGCACTTCATTCTTTGTTGCTTACTTTTGCGCAAACTTGCTGACCGGGGTAAAGCTCGCTGGGGCCGCTGAGGTCGAACAGGCATTCCCGGAAGCTCTCAAAGGGCCCATTCTCCGACGCGTCCAGTTCCAAACCGTGTCCCGAATCGACACCCTGGTCGACCACATCTACGACGAGTTCAAGTCCGACTACTACCCCGGAGAGACCGTTACAGTGACCATCCTGGATGGCAATCGATTGCATGGTGTTGTCCGGGACAAGACTCGGTTTGGCAGCAAGGTCCTTCCCGACGGTACCTTGACACCCCCGTTCTCGACATACTTTGTCAGTTTGGACGAGCGCCCCTCTGAGGAAGCCGTGGTTGACGACACCCATATTTGCCGCGACCGCAAGATCTTCACCAAGTCGGTTCTCAGGGCCTTCATCAAGAGGAGTGTGACAAGGGAAGCATGGACCGGAGCACCGTGGTTGGTGAAGCATGACATCGCCGAAAAGTACAAGATTGACACGCGCGTTCCGCCCCATTTGCGATACGACAACAAACTCCTCGAGCGGAAGCAGATCCAGGCGCAGAAGAAAATGATGCACCCCGACGCCAGCAACACGTCCTCTGGCTCGTTTAGTCCGACAGGCCCGGTCCGGTTGCCAGAGTTGAAACCGGCACCCAAGAGCCACAAGTCTAAGGCACATCAGGCCCAGCAGGCTCAACATCATGGTAGCTCAAACAAGAAACAGCAGACCCTTTTTGCCGGCCCCGAACCTGGCAAGTTTGCTCATTTGCCGCTTCCCGGAAACCCCTTCCAATTTCCTCTCTCCTATCGCAACCAGCATCACGATCTGTCACCGGCATACTCCCAGCCGGAGGCGCCGCCGCCTCCTCCGCCGCCCAAGTATCCCATCGAAGACTTGCAAGTGGCCCCCCGTGGCAGAGTCAGGCCGCAGATCAAATATATATGCAACGACCCTCCCGTCAACGACGCGCCACCTTCCAAATTCCCGCTAAGCGATAAGATCCTCATGAAGTCGGTCGGCCCATTACTCGAGACCTGGGACACGCTGAACGTGTATGCCGAAATCTTTAAGCTGGATTCGTTTACATTTGACGACTATGTGGAAGCCCTACAGATTGCATCTGAGGAGTTGCCGGTAGAACTATTTACCGAAGTACACTGTGCAGTACTTAAAATTCTTGTCAGCGAGGAGGGCAGGCTACAAATCCAGCTTCCAGAATTGCAAGAAGAGGATGAAGAGGAGGAAGAGGAGGACCAATCCGCCGAGCCGACTCCTGAACCCGAACCCCAGCCGTCCGGACGAGCTACTAGAAGTAGCATGGCCAAGCTTGAGGCCGAGAGGATGGCAGCGGAGTTGGCAGCGGAGGCGGCAGCGGCGCAGGATGCGAAAGATGCGCCGAAGCACCGGGCTGAGGACCTCCTCCGAGGCTTCGACTGGGTTGAGCAGCTGAAGAAGCGCGAGTTCAAGGATGGCGGATGGGAGATGATTATCGTTGGAATTTTGCACCAGTTATCGAAGAGTGATCGGCAAAAGGCAAATTGTGAGGAGCTTTTGCAGCAGCTCGTCCCTACTGATATCGATCCGAGCCAAGAGACTGTGCGCCAGCAGTACGCCGCGCTGGATATCAACTATCGCGTCCAAGCTCTCCAGATAATATGCATGTTGACGGCCGAGACCAAGGCTGTCCGCGGCTACATGGAGGTCTGTAGCGAGACGATGACAGGGTACCGCAAGGAGAAGATCGAATGGCAGCGGAAGAGGAAGCAGGCTATAGAGGATTTGAAAAGCCTTAATGATGAGCGCAAGATCCTACTTCCGGACAATCTTCCGCCGAGTCCTCCTTTGGAGCCAGTCAAGATCAACGGAGACATCAAGATGTCAGATGCGGACAGCCTGCTTGCAGATCACACGTCAGACGAAGTCCAGGACAGTGAAGATGAAGCAGTCTTGGGAGGACGAAAGCTTCGACGCGCCCAGGATCGCTTGGCCGAGCGCAAGCGCAAAGCCGAGAAGGAACAGGAGCGCAAGGAGCGTGCAGAGGCAGCTGCCAAGATGCCCAAGCAGTCGAAGCAGTTCATCAAGCTAGAAAAAGATATCCAGAAAAAGGAGCAGGAAATCAGCGAGTGCGAAAAACAAATTAGGAATCTTGACAATGACCTCCGCGAAGCCGACTGCCCGCGTACACGCGTCCTCGGCAAGGATCGCTTCTGGAACCGGTACTACTGGTTTGAGCGAAATGGCATGCCCTACGCTGGTCTACCCGACAGCTCGACCGCGGGCGCTGGATACGCCAATGGCTGCATCTGGGTGCAGGGTCCTGACGATCTGGAGCGGGAAGGCTATATTGACATGATACCCGAATATCGGGACGAGTATAAGGCCAAGTTCGACATGACGGTACCCGAGCGCAAGAAGCTTGAAGAGGGTAACACGAGCGTGTACAATGCCCGCCAGTGGGGCTTTTACTCGGAAGGTGAAGAGGTTGACAAGCTTCTGGAGTGGCTGGATCCGAGAGGGTTCAACGAGCTCAGGCTCCGGAAGGAGATCGTCAGTTACCGAGATCGCATCGTTACGCATATGGAGTCGCGGAAGGCCTATCTGGGACTAGACGCTCCGGAAGAGGCTGTTAACGGTGACAAGGAAGCCGAAGAGAAAAAGAAGGACGACGAGCCCGTTGTCGGAAATAAGCGCATGAGCACGCGAGGACGTAACACGGCGAAACAGGCCCCCGAGCCGACAACGACATATCGGTGCCTGAAATGGGAGAACACGTACGCGTTGGAGATGATTGGCCACAAGCACTCGGAGCAGCCGGCGCCGGTCCGGGCGAGAAAGCAGACCAAGAGGAAGAGCGAGGCTGCTGAGCTTGCGCCAGAGCCGGTCACCACGAGAGGCAAGAAGGCTAAGCAGGGCGGTAAATAATTGTATCTGTTGCCCGTCTGTGTGTTTTAAGTTTCAAGTCGACATACTTGCTATTGATGGGGAAGGACATAAAATGGAGGCTCGGTCAGGAAAAAGTTGTATTGCATTTGCTTTTGGGCTTGCAAAGGCTCTGTTGGGCTAGATTTGAGCTGTTGCTGGGTGGACGGATGGGCTGGATGGATAGGAGTAGCGTGTTGCTTTCTTTGCTTTTGCTGTGGTTGACGGATGGGCGGTGGGTTGGTAAGGGCTTGTTTGGTTTGGTTGTTATATGGAGGGCATCTATCTGCTACTGCCACTGCTACTGCTGTGTGCGTCGGGTGTATGCATGATCATACATTATTCCGTCAGGGCTGTTGCCCCTACATTTCAAGTAGGGTATGTAGCCTGACTGAGAGAGTTACCTTGATGGGGATGGAGCATAATTGCGTTTTGTTTTCTAAAATTCTTCGGTTACATAGATAAGACAAAATAAGTACCTACCTTAGCTGTCTGTGTTGGGTGGCATCTTTGCGGTCTTGACAGGCTAGATATACCTACTGGATGCATACATAAGGTAGCTAAGGTAGTATTTGTTAGATTGGGGATCTGGGAAGTCATGCTGGTTGGGAAGAACTCGATAGAGAGAAGTGCCTTACGTATGAGAATGGAGGAGATGGTGACGGTGGATTGGTTGGTTGGCTGGTTCATATATATCCATGCAGGTCTGGAACGAGCAATTACAGCTTCCAAGTTTTTGGGACAAGTCACGGGTTCTTAGCGGGTCATGCGAGAAATCCGAATCTGAAACCTCAAGGCGCGGAAAAAATTATGCTTCTAACCTACTTAGCCGAGTCCCGATTTGGATACAACCTAGCTTGGAAGTGATAATGGGGAAGCGACGCTGGATTCTTTCATCATTGCGCTTTCCTCCTTTCTCTTGCAATTTTCATTGTGGGCTATTTTTCTTCCTCTAATTGCTCCGTTTATTAACGTTGATCGGCCGACCGACGACGTCCAAAGGAAAATATGAGACAGTTCATACGACAGCTCCCCTTTTGCTTGTCATTGTTGGGATTTCTCCTGCTAGGTATCGTAGCAGGGTGGGAGCATGTTAAGGATGCCCAGACTCTTGAAGATACCATCGCTGGAAATGATGTCGTCTTGGTAGCTTGTGAGTGCCGCAGTTTGAGCATCGTCAGATGTGGTGGTTTGGTTAGCTAACAGAGTTTATGGCAGTTGTCGCGGTATGCCAATTCTTGTCTTGCAAAGTCGCGACGTTCATTGATTACAGGCCATTGACTTAGCTGAGTATTGAACGTGCAGTCAGACGAGTAAGGAACCTGATGATATAGTTCAAGTCGAGCAGAAGAACAGCTAATACCTGTCATAGACCCAAATCGACGTCTCTTGAGCCGGAGTGGCTATCAGCCTCGGCAGAGCAAAAGAAACAGCTCGTCAGCATCGACTGTGTCTCGGCCAAGGCGGTCTGTGACACGTACGAGATCGCATATTTTCCCTCTATCGTGCTCTTCAAGTCCGGGAAACCTGCCACGCAGTATCGAGGTGCACGCACAGCAAGAGCGTATGTTGATTCTCACCAAGAATCTAATTAACCAACGTGAGTTCTCATTAAGCATGGGACCTACAGAATCATTCAATTTCTCGCCAGATCGAAGCTTCCCACTGTTTCGGAGGCCCTCGGTGCAGAGGAACTTAGTGCCTTCAAAGACGCCGACGACATCGCCTTTGTCGCCTTCCTCGATCCCGAGCATGTCAGTTCAGCCAAGACTTTCTCTGAAGTTGCTTCACGATATCGCGATGAATTTTCGTTCGGCACCGTGGTAGATTCGTCAGTAGCTGAAGCCCAGAATATCAAGGTTCCATCAGTAGTATGCTACCGATCAGTCGACGGAGATACTGTCGTGTCGCATTTTGAGCCCGACAAACTGGATGCTTGGATCAAAGATTCATCGAGGCCAGTGCTCGGGGATCTGACGGTATTAAACCGGCAAAGACTTCTTGACGTGAGATTCATCAACCCCATATCTCGCGCACAGATACTGACCTGTACAGCGTGGATGGCCAATGGTTTATCTCTTCGCACCAACCGAAAGCGCGCGACAAGACCTCCGCAAGTCACTGTACAAGTTTGCAAAAGACTACTACGACTCGTTAACCTCTGTTGTCGTCGACCCTCTCGAGTTCCCTGAGTTGATGGGTCAACTGGGCCTTGATGCGAACTCATTCCCCGCCGGTGCCGTTCATCAGTTGTCCAAAGACCGCATCTACCCATTTCCCAAAGACAAGGCGCTGAACGCGAACTCGGTCCAACAATGGGGTCTTGATGTGTATCAAGGTCGCATCAAGCCTTGGACGCTGCCGGGTGTTACGACCACCTATGAGGACCTCGGTCCAATCAAGGTGGCAACACGAAGGATATCAATGAGAACTTATCCGGGCATGAAGATCAAGGTTGCAGGACACGATGAGCTATAGCTTATGCGTACATGAAAACGCTGGTCCCCATTCATTGTCATTATCGTCGAATCAGACAAACCCCGAAAGGAAACACCCGCCAACAAGCCCAGAGAAGAGATCCCCATTGTCATGACCATTAGAGAAAAACAGCCCAAAGAAAACGAGCAGTTACGGCCATCGTGTTCGAAAGACGGTCATCCCTGAACCGAGCCATCAGATCACCCATTAATCTCCTAACTAAATCGAACGACAGCGAACAAATTATCAAAAGAGGAGCGGCCCACTGATCCTTCATTGTAACCGTTACACCTGTTATGCAACTTCATTCTGTCTTCTGAGGCAGAACTCCAGCCCTCGGCTGCGAATTTCACTCCGAATCATCGATTCCATGACTTTTGCTCGTCTCCTGCACCACCAGTGTTCGTCAGTCGGTAGAAGGATTCCCACAACCCGGTAAATGTGGAACAGAAGGACGAGGGCGCGCGAGTCGCCCCCCGATATTAGGGGTAAGAACGGTCCGAAGCAGAGCATAGGAAATGTGAGAACATATCGCACAATGTCTGCTTGCGTGAGTACCGATCGAGCGCAATCAGGTGGAGTCGGGCCAGTGGCAAAGATGGACGAAGCAGGGCAACCACCAGAAGCATCCCGATCCTCGATAAAGGCGATTGCAACCGCCAGACGCACCGCGAGACGCTCGTAAGCGTCGCGTTCGAGCGTTTTGTTATGCTGCCCAGCGCTCTCCACGAAGATCTCACCCATCTTGTAGCTCTGCCACAGTGTTGCTACCTTGAACACATGCCCATTGAGGGACTGCATATTGAAGGGCACATCGTTGGGCCACGCAGTACCGTTGTCGAAAATCGTGTCTGAGGAGGTCGATGAGAAGGTGGGCGACGAGAATGTGGGCGACGAGAATGTGGGCGACGAGTAACTGACTGGGCTCTGTGAAGCAGGTAGATACGAAGGAGAGTACGCGAGGGGAAAAGCATCACGGCCACCGTGATAGCGGGGGTTGTCGTAAAGATCCATGAACCCCTGTGCAGTCCTCTGCCAGTTGAGCCCCCGAGCATCAACCACGTCTTCTAGCGCCATGCAAGGCTGAAGAACAGGAACCCGCATAAACACGCTGTGTGCGGTTTGGAAGAGCGGCCAAGCCATGAAGAAGATCTGACGAACGCCAGTGGACAGCCAGTAGAGACGATCTGCCGAGAGATCTAAAGGCTGATCCGCGCCGGTCCGAACCTCCATGAAGCTCAGATCGCACCACATCAGGTGGTGGACAAGGATGGCCGTGCCAAGAAGAGCGTCACAGTTGCTTGCCGTGATGGGACTTGACAGGGCCTTGCGGTAATCACGGAGAGCCTTGTCAAGCAGCCCATAGTTGGCCTGATGGTAACGCGGCTCACCAGGAACAAGATACGCCAAGTGTGCAGCGGCCAGGGAGAGTACCGCGTTTACAAGATAGGTGTGCTGCTGAGACTGCAGTGGAGGACATTATATGTTTTAGCCCCTCCAGTCATGCCTATGGCGTAGCATGTGCTCTGCAGAGCCAGGAGAAAGGGGGTGGGGGAACCTACATGGAAAGCCAGCTGGAGCATGGTCGGCCATATTTCCTGGAAGCACAGTGTGGGAATCGTGAACCTCTCAAAGTGATGCAGGAGCTCCATATGAACCAGGTTGATGGGTTCACTTCCGGGCCCGCGGGATGGTCCCGTTGAGGCGATCTCATGGGGGGCCGATGTGCCCTCCATCATGTAGTCGTCGCCATCTCTTGGTCCAGCTGGCCTATGGCGGACGCAGGTCTCGTTACGCTTGACGCAGTTGCCGCATGGATACGCCTCGTCGCACTACAGAAACCTATCAGCGAAACCACCCATCGATCTCCTCCATCTCGCCAGTCAACTTTCGAAGGAGTTTCCCGCAACAAGGCCGAACGCTTACTTTCACCTTGCGTTTCTTGCACCTCACGCACCCCAACCGGGATTTCTGTGGTCACGATTAGCCTTGGATCGACCAATTTCATCAATCTGCAAAGAAGCAATGGTCCACACGACGTGGCCACCAGCCACAATGGCAAGCAACCCATAGTGACTGGATACGACGTACCCTGTGCGGTCTCTTCCTCCGGGATACATCGTCTTCGGGTCCGACGACCCTCAAAGTCGGCTGATCCCTACCGTTCGGCACCACAAGAAAGGTGTTTGCAAAGCCGGTAAATTGCATTGATGACCCCATCACTATTTGTGGCTTTTTGGTTGTACAGTATATATGTTTCACGAATCCAACAAGTCGTGGAAAAGGGGCTCTCTGTGGACAAAACTCGGTGACGCCGACGAAGAGAGAAAAAACGAGACAAGATACATTCATTCTCTTAACTCTGGCATGACCCTCGTACACTGACTGCCAGTTGCCTTTGGTTATGTATAGTTTCGCGGAAATACAACAACACCTGGCTTGGCGGAGTATTATTGATCAGTCATCCGGCAAGCGTCACAGAGTAGAAGCGACTCTTCCCGAGGAAATGCACACATTCCATGCTCCAGACAACACAATGACAAACTAGAGGACCAGCGGCTCACATCGCCAGTTACATGCTCTCGTCTTCCATAGGCGACCGCATCGAAAATCCTTTGAGAATGTATTTCTCCGTGGCGGCGGATCAAGGGAAGGGCTTCGAAGATTTACTAGCATCATTGAGATCCGGGTTAACCCGCCGAACTGCCTGTTGAGCAGGGTTATGTTGATATTTTCTGACTGGGAAAGGAGGTCGGTCGTCGATGAAGGGCGTCCTGGGATGATGAGTGAGCACATGGTCGTATTCCCGAATCAGCGTTGGGGTACTGTTCATGGTGTGGCTTGGCAGAGCAGAGTGCAGGATCCATTGTGATTGGCGAGAGGCGAGAATAGTCTCTCACCCGACTTGACAGCGGGAAGCCTGACAAATCACCTAACCCTCTTGCGCGACGTCAGGTCCAACAATTGGTAGGAAATATTGGGGTACGGGGATCGTCTGTATGCCCATTTCCGCGGACGCGGAGATGACGGAATGGTGTTCCATTCGAAAAGAAGCTTACCTCAGCTCCACGTGAAGTTAACACGAGGAAGACAGTGTTTATCTCATGCCATGAGGTGTGACTCGAGTTACGAGGTGTAACAGAGAAAAGAGAAAAGTAGGCATTACTACTATGATTTCCGGGTCTAAGAATACTCCTTATGATCTATGTCGATTGTCTGAACAATATTAACCACCCAAATGTACCAAACCAGCCGTCGTCACGTCAACTACCAACCGAGAGTCGATGATTCTATGTCTCAAACCCGCTTATTAACCCAGTAATGATAATATCCAACAATATATGCAAGAAGAGAAGAGAAGAAGAAAATGGAGATGCGGACCGTCTCCAGTGTGTATCAGAAACACCGCCGCGATAAAAAAAGTATCCAATAAGGTAGGTATGTAGATATGTAATCAATGACAAACCAAAAGAGAGAGAAAGAAAGCTGCCATCTACCGCCGATCAGCCTTGTTCTTCTCTCCCATCTCCGGGGCTGTCGTCGTGGGCAAACGGTCCACGTCGTCGGCCAATACAAGGTCCTGGTACCCAGACCGCGTGCTGCGGTGGCTCCTAAGCTGCCTCAGCACGTTCTCCTGGTTGGTCTGGATCTCATGCAGCGCCTCGTCCTCGTCGATCATGACAGGCTGGTCCTGCTGCTGCTGCGTGCCAGTGCCACGCATGCGCTGAAGCACGACGGCGGCCTCGGCGGCGTACTTGCACTTCATGCGGATGGCGGCGCCGTACCGCCAGAACAGAAAAGGGAAAGGCACGCAGGCGAGCGCCAGGAAGGCCGGGATCGTGCTGGCCCAGTGGATGCCCAGGTCCTTGTACATGTACGGCGTGAAGAGTGGGAAGGCCGCACCAAAAAGTGAGCGCAGCACCGCGTTGGCGGCGAGCACCGATGCCGCGAAGACGGTGTAGCTGTCAATCAGGTAGCCAAGCAACGACAGAAAGACGAGCACGAGGCCGGCGGCGAAGAAGGCGGACGCGATGATGGGCACGATCCAGTGGATTTCGGGGCCGTTGGTCCACGCGAACCAGAAGAGGCCGACAGGCAACAGAACGGAGCCGACGATGGCGGGCGGGAGGCGCGCCTCGGGCGGCGCGTTGCCGTCGTGCTGCCCGGCCACACGGATGTAGCGCTTGTTGTCGAACATGGCGTACATGACGCCTGCCATCATGCCGACGGCCACGCCGACGAAAGCCAGACCGCCGATGCCGGGGGTCCAGCCGCGGTACTGCTGGAAGACGATGGGGAAGGCGGCGAACATGAGGTATAGGGTGCCGTAGATAATGGCGATGTAGACGGACGACAGGAAGACGATGGGCTCGCGGAAGAGGAGGATCCAGGGGCGCGAGAGCGCGGCCCGGATCTGCTCGGCTTTGGTCTTCTTGTTGTGCATGTCGAGCTTGGAGACGTAGGTCTTGCCGGTCATCTTGGACATCTTGGCGGCGCGGCGGCGCAGGAGCACGGGCGCGTACGTTTCGGGCACGAAGACGACGCAGACGATGAAGAGCACGCCCGTAAAGATGGCCATCAATCCCTCGATCCAGACCCAGCCCTCGGCCTGGCCGAGGAAACCGCCGACGATGGGGCCGATGGATGGACCCAAGAAGGGCGCGATGGCGAAGATGCCTGAGGCGATACCGCGTTCTTTATGGGGTTAGAAGTCGATCAAGGCTGGGATGAGAGAGAAAGGAAGCGTACCGTTGGCAAGGAAAATGTCGGCAATGACACCACCCGAGTTGGTCAGAGGGGACGAGCCGAACGCGCCGGCGAAGAAGCGCAGGGTGACGAGCGTCTCGATGTTCTTGGAGCCCGTGGCGCCGGCGTTGAAGACCGTCAGGCCGAGGTAGCTGACGAAGAAGATGATTTGTCTGCCGTAGAATTCTAATCGGGGCATACAGATTTGTCAGTTTGATGTTTCTTTTCGCATTTCACATTTATCCGTTGTTTGTTTGTTATCCCCTCTCCTTTTTTACAAATCATGCCCCTGACCGAAACAAACAAACAGAAAAAGGTTCTCGTTTCCAACAACAATCCACTACCACCAACTTGAAAGAAAAAGAAGAGAGCAGAAACATACCACTGAGAGGCGCCCATAGCAAAGGCCCAACCGCGAAACCAAACACGAACAACGACACGCCCAAGATGGCAACAATGGTGCTGACGTGGAAGTCTCGAATCACTTCCGAGATGCCACCCGAGAAGGCTGTGCTCACGAAAGCAACAGCAAGAGTCGCAAAGGCTTGCAGGACCGTGATGGTCCACTTCCTCCAGGCGGGGAACAGGAGCGGGTTGCGCGCGTCGTTGGGCAAGAAGTCGACGATGTAGGGCGACTCGGGCGTGCCCTCCCCGGGATACGTGTGCTCGAGCACGCGGGTGTCGACGCCGGCGGAGTCGAGGATGAGGGCGAAGTTGCCGACTTTTTGGGGGGCCGAGGAGGGTTTTTGGGCCTCGATGTCCTTTTCGTTCGCCATGGTATGTGTGGTGGTGGTATTGTTGTTATCGGGGAGCTGTGTGGTGGATGAGGAGGACGTCGTCGGCGGGGACGACGATACCATTGTGACCTTTTGACTTATCACCAGTAACCAAAGCAAGAAAGACGGGAGGAAAAAGAGAAAAGAGAGGAGGAAGTGAGTGGATGTGGATTATCTCTCTTGTAATTTCTGTCCGACTAGACAGAGAATAGTCAAGTTTGATACAAGAAACAACAGTGACGCATGCACAAACACATAAGGCAGGCCAAGAAAGGTAAAGAAACGATGAAACAGTGGTAAATGAAAACGAGAAGAAGGGAAGGTGAGTAACCAGAGGAGGGGGAGGCAAAGGGGAGGTATATCGAGGAAGAAAATCTTTCTCTTTTCTGTCTACCTAGGATGTACATGGGTAAATCTCCCAGGGGGGCCCGCCGGTAGGGCGGACTCCCTTCATCGAATCCCGGCCGGTAGCTGTCGCCGGGATGTTGATGGTCACTATTGTACATATTACCGGTAAATTTACGGGTGTACCTAGTAGTCTTCATAATCTCGTCTCGGATACCTAGATCTGTCCAGATTTTTCTGTCTGTGTGATTTGTCCGCATAGTCAAGAAAAGCATTTTGTTTGTTTGGGGTTGCATAAAGGAAACCGACTCCACCAAGTTCCCACGGCACCGGGATTTTGGCAGATCCGTTTTGATACGGGCATTCATCTGTTCATGTGCAAGTCGATGTTGTGTGTTGGTGTTCACTAGGTATACTTTCCGTCTCTGTCTGCGTGATTCACACCTTGCTTTCTTCGTACCGACACACACCGAATGACTTGTTCTAGGGTCTATTGCCTGTTGTATACAATGGGAACGGGGAAGGTGGTATCCGATCGGTTTGGATGTACGGGATGCTTTGAGCGTATAGATATACTTTTACGGTACTCGATACGGATATGTGTAAAGATGAATCCCTGATGCAATCCAGAAACAAAAAAGAAATCCGATGAAAAGGAGTGGATAAGAGATCCAATCGGATGACAGGGCAGATATCACCGACGCTAGCATCTTAGCTCCCGCTGCTTGTGGCGCCACCGCCTCGCCTCGGCCCACGTTCCTTGTCGTTGCTTGTGCAGCGGGTGCCTGTGGATACGTCACTGCCGTTTGACCTCGGCTTGTTCGATTTGGAGACGACCGATTGTCTTGCCCTGGCCCTGACGGTCATCTGAATAGATCCGTAGCGAGTCGGCAGGAAACCGGGCTGTGACCCGAATCCCGGCCGACCGTTCCACGATAGTGATACCACCGGGTCGGGACCGCCACACTAAGGTACCTACTTAAGTGCTTTACTCCTAACATGAATCGATGCAACCGATAACAAACCCAAGTACACATACTTACCTATGCACGGGTGCATTCGGTCTCCGATTGACTCATCATATTTTTTTCAGACCCCAGCAACAAGAAGAAATTCTGCATCTGCTTGACAATTGGTGTACTTCACGTAGGCCAGGTACCTACCTACCAGGTATCTGTCCGTATCCTTACTAGCGCCGGTTAATCAAAGTACGGCCGCCGCCTTACGAGCCGAGCCGAGGCTCCTCTAGTCTGGAAACCGCCGAGCTATCAACAGCCTGACTGTCTGACAGCTACGGTTAATACCTAAGTAACCCTTGAATCAAACAAATTAGATATGGGAGGACAGAGGGTATTTTTAACCTAGTAACGTATTTGTATTATATGAAGTAGCGGTACTTGGTGAATGAAGCCAAGGCATCTACTATGGTCGCTTTGATACTTAATAAAAATTCAGCCGGATGGATATCTGCTACAATTATTGCTCGTTATAAGCAGATCTTAGGAATTCATAATGCCTCCTTTCACAACGTCGCAGAAAATGATGCCTAACCAAAGAAAACAAAACACATCTATACCAGGTACATAAACCATCCCGTCTCCGGCTGAATGTTGTCATAGCCTTCCCACCGATGCCGATGGTAGCTACTCCTAGTAGGACTATCAACAGAATTAGCAACAAGACTCCGACGAGACCCAAACGATTCCTCATCTCCTCCCACCGGTGCAGACGACCGCACACTCTTCCTGACCCCGATTCCAACCGACCCGGCAACCATCTCGGTCGGTATCCTCACCCCGTTATCCAGCAACGTAACCGGCACCTTGGTAAATCCCATAGGTATCTCGCTCCTCGATAGCTCGAGTGTCTGCCGCTGTCGTCGTCGTCCTCCTCCCCCCCCATCAGTATTTCCATGTAAACACTCTCCCTTCTCATCCCAATAGCAGAAAGCGGTGATCCATCCCGAATAGGTAACGCATCCGCTGCCATTAGGGGTATGCTTGTCCACGATGCCCTTCCAGAATTTCTGCGCCGCTCTACCCTCTGGTTCGTGAAAACTCTCGACGAACCCCGCCAGCACCAGTCTTAATATGGATGTATACCATGTCCTTGGGCCCGACCCAAAGCCTCCGGTGCCCAGCCGGCTGGCGCACCGCTCGGCAATTTCGATCCAGTCCTCCACTTCACCAAGCAGAGTGACACTCGGAATCCCGCACCGCGTGCCCCAGCTATAAGTAAAGTACCTTTGCATCGTGCCCATGAATATGATGCTCGCGACGGCCTGGTCGGGCTTCTCGGTCGTACTAAACCCCGGCAGGATCCAGTCCCGCAGGTCCGGGTCCTTGAGGCTATCGCTCATCAGTTTGGTCATGTGGAACGATATTTCGCCGTGGTTCAGTGTTGGGTCGTCCAGCTCGACGTCGATGTGAAGTTCCTTTTGCCCCTGGGAGCGAGAGACAAAGTGCGAGCGGAGGGCGTCGGCGTTGGCGTTGATGTAGGCGCTGAGTTGGGTGAGGATGGCGAACCAGACATCCTCGGGCCGGAGGACGAGGTTGTGATGCTCGTTGTAGGCCTCGATGCAGGCGTGTACGAAGCCGTTCTTTGTCGCGAATATGGTGGAGGATGAGTGGGATAAGGAGGAGAAGGAGGACTGGACTATTTGTTTGGGTTTAGGCGTGCTGCCGGTGCCTCGGAAAGACAGCTTGTCACCATCGTTGCTGGTTATGCTGGATAGTAATTGCTCTGGTGAGGTCGCGAGTGTGAATTTGGTGTCTGGTTCGGACTGTCGCTGCTCACGCGCCCCCCAGGACTCGGCGGTCTTGGACGACGGTCTGACCGTCACGGGCATGGTTGCTGTGAGTCGTTCATATGCTCAAAGGGCTTCCTTTGGATGACTCTTGTTGTAGAGAGCAACGCACACCGCGTAGTGAAGAGACGAGGGATTGGAAAGAAATGGAAAGGGGTATGACAACTGCCATCACACCATATCGGGCACAAAGATCGACACAACAGACTCACAAAAGAGAAGGAGCCAAGAGAATGCAACATGCACTGCACGTGGTCACAATGACGGAGTTTTAGGAAACATATTAAAAGGTGCTTGTATGCCGGCACAGGCAACGGCACTGCGCTGCAACAGAACAGGACCCAATGCGGCGGATGAGGGTGATGGGAGGCGGACAACAATGACTGGTCGGACGAATCGAGGTGTGGATGGTCGTCGGTCGACATTGTGGAAGATGGGCGTGCGCTAAGCCCTATTCCGCGACCGAGGGGCCTCACCCCCGGCCCGCTCCCCGACGCACCTTCATTGATTGATTACCCATTCCAACGCGCGACCCGCCAATTCGGTCGGACCAGACGGTCATTTGCCAGTGCGGCACCGGATTGGCATTCCAATCAGATCGTCAAACAGTAAAGCGGCACTTGGCGGGAGCCGCAAAATGGAGAGTCATCACTGCGACCTTCCTGATTGTGAGGACAACTCGGAGAAGCTAGACCGAACCCAACGGGCCACGGCCAGAGCTGATGTTACTTGTCCCCAAGCAGTAATATCGGTCAGCTTAACCAAGTCTTCGGAGAGCTGACAATGAAGGCATCTGTCTTTCGGGTGCTTTGTTCGGTGGACGGCGGCATGCCCGTGATGACTGATGGGATGGAATCGAAAGAGCAGTTGGATGCATCGGTCGACAGAAGGGCAAAAAGGCTAGACCGAACTTGAACTAATGCTAACGGCGACCGGGGTTCGGTGCACTGACCACTCAGTATGGCACCGAGTGGGGCACAAATGCACAGCATGATTGGACAATCGCGTCGAAAAAAGTCAGCAGGTGGCACCAAAAGCAGTGGTCAAGGCAAAAAGCTTGCCCAGACAGCTGGAACGGCTCCCCTCACGCTCAGCTCTGCACAGCTCTGCCGAGTCTGCACTCTTCAACTTCACGTCCAAAAATACTCTACCACCAGCTGACGACAGCTGCGCAACACCACCAGACCTTTCCGACATCAATCACCAGCATTCCCACCAGCTCCTACCACCCGGGAGATCCTCTTTCGGGGCAAGAGCATGAAATCATCCGCCATCAGGCCGACGCGTGGCCGTCCCAACAAGGTGACGAAGCCGGCAGCCGCTGGTCGTGGTACACCTGGTCGTCTCGCCCGTCACCCCCAAGCCCTCCACGACGCCCTTGCTGCTGAGCACGACCTCAAGCAAGACCAGTCGCAGGACCCGGCCAGCGTTTTCGAAGACACCAGGATGGGCGCAGAGGACTACGCAGCCGCTGCCGCTGCTGCCGTCGCCATGGAGACTGGTCTGGCCGGCGATGGCCCAGGCGAGGCCGAGGCCGACGCCGACATGGAAGATGATGATCCCGCCGCGAGCACATCCGGTCTCGGTCCCCACGTCGACCTCACGACCGCTGCCAACATCCTCGCCAACGGCGGTGCTGGCCCCACCGGCGGCAACCCACAACTGAATCCCCAAGACCAACACCAAGCCGAGATGCAGCAGGCGCTCGCCCAGGCTCAGGCCCAGCAACACCAGCAGCCCCAGGCCCAAATGGGAAACCCCCAACAGATGCAGGCTCACCAACCGATGGATCCGTCATTGGTCAGGACTACCGAGGATCTTGCGCACGAATCTGGTTACACTGGGCTCAATGTTGAGAGTGCTCTCGCGAAGAGGCTGGCCAGGGAGCCAGGCCACCGGCATGCCCAGCAACGACGCCCAGAGCAGCAGCTCAACCTGGGCAGGCGAAGCAACGTTGAGGCCTTGTTTGCCCACATAGCGGGCGAGCCTGCGCGTGTTCCTTGTAAGAACTGCCACAAGGGGCATGGTCCTTGGACAAGTTGTATTGTTGTCGATGGCCAGATGTGCGGCAGCTGTGCCAACTGTTGGTTCAACGCCAGCGGTGCCAGATGCAGCTTCCACGGTACGTTTGGAACTTTTATGCCCACGGAGCGTTCTGACATGTCATACGCAGAAACACGGAACCCGCAGGCCGTTCCCCAACATGCTTCGATCATGCCAGCTGCTGCCAATACTGGCATCCCTACCGACGCCGGGTACCGCAACTTCGCGACTCCTCATGGGCTGCTCCCTAACCCTCCGATGCCGAACCTGGCCCATGCTGGACTATTGACTGGCATCCCGGTTCTCCACAACGTGGTAAACAAGGCAATTACCGAAGTCCGCCAGGCCGACAAGGTCACCCGGCAGCTGATGTTGATTGAGGCTACGGCGAAGCAGCTGGCGTTGCAGATCGCCGAGTACGAGGAGATGACGCAGCAACAGGACCCTTCCGGCGGTCCTGGGCCCGGTCAGCAGGTTATGGGCGACGATGGCGGGGCATAGACGGTCTTTTCTCATGGCCCCCAAAACACACACCATCGATGGTCTCATCTCATGGCCTCCAAGACACACCACCCTTAAGTCATTACAAGTGAAATACAGCCCTACATCCAGGCCATGGAGACGCCATCGTAATAGATCGTAGGACGACAAATCTAATCAACACCACCTATTTTCACCATCGCTGGCGACAAACAAATCCCCATTTCTTCGATACAAAGCCGGACGTTGGAGTATAAACTGGCTTGATGGACAGGACCAGACGACTAGATCTGATCATGATTTGCGGCGATAGTTTGCTGCTTTTTGTTTTGGACCACTGTTTTTTTCGACCTAACAACCATCAGGATTTCATTTTGTGAGTTTGGGCAGATTGCTCATTTTGTTGGGAATAGCGTACACACAAAGGACATTGAACCCCCGTGAAATCGTCCATTCTTTCTCTGCTGGAATAAGGGGGTCATGGACGATGGTCGATATCAGCAGAACACCGCCATTACCACTACCTGTCTTGTGCTATTTAAGCATGGGGGCTCGGGATAGGAGAATCAATCGAGCGTTGGAAATCAGATCAATCGAGCAGGGCAAAGCTGCCTAGTTATGTTGCTTTTTGTCGCTGTCTGGGCTGCACTGGCTATCCGAACCGGGGAAAGCAACACAAGTCTCCTTTTTCGTTTGTATTGTTTGTTTTTATTTCGGGCATGGAATGCAAATCAGCGATACCCCATCATCTCTTCTTCTTTCCCAGTTTTTTTTTTGTTTCTGTTTTGTGGGTTGCCCTGTTTTCTATCTCGCTCTCATATGTACGAGGAGCCGCTCTTGTGCACACATCAGCTTTGCCTGGTTTGGGGTTACACGACAGGATAGTTTGAAAATGGCAACTCTGAATACCGCATGTGTAGGTACCATATTGTACCGAGCAGCGACTTGGTGGAATGGGAGGAAGAGTTGCGTAGAGAGCGAGCTGGGGGTTTGAACCGTTGTTGCTTTTGCTGCACCTTTTACTACGGCTACCAACAAATCAACCAACCTCTTAGGTACTATCTAGTTTGTTGAAGTACCTTGAGTAGTTTAATTGAGTTTTTTTTCTCCCCTGTTGCCTTCTTCACAATCATGTCATGCGGAACTGATCCTGATGAGGGAAGATTCGTTGAAAAGGTTATAAAAGTCAAAACTAACGAGTACGCCCTCCTCCGCCCAATTTTAGCCTGTTGAATGCTTCAAACCACCTTAAAATAAATGCCAAATATGATATAGCTCGATTCTCTTCTGCGAAATTCATCGATCACATAGGGTACCTAGCTAAAACGAGGTGAGGCAAGTAACTGAACATGAAACTGTGTATCGCATCCCGAATGTCCCGCATGTATAAGGTACTGTAACCACCAACCACTCCACGGAAGAAAGAAAAGAAACCGTAGAAAGACCTTGTCATCATCATCCAGGAGATATCAACACCAATGATCACAAACTCAACCACTCGCGTTGATAACCCGAATCATCTCCTCCCCCTTGGGCGCCGTCGTCAGGTTCTCGTACCCGTCCTCCGTCACCAGGATACAGTCCTCGATGCGCACGCCGCCAACATCGTAGTACTTGTCTAGCACCTTGGTGTTAATATACTTGGCGTGGAGCGGGTTGTCGAGAAAGTACGCCTTGATATATTCACGACAAAAGTAACTAAATTCTCACTCCGTCAGTGTCTCTCCCCCCTAAAAAAAAGACGCGGAAAACGTAATACTCACATGCCTGGCTCAACAGTAACAACCATATTCTTTGCCAGCGTCTGCCGACTCTTGTACGGCGGCCTGACGGTCACGGCGTCCCGGTACATGATGCTCAGCATCTCGGGACTCATCCACTCCCGTTTCGACGGGCCCGGGCGGTTGTTTGTCGCAGCAGAAGACCCAACCGACCACCCAACAATCAGCTTCTCGTGCCCGCTGACGTCGTGCACCTCCAATCCGACATGATGGCCCAGCCCGTGTGGGAAAAACGCGGCGACGGTCCCCTTGTTAAAGATCTCGGCCGCCGTGCCTCCGTGCAGAATCCCCAGCCGCAGCAGCTCCGTGACGGCCACGATGCAGGCGTGAAGATGCAGCGTGTAGTACACGACTCCCGGTTTTATGCGCTGGATGCACTCGTTCTGCATGCGCTCGACAACCAAGTAGATGGCCTGCGCCTCGGGACCGAATTTTCCGCCGACGGGAATCGTGCGCGTGATGTCGCTGGCGTAGCAGCGCCACTCGGCGCCGGCGTCGAGGACGACGACCTGGCGTCCGGCAAGCGGCTCGTTGTTGGCGTCGTAATGCAGCGTGCCGGCGTTGGGGCCGCTTCCCGCAATAACGGGATACGACTGGCGCTTTGCGCCCTGGGCGAGGCAGAACCCGCGGAAGATGGCCTCGATCTCGCGCTCGTTGGTCAGCTTCTTCAGCCGGCACAGCACGACCTTGTGCGCGGCGCTCGACACGGCGTTGGCGCGGCGGATCATGGCCACCTCGTAGTCCGTCTTGATGACGCGGGCAGCCTCGATGGCCGGCCGCAGCTTGGCCGTGTCGATGTGTACGACGCCCTTGGTGTTGGTCAGCTTGGGCGTCTGGTCCGGGTCGAGCACGAAGAGGGTGGACCCGGGGCTGAGGGTGCGGGAGAAGAAGCGCTCGAGGCCGGCGGCGTGGCGGACGTCGTCGACGGCGTAGGCGGCTTTGCATTCTTCAATGCTTGGTGTCGTGCCGTACCAGAGGGCGGACCGAGGGTCCGTGTAGGGGATCCAGAGGATGAGGATGTCGCGCGCGATGTCGTATGTCACGGCGCACCCGGGAAAATCGGCGCCCGAGAGGTAGTAGAAGTGCCGCCGCTGACGAAAGCCCGGTCCCATATCAGAGTACTCGTACAGCTTCTCGGTCTGGCCGGGGAGGAAAATGAGGCCATTCTGCACCCCAAGTTCTTTGGCGACCTTTTGCGCGTGTGTTTTGGCTTCAATATCCGTCAGTGATTTGGTCTGACAGTCGGGGTGGACTTCCAACAACATACCAGGAAATTTGCCAATCTTCTCATTTAGCCATGCATCGTTGAGTTGCTGCTTCAACCTCGCCTTCTCCTTGTCTGCGGCCGTCAGACCCGCTGGTGCTGATGACGAATCGCCATGCTTGGGCGGCACTTTGACCTCAATTGCTCTACATTTGTCATGTCAGTTAGAAAGATTTAAACGGGTATCGTAGCAGTAGGGTTTTTTGAACTAACAGCGCATCAAACTCATCCACAATGACAAGATCGTGATCAAAATCCATCTTCTTCCCTCTCGCGCCTTTGTCTGCGCGTCTGTCTAGCTTTGTCGCTTATGATCGGTTCGTTATATCGCTTAACTGCTGGAGAACAACAACAAGGACAGAAGTGGAAGACGGCCTAGTGGAAGTGAAGTGTTCCAAAGTTGCCAACCAAGCAAACAAAACAGTGCAAAATCGATGAGTGAGATAATGGGAATCTGCTCCTCCCAATCTGTTCTCAAAAACCTAGAACTAGGAGTAACTAGACGACGACTTCGACGCGTGTCGCTCGAGAGCCGGTCGCCTCCGCTAAATAATCTGGTAGTAACCAAACCGATGGGCGTAGTTCTGGAGATTGGGACTTCGGGCAGCGCGGGGGTGATTCCGGATAACTAGAGTTCTAGTTCTAGTAAACGGGGAGGCGACTTGTTGTTGTAAATTAAACCAGAAACTGACAGCGCGGACGGACGTTAGCAATACGCGCTAATACAAACCGAAATGTTAGGAGGACTTGCTTGTCAAAGGGACGGGAATCCGTGGTGGGTTGTCGGTTATCGGTGATGTGAGCGATTGTTGCCGGACCCGGACCACGCTCGGACAAAGACGCCACCCACCGAGCACACCTAGGTATTTAAAAGGTAACTTACCTAAGGTATCTAACACCAATGTTGGGTGCGTGCTGCGTGCTGCGCGAATAGGCAAGCTTGATCCCGTTATCAGCGAAAAACCCCACACCGACACGTTCGACAGCAGCAGCGGCTTGGAATGATTAGGTTGCGGGGGATAAAAGGACAAAAAGGGAAAGCTTTATCGTTGCGTGCGTGTGTGTCTGCATGGAGAAAGGGGAATTGGAGAAGAACAGCGAGCAGGACTGATTATTATTACTTGAAAAAGGAAAATGAAAAGGAGCGAGGGGTACAAGTAACCAAGGTAGGACTTTCCTGAATAGACAATAAATTAGATTCGACATCGGATTGCTAACAAGGCGCTGTTCGAATCGAATAACATGCAGTGAGCGAGTCTCACATGTCAGTTGCAAGACTTACCTGTACTCCGGTAGTGTGCGGGTTACGGATTACGCCCTTTCGATAACAACGAATACACTTCGTACACTCAGCATTAAAAAGACCCAAACAGTCATGAAAGTCAACAAGGCGCGCCCAACGCAGGTACCTGCTTAATGCCTGGTTATTTCGTCTTATGTGTTTTATTTTCATGTCTGTCATAAAAGACCGCCTCGCCTACCCCTCTCCTCACCCGAGCAAGGACCTTTCTCCTGAAATATTTCCTTTCAAAAACGTCCCCTATCCCCTGTAACAAATTTAAACCATCCAGCCAGATAGAGCCCAGATCCCGATATCTCCATTGCCCAAAAAAACATTGCACCTTTTTTTCTGTTCCGTTTTCATAAAAGTAAATCAAAACACAACCGGAAGGGGGGTATCAAGAAGCTTGCTCCACAATCCATTTCATCAAGTAAATAAGGCCCCAAAGAAAACATCGTGGTCCATGACACCTTTCTCTTCATCTCCCATCCGAGCAGGTCAATCCCGACAAAATATCGTCTCGCTCCGTCGTCCGCCTGACCCAGCAAACCACCAGTTGATGGCTTGCAACCCGTCGTCAGATACCTAGTCGCGGTTGCGTCGTTGCCGATCCGTCCCACGCCCATGGTTCAGCAAGGGAGGTGGCACCACGTGGCTCGGGCCGGGACCTGCGGGCCTAGTCTAAGTAAGCAGGTACGGATAGTCAAACCGGGATCCATAAGCCGCCGAGTCCGTGAGCCGCGTGGCATCCGCTAGTCAGAAACCAAAAGAGAGCTGTGTCGTCTCGTATGTCGCGCTATGGCTTGAAACAACTCAACCGTAACAAGCAGCCGGTCGTGGCGGTCCTAGTACCTTTCCGGCCGGTTTCCTCACCACCCACTCAGTAGCGTACCGGCCGACACGGGCCGAGACGGACCAGCCATTAGGCGCAGTCGTCATTTTCTGCGGCGAAAAACCGGGGTCCTATTCCTGAACCGGAGTTAGTCCGAGTTATTTGTACACCCAAGAACTCTCCCAACGGCCAGGCCTTTCGCCTAATAATTCATCGAAATGCTGCCGGGGTTCCAAGGATGCCCGTCCAGTCGTCCTGAAAATTCGGGTCCGCAATCATCTGCTCTACCATATGCCTATGCTGCTGATGCTGTGCAAGATGATGCTGATGTTGGTCTCCGCCTCTAGCTCCTCCCCCCTGCTGCTGTTGCTGCAGTGCAATCATGTTCGCCGTGTTGTACATCTGCGTCGGATCCATCCTATGATGATGCGGCCCCGCGTGGGCTGGTTGCACGAGGTACGGCGGGATAGGTCCCAGCAGTTGGCCCTCAATATCATCATAAATATTCGTCATGTAAAACTGCATCGCGTCCTGTGCCTGCGAATTTGTTCCCGACGGGTGAGATGCCTGTCGCTGCTGTTGTCCACCAGTGGCCGTACCTGTTACCGGATCGAGGAGGGGTTGGTTCGGATACGCAAACGGATCGGCCGAAGGGAACATCATGGCGTCGAGCTTGTAGATTGAGCTGGCCGAGCTTCCTCCCGTCTGCGGGAAGGCTGATCTCTGCCCCGGTGCACCTCCAGCGGTGCTGCTCGAGTCCGAGCTGGTTCCTCTCATTGTGATATCCAACGGCAAAAGCTCCTGCAAGTTAGTCGCAAAATTCTGCCCCGCTAGGCCGCCGTTCTGCTGTAGCCCAACTGTGTCGAACGATGTCGTTCTCTGAGGCCGCCGTACTTCTCTCCGGCCGGGGCCAGGTTGGGGCCGGACCAGCTCTTCCGACCTCCGCTGTGGTAAGGTATTCTCTCGTACTCCCGGATGAGCTTGCAAGGGCACGCTACCCGCCTTTGACCCTGGTGCCGGTGCCGATCGCTTCTTCGTTGTAGTCGGTCGAGTGGACGCGTTTTTCAGACTTTCTGGTAATTGTTCGAATACAGCCTAATTCGTCGTCAAAAAAGCCCAAGCATAGTATTCTATCTTGGAAACTCACATTAAGCGCGCTCGTAATCCTGTCTGCGCTGAGACTTC
The DNA here is from genome assembly GCA_033439685.1 of Apodospora peruviana. Taxonomy (NCBI): domain Eukaryota; kingdom Fungi; phylum Ascomycota; class Sordariomycetes; order Sordariales; family Lasiosphaeriaceae; genus Apodospora; species Apodospora peruviana. The sequence goes on from JAUEDM010000007.1 coordinate 2,017,391, forward strand.
TCTGTGCAAGATTAGAAATAACCTCCCTACCAGCCTTTGCATCCGCCAGAATCTCCGCGGACCCTGGCTTGTCCGGATTCTCCAACACGTAGAAAATCAGCGAAAGGATGGCAAAGAACTGGGTGTATAGGATGAACCAATACGGCCCAATCAAGACGGCCTGCTTTTGGATCTCGATTCCAATGTGTATGATATTCCGAGACACGCTGATTCCGGCAGCTGCGCAATTGTAGTATCGGTCGTCGATCTTCTTGCCAGCTGTTAACCTCGGCGAAACGTAGTGGAGAAATGGCCTGTAGAGCATCATCTGGACGTGTGCGTAGCCAAATCTGAGAAGTGTGCGAACTCTGTCCAATTTTGTTGTTAGGATTGTCATTTGATCAAACATAATCCTAGATGTGAAACAAGGTTTCTCCCCCGAAGGAGTCGGAACGAAAACAGAGATGAAGAATGGTTTACTTACCGGATAACCTCCATCGGTCCCTCGTGGCTCGGTCGCCAGTAAATCGGAAGCTTTTCGTACCAGTCGTGAAGTTCTCGCTCGATCTCCTTGATTCGAGAATAACTAATCATATACGTCGCATTTGGTCGCTCCCCATTCATCACGCACTCTTCCACCCCCTTGAGCGGGTAAATATACTTGATTACCTTGGATAATATCCCCATCAGGTTATTGTGGGCGTTACACCCCTGAAAGAATGACGGTGTTCCTGGTGGAGGTGCGAGGATCGTGTCCTTTGTGATGTACTCGTCGTCAACCTCTGTGGGCATAGGCTGGTCGATGTCCTCGTCGTGTAGCAATATTGGAAATCCGAGTATGGCAGACACATACGTGTCCATTTGTCGGACAACATGGAACACCCGACGCCTGGTCTCATCTTCGATCGGCGTGATCTTTGCGTGTGATAAATGTCGGTGCAGTCCCATACGCAGGGAAGAGCGGAGAGCAATTCCGAGAAACGCGTAGCAGCCACTGATATTGGATGTGGCTTGGAGAAACAGGATCATAAACAGGAGCCCTTGCAGCGAGACCATATCCCGACATTCGGCGACGTCTTGTAAAATCAAGCGAGCAGAAGCGTAGTATTTAGTCCTACAAAGTTTGTCAGTCACGTCCAAACATTGTTCTTGAAAATCATCAAGAATGATTACCCTTCTTCCAAAGCTGACTTGTACGATATCGGGGGACCTGAAGGGTTGTCTTCGGAAACATTATACATGCAGCCGAGTGCCATGACAGAATACAGAAGGCCCAGGAATTTGTGTTCCTCGTTCCCCCACGACTCCTGGGGCTTCTCGTACAGCCTGTCAAGCATCTCGTAGAAGGACGGTATGTGAACAATACGGAGCAGGCATGTAGCGCAATTGAGCGAGTAATAACAGAGAGTGCGAACTTTTTCCTGGGGCGGAAGGTCGTATATGTTTGGGAGCGGAGAGACATCCCAGGGCGAGCTCACATTCGACCTGGGAGAATCGAGGCTGAACATGCCAGCTGGCCGGGCCGGCCGCGGAAGAAAAGGGATGCGATAGTCGTTGCCGAGAATCCCCTTAAAGTGCTCCTTCATCCGCCTCAGGAACACGGCGCCGGATGAAATACCGTGGAAATCCCATTCGCCGCCTTCATTAAGATCCAGCTGACCAATGGTCTCGATCATCGACATGATTTGGGCATCCGGGATCTCTGGCTCCTTGGTCCCTTCTTCGGATTTGATTCTCATAGCCCTGGCGCGTGCTTGTTCCCTGTTGCGAAACTCCTGCTGGACGGCCGGGTCAAGGTCCGGATCAGTCAAGTCAACATCTGGGACGAATTTGCGCAAGAGGGCTTCGGCTCGCTGGAGCCTGGTCTCGAGGGCCTCAATGTATTGCGGTGCGGGATTCCTGCGACGATTCGATGGCTTATCATAAGTGCATTCTGTGAACATGTTAGCATGGACCGTCCGGTTGACGGACTGTCAGTCTAAACAAAGGTTCGCGTTACCATAGCTGTACACAGAACAATGCGTGCAGGGTTGCTTTCCGTCGCACTTGATTTTCTTCCTGCGGCATTCATCGCACGCTCTCGTGACCCTCCGTCGCTTCTGTACCGGCATGCTCCCGGTGTCGCCGGCCGCGTCGGAACCTCCCGGCTCACCGGCGTCAGACCCTGATTTACCAGGGCCATGCGCCGATGACTTGACGCTGTCAGCCGGAGAACCACGGTCCTGTGGGGACATGTCCAGAGATTCGTCGTCAGACATGTCGGGCGTCGGACCGGAGCCGGGTATACTGGGCGCAACGTCGATATTCGTTCCGGTGCTCACACTGGATAGTTGGGATGGTTGTGAAAGAGGTCGAGGTGGACGAGGACGACTGTCCTCGTTGCTTGAAGCCGGCATGTTTCTGGGGCCAGTTTGGTTTGCGCAGGCAGCGAATGGCCTGTCGGTCTCTAGACCGTGGTATTTTTTTCCCAGTCTCGGCGGCGACTGTTAGGTCTTGGTGTGCATATTTGAGCGAGGGTTGGCGCGTCTACAACGGTCCTCCTGGACCATGTTCCTACGGCAGAAAGACCAAATTCCTCCAGGCAGAAGGGCTTGATTCGAACACAAATCGAGACCACCAGTGAGACTCGCAGATAGGTGGGCGCTTGCACATAAACTTCCGTACAAGGGCAGGGCAGGGCAGGGGGGGTGTTTACCGCACCGGGCCCTGTCAGTTCGAGTCAACAGCCGTCTGGCGGGCTGCAATTCACAATCCACTTTGTGCGTGCTCCGCTAGGTAGAGAAGCACCAGGATGATGGATGAGTGAAGTGTGGTAGGGGCACGGCCGAGTACTGTACAGAACAGATGAGCTGCAGCTTCGAGGACAGACCCGCAGAGGTGAGTGACAAGATGCCGTGTGGGTTGTTGTGGATTGTGGAACCGCTAAGGTGTCAAGAGAAGACGAGCGGCCAGGCAGGGAGGTGTATATGTGCCGGTGCCGATTCGGTGTCAAGGGACCGTAGGACTGGCGTAAAAGAGACGACCAACGATCGACCAACCCTCACCAGCCGCCGACCAAAATTAACTTTAAAATCAGGACAAATAGGGTCGTAGACTAGAACGTTTAGATGAGTATTCTAGCTTCAGGGCAGAAAGAAGAGAACTGCAAAATGATGACTAACACCGGGACATGAGCAATAGGTCAAGGAGCCGATTTCGCGTGCGAGCCGGGCATCAAGAACAGCTCCTGCGTCCACAGCTGGATCAAGAGATTACCCAGTCCGGTATACCGGCATACTCCGAAAGTCTGGTTCAGAGGAGGTGGGTAGAAGTGACATGTTGTATGTCCTCTATTCATATGTACGGTACTATGTAGGGAGGTGATGGAGGGTGTACCTACTCTGTACGCCCTAGCCTCCCTGCGAATTATGATTCGTAAATAGTAAGACCGCCTAAGTGTTGAAGGTCTTGTCTCAATCGCCTTGTTCGTCGACATAAAAACCTCCGCCGCAAGACGGGGGGTAGGCTCCGCGCCCCTGGGACTGAACCTTACAGCACAACAGGTGGACGAGGAATCGATTGGCAGCTGTAGGTCGAGGAATGAGGGGTCTCCAGCCTCGAGGCAGCTAACAAATAAACGCTCTTGAGTTAATGAGGGCGACGTAAGACGGTAGTCTGTGGTAAAGGTGTGGACGGGATGGAAGGGACAATCGACTTTGGATCAAACCAAGGATGACGACTCTGCAGCCGCGGGTATTTTCAAATCCAGATGCCACGCCGAATATAGATATGGCTGTTGAGTGCCAGTAAGGCTCAGGCTCAAGCTCGATCTCAACAAGCCATCTTCTTGTCACTATATCGCAATTCGTGCTGGAGGCGCCAGGTATGTACCCGGGCTGTTGATCTTGGAGTCTCGCTTCTCTGTCGGGAACGGGTTATGTGCTTCGGAATCGAGATACGCCGTAGGCAGCAAGCGTCCCGGGGTCCACCCCCAATCAAGAGCTCTTGGCAGAGTTCATCCCAGGTGTCCCATCAGTGCCATCCCAAGTCACAGGCGTAGGTCCTATGCACGCACGAGGCACGCTATTGCTCTTCAATCGGGCAAGACTTGATAGCCCCCCCGAACGCGTGCTTATTCCCGACCTGAGCCCGCGCTTGAGCCTGCAGACGGCGACTCGAAAAAGGCAACGAGTGGGGAGCGAATAAAGCAGCAAATATGAAAAAAAAAAGTGCAGGGGGAAACCCTCATCAGTCACCTGTGTGTTGGGTGTATGTACCACAGCACGCCCGGCCCCTCTTCTTCTTCCCAGCCATGGCCCATGATCCATGGTTCAGTCTCTTCAGTCGCTTTCTGTGGTGGATTGTACATTGGAAGAATCCACCCCAGCGTGGAATCGGTGCTTATTCGGGTTTGCCATCGAGGGATTCTAGTGTGTACCCATACTCGAGAGATCCCATTCACCACAAAGGCAAGTACTTCGTCGTCGAGGCATGGACATGGCATGGAGCATGGCGTAAGGAGGCTAAGGCACTGTTGAGTGTAGTCTAAACTAGCGCATCTCGGACCCTAATCGGGACGGACACGGATGAAGTGAGCGATGAAATCCTGGAGGTGGCATTGTTTCGCCATGTCCATCACGAGCACGGGCAGCCACCGGCCCGGGCGCTTGGTATCAAGAAGTACGTGGCCATGTGTGCGCTCTGTCCTTGCCCAGCGGCGGCGGCGGTCTTGGATATTGGGATATTGGATATGCGGGCGTTGCGGGTGGTTGAGAGTGTCAGCGCTGTGACACGACAAGAAGATCAGAAAAGGGCAAAAAGTATCGATCTCATTGGGGGAGAGCCACATCGGATTCAAGCGCCGGAACAGGTGAAAACAGGGGACTCGTGGGACTCCCAGGGACTTTTTTCGCTTTGGGATGTTGAAAAAGATGGGGAAGGGCAGCCAGGGACCCCGCCAGGGACCACGGGCGCGGTGGATCAGCCATGGGGGCGGGCACGGATTCCGGCTGCGAGCCTGCAAGAGGAAGGAACAGGTGCAGCAGCCACCGAGGCAAAGAGAGTACGCTAGAGGCTTGGCCTACGTCACTTGGCAGCTCAGGGTGACGCTCCTCCCCAGTGGCTACGTAAAATCAGCCCATAAGTACAGATCCCGCTCTTGGCTGATATGGAGAGCGGCCCCCTTTTGCAGCTTTTTGCATTGCTTCAACACCAATCACAGATGCCATAGATGGCACTTCCTAAAGCGCGATTTCTCGAGGGCTCCGGCTCCGCGACTCTTTTCAACTTGACATTGTATTTTCTAGGAGATAAAACATAAATCCGATTCGAGACACACCGGTGTCCCGGTCCCCTTTTCACGCGCAGTCCAGTCCACCTGTCCATGTGGCCCCCCGCCGATGGAACTAGAGTAGGTACTTTATTGGATCTCGGGATATTTCTCTGGTTGGGGGTCGTTGACCCCCCTTTTTCGCCGATTGTCGAGGTACACTACACTCACACAACCTTTGACATCTCCCCACAACCCAAAAGGGTCTTGAGGTTGTCCTCGCTTGCAGTCGCCACAAATACGCAGATACTTTAATGAAATTTTAGCTACGGATGATCACCAACACGTTACATTTCATATGCTGTTAAACCCGTACCTGGGAGTCCACCTCGAGCTGCATCCTCACTTCCACGGATCAGGAAATTCAGTTCACCACTCGCCAATCGCAATTCGTACACGTCCAGCTGGATCCATATCTCACAGGCCCCCGCTCGCCCTGGATCAAGCCTGTCAGCCCTGCCACGTGCCAAATGAGCGGCTGTCCGTCTGAGTAGAAGTTGCGGTCAACACCCATCATTATTAATGTAAAATACCTATTTACACAATGGTACCACAGTAGGGCGCGTTTGACCGTTCCGGGCCAACACGGAAGCCGAGAATTAGCCCTTCCCGTCGTACAGTGGACCCGACCTCCTGGCATCCTTCGAGAAGGCGAACTCAGACATCAGCTTGAACCTGTCCACTCTATGCAAGACCTGTTTTGAACTGTATTTATGATTCCCTTTCCATTCGGCCTGTTGTTCATGATATCCCCAAATTCACTTCCCTTTTAATATCTGTCATTGTAGTTCCAAGATCTCCTAGTTAACCTGGCACACGCTGCCAACAAAAAGGCACACCAAAGGCAACGCCTACCACACTTTTGACATCCAGCTGACTTAGACCAGAAATTCAATCTCACACCTCTTATCCGTTACGTGTCTAAGCACAACCAGATATTGGCTGGAGGCCCTATACTAGAGAAACGTTTTGAAGATTTCTCGGGATTTTTGGAGCTGGGATTGGAGTGTGTCTGAGAGTGTTGCTTACGTGGCCAGAATTGCGATTATCTTGTTGGTTAACTTGGTCCATTATACTTCGCGGAGTATAAACGTGAACCAAATTGGGAAATTGCTCACGTGCTTCACTGTGCCTACTGAGTGGAACTCTCAAATTATGCGATCCAATTGCAATCCCAACGCTTGTCTTGGCAATAGCTCAGCGTTGCAGACTGAGATTCTGAGAAGACTGGGAATACGACAACCAAAAAAGCGAGGAGAAAACGTCGGTACGAGTCGGTACGACCCCTCATACTGCCCCACTACGCAATCTGTCTGATTTGGAAGCTTTGATCAGAACCCTCCAACTGACCATATGACCAATAGGGAGCTCTAACCAGGACCCCGCCTTTTGCCAGCCGGAACCGGTGCCTGGTTTGCGCACAGAGGCTTGAACGTTCGTCTCCATCTCAGCCTCGACCCATGCTCTTCATCGCGGTAACGTGAGGTCACCTTCAGCCTTGCCGGTCTTCAACATCAACCCATCATCAAGTTGAAAAGTCCCAGCACGAAGCAAAATGACCAACCATTTACTGAATTTCTTTACTGTCATAGACAATCAAGGCGGAATCATTGTTCGAGGTAAGTTGTCCAAGACTGCCCCGCATTTGACGACAGGTCTCCCCCCAACCGCGTCATATGCCACTGCGTGAGTGCTGACCTGGCAAACAGATGCGCCCAAATTCGATCTCGACCTCTATATTCAGAATTACCGGGGTGAGTCTCCGTTTATCATAGCACACAGCGCTCCCCCCCCCCCCAAATCTCTAACTCTTCCGTCCGTCAACAAGGCCGCACCCGCTTCGACCGCCTATTCCTCATCGGCCGCAGCTCTGTCCCCTTATGCGTCGATGCGCTAAAAGCCGCTACCGCGGAAGCAAAACGAGGACGCGATACCCAGCGGTATCGGGAGGTGGTTGAGCATTTACGAATTGCAGCGCCCAACGAGCCAGAAGCTACCTTTGACCAGGCGTGGCTGGAGAGCACCGAGAGCGCGAACCGAAATGAGACGCACCGCTTGACCGCAGAGCTTAAGGGATACAAGAATAACCTGATCAAGGAGAGCATACGGGTGTGTGAGCATTATCATCTTGGTTTGTTTCTATGTTTCTAACCAAAGAGTCCCAAACTAGATGGGCAACGAGGACCTCGGCAAACACCTGGAGAGCATCGGCGACCTGAACGGGGCAGCTGAATCGTACTCAAAGATGAGACCGGATGTCAGCACACCTAAGCAAATAGTCGACGTCGGAAAACACCTCGTTCGTGTGTCCCTACAGCGACGCGAGTGGAGCATGGTGAGCGCGCACCTGAGTAAAATGGGAGGCAATCAAAACTCCGAGGACGAGAAAACGCTACAGCCCTACATTAAGATTGTTTCTGGTATCGCTTTGATGGGCCAAGAACGCTTCCACGAGGCTGCCATAGCCTTCCTAGCGGCGGACGCCGAAGTTGCCGCCTCCCACTACAACGAGGTCGCCAGCCCGAATGATGTCGCCATCTACGGCGGCCTTTTGGCGCTTGCGTCTATGGACCGCAGGGACCTGCAGACCAAAGTCCTCGACAACTCGTCGTTCCGCACGTTCCTGGAGCGGGAGCCGCACATCCGGCGGGCCGTCACGCAGTTTGTGAATGGCCGGTACTCCGCGTGTATCGCAACGCTGGAGTCGCACCGCCCGGACTATTTGCTTGATATCTACCTACAGAAGCACATCCCAAAAATCTACGACGAAATCCGCAACAAGTGCATCGTGCAGTACCTTATTCCGTTCTCGCGGGTCAAGCTCGACACCATGCAGGCGGCGTTTGGCGGGCCCGACAAGTTTGTCGAAGATGAGCTGTTTACCATGATCAAGGCGGGCACCCTGAAGGCTAGCGTCAATACCATTGACAAGGTAATACCCATATCTATGATCCAGACACTTATATTATGCTGACACATCTTCTCTGGGGAAAAGCTTGTTACCACTGTCTCGCCAAATTCGAGACTCAAGATGCAGGCCGACGCGCTTGAGACGGCTCGGAGCTACGAGAAGCAGGCTATCGACCGGCTCAGGCGCATGAGCATCGCGGCCGCGGATCTTGAGTTCAAGGGGCAGCGTCGGACGGGCGGTATGCATGGCCTCGGCGCGTCGGTGGATATGTTTGATGAGACAACGGTATGATGATGATCATGATGATAGGGGAACGGAGTTTCGGGGCAACGACCTGGCGTTTTTACTGATTACATGGCTTTATTTGGCTTCATCATTGTCCCGGTAGTTAATTACCAGGTAGCTTCACTTGGCCGCTTCTCGGAGGAGAGGATGCCATAGTCAGAGCTTTGCTGGCCGGTAAACGGTCTTTAGATTTAGCAAATAAATCATCCGTAAAATATTAGTCCCTTTGGATCTTTTCAACTTGTTGTTCATGCTACCTAGTATCGAATAGGTACCCAGGTACTTAGCGTTTGCTAAAAGGGTTCTCCAACCATCAAGAGGGAAGCATGAGGATAGCACAACGTCAAACCAAATCGGCAGTTTCCCAAACACAGCAACACACATCGGTAGTGGTACAGCATTTTTCGCATAAAAAAGCTTTGGGTATCAAATAAAATCTCCTGGTTTTCCTCTTCTTTCAGCCCATAAGCTGCCTGATATCCTCGGGCGGCCACCTGACCTGTGCAAAGGTCAAACACCGCTTGATGCTCTGGAGGTACTTGCGCGTGACCTCGCCGCCCATGATGTGGCCCTTGGCGCCGTTGTGAAGCTTCTCGCGCGCGCTGCGCTCGTGGATACCAACCATAGTGACACCGATCGGCCAGGCGGCCTTGCCGATGCTCAGCCTCAGGTAGCCGTCGTTGGCGTCCACGTACCGGCGTTCCTGCGCGGCCCCCACAATCTCAACGATGGCCTCCAGGATACTCTCATCGAGATCGCCCTTTTCGAACTTGCGGAACAGGGGCCGCATCGTTTCCTTGGACGAGACCATGGCGTTCGCGGCCGCCTGGCCCGAAAAGGTCTCGGCGTTGTCCTCGCGCGCAAGCGCAATCTCCCACTCGCGCAGCACCATGTTGAAATAGGAGGCCAGTTGGCGGTAGAGGTAACGGCGGGCCTTCTTGTCGGTCGCCGGCGGGATTGCGGCGGGCATCTTCATATCCTTCTCTTCGACGGGCAGAAGCGATGTGGCAATCGGTCCCGCCGGCGCGGTGAGCTTTCCGGATGCCTTGAGATACCGCCGCAGCCTGGCGGCATGGGTCTCGCCGAACAGGGTGATTGGCTCGCCTAGCTCGCGGAGCTTTGGCGCCAGTTCTGCGTCGGGGATATCCGGTGTTCCGTCGTCATCGTCGTCGTCGTCGGTTTCCGGTTTATCCTTGTCTTGTTCGCTCCCCGGGGGCGGCAGTTCCGGCAGACCTAGTCGTTTCCTGCGCGCGCGCTCCTCCTCTCGCTCTTTTGCTTCCCGTCGCGCGCGCGATTCTTCCGCTAACCGCTGGCGTTTCTCCTCGCGGGCTTTGGCCTCCTCGGCGGCATCCTCCTCACGTTTCCGTTTTGCGGCTGCTTTGGCCGCGCGCTGCTCCTCGAGCGCTTTTTGCTCGGCCAGATAGGCTGCTTGGCGGGCTTCTTCGGCTTCGCGCCGGCTGATGAATTTGGGAGCAGCAGGTTTGGAATCGGCGGGAGTTGAGGTGCCGCCTTTCGCTTTGGCGATTTCCTTCGACATGAGCGAGGCGAAATCCATCTTTCTGTTGTTTGCCTTCTCTTCTGCTTTTCAATATCCGTACCGAGTTCTGTCTGCTGTATGATGTGTGACCTCGCGATGTTCAAATCATCGAAATTGGAGGTCGAGGACAGGCTGTCTGGGCGCGTTCCATTGGGACCTAGGGAGATTCTCGAGAGAAGCCGTTGAGGTGTCCGCTGAAATTTGGCGCACGAGCCGCTATGACGCAGGGATCCCTAGCACCTTCTATCGCTATGCGCCCCAGCTTCCCGAACCTCACGCCTGGGCCGGCCCTCGCAGGGATGTGGCACAGGATGATGGGGACGGGAGCTGCGCCCTTGCAACTCAACTCCATCTCAACATGAATTCTGGACAAAGCTTCTGCCATCTCAAACTCACATCACGAAAGTGCAAAGGCTGGCACACGATAGTTATGGCCTAGCTATCGACATTATACAACTAATACCTGCGCTGCAATCCTGCCATCTATAAGAAACATTGCAAGTAAGCCATCGAAACACATCGAGGTATACTCAATCAGCCAGCACTCTTGAGCGATACATCCATTTACATTTCGTCCAAGCACAGTCATGACATCTTTTCCGGATGAACCACCATTGAGGGACAAGACCACGCCATTCCTGCTCAAGATCTTCTACCGCACAGGCGCGTTCCACAGGTATAACTCACGTATCCCCTCCCTCATCGACGTCCATTACCCACTCCATACTCCGTACTAACACTCCCACTCACTCATTCACAGACCAGATGAATTCCTCTCATCAGACTCCTTACCCTTATCCACAGACGTGTACGCATGGAGGAACACCACCCTTGAAGAGCTCACCCTGGACCTCCTCCTCGTCAAGCCCGCCATCCTGCCCAAACCGGCCATCGGCACTCGCCTCGTCTTCCGCCTGATATGGGCCGATAACACCCAGCAGGCACTGCGGTTCTCGACCAAGGACATCGGGAGCGTTGTGATCGGCGCCGGTCGCCCGGGCGCGAGCCGGGACGAAGGTTGGGACGACGTTTACGACAACAACACCCTGGGCGAGGCCAAGTTCGTCATCGGCGACTACATCAGCTGCGCCATCCTGCCCCCTGACGAGATGACGGGCGAGGTGCTCCCGACGAGCGCGGCGCGCATGGGCCGCGGATCGGGCATCGGCGAGGGTAGGGCCAGTGCGGGTGTCGGTGGTGCCAGACCGCCGGCTGTGGGGCCGAGGCGTGATTTGGGTTCCGACCGCCACCGGTCAGGTAATAGGTACGACGGCAGGGGTAATGGTCGCATGCCGTCAGGAGGAAGCGGTTGGCCACGCGTGGATCCTTACCCTCGAGGTGGAAGATCAGATTACGGTGGTGGTGCTGATAGGGAGCCTGGCATGAGATATAGAGAGCGCGGTAGTAGACGCGAGTTCCCGGACGGAGAATGGCGGAGGGGTGAGAGGCTCCCGGAGCCGCCGATGGGGTCTGGGCGCGGGCCGAGATAGGACTTGGACACCCCGAGCGCCACTTCTTCCCGAGAGGGCAGGTTAACGCCGCCGCCAACGAACAACGAGCAGGAGGATGTTCAGAGCATGCTCCAGCGGTTGCATAGGTCGATCAACAACATAGTACGGCTGCATGTCAGGTCGGAGCGAAACATGGACTGGAGCTATGGTGCTTCTGATGCCCGGAGGATTTTGTGGGAGGGCGAGGGCTGGTACGACGGCTCTGATGCGTGATGTCTATATATACAGCTAATAGCGTCACGGTAAGATTAGGATGGCTCGAGATATCTCGGGGTTGTGGTCAGTAAATCTATCGCGCACTGTTTTGGTACGAGAGGAGGTTAATCACAGGCATTGGAGCCAGCCCAGGGAAATGATATATAATTCAGAACCATTCCCATGAGTTGGAGGACCGCTCCCCAAACAACGTTTGATTGCAACCCGGCGTAAAGCATGGGTTGTTTCTGTGTTGCCCAATCGACCCTTTACGTACAGTCCAATTCCTCGCTCGTCGTCGACCCTCCTAATATTCCCGGATATCATCGCCTCTCCGCTTCGCTCGCAAATCCCACTTGCCCTGTAAAGTTTATATCTGTATCAGTTCTTGCAGTTCCCCTTTACCGAGAGGAGGGGAGGGCTCACGTCAGTCGAGTAGCCGATGACTCCGATGATTGAAGGGACAAGAATGACGTAGGCAAAACTGAGCCATGCCGTTCGCGGTGTCCATCTAAAGTACTTGTAGCGGTTCTGTTGCATCTCTGTCGTGGATTGAATTGTTAGAAAATCAGCGCCTTTCGATGTGTTCATGGGGAGGGGCAGGTAGGTAAATCGCTAGCATATCGGATCGTTTTGTATATCGTGAGGGCAGTACGGCGAAATAGATTGTGTTATATCTAGTCAGACAGGCTAGGTCTTTGCTTGGAACGTACCATTCCACCTGACCAGCGCCGGGTCCATGGCGATCTCTGTGACAATATTGTTAGTTATATCAACGACAACGGCGGCAAGGTCGACGCTGGGCGACGGGGGAGGAGGAGGGTCGGTACGAACTGTAATGCTTCATCCCCATCTTGAAGGAATAGCGCTCCTCGAGCTGTTTCTGACAAGGAAGGCAGGTTCTTGTTGTGTGTGTTGTGGAGGGTCGGTTGTGAAGGTTGTCGTTGAATTTGGATTGACAACGACTCGACGAGCTTCAATTGAGGTCCAATTGCTATCGGGTCTTGGCGCGTGGACTGACAACTGACAAGCTGCTGGTGTGTCTGGTCACATGATCGTATGACTGCCAAGAAAAAGCTTATTAAACCTCCGGTTCACCGTTTCTGCGCCTCCTGTTCGCCAAGAACTTGAACACTGCCCGTCGAAAATGCCAGTGAAACCTGCACAAAAGAGAGAAGAAACTACCCGTTTGTTGGTGCGACCCTCCAAGTCAGCATCATACCTATTGTACCTTGCATTCGATCCACACGAAGCTGACGATGGGGTTTTCGCACGTTGCGGGCGTCAATGACCTTCGGTTCTAGTTCCATGTTCCATTGAACTCGGACTGCGCATTACGCCGCGAACAGTGGAGGGGACAAAGAACATTCGTGTAAGCCGCCGCAGTACGGGTTAGCTTGTTCGATAGTGGTCATCTGGTTGCATATTGCCAGATACGTACACGTACCTCGATCTAGACCAATTCAAGGATATGATATTGCCAAATGATGGCTGGTTGCGGCTCTACCTGTACATCAACTGAAGGGTACCTACGGAATACCTACTTCAAAGTTTGTAGGCATTTGGTTCCAGAGTCGGGCAGTGTAATCCGCAATCCGCTGTCCGTACCGAAGACACCTTCCTTGTTCTATCCATAATTACTCCGCAAAATCCCTACATTACCACGCAGGGCCTTTCCGTTACACTGAGATTCTGCCTTGTGATGACGTTTGCAGACAAAGGTTAAAAATCCAGGGGTCCAATCCTTCCCGATTCGGCAAGCAGCTCGATAAAAAAAAACGTTGGATAATGTTATTTCACAATGCGCCGTTCTGGGCCGCAGCGCTTTCCATCCATCCTTGATTGGCCGCACAACAGAGGCTGAGCGAGACTGGAAGTTCTGTCCTGGGACGGACTCGGAAGAATGTTTCAATGGTTTATTGGAAAGAGGAAAGAGAACTAACTGGGCCGTGTAATCTGTAGTAAGCCCCTTCCCTACTTCCATTCTTTTTTGTGGAACATAAAGTAATCGGCACAACTGACCAAACCCAACCCTTTTGTTTGTTTCAGTCTTTTTATGGTTTTATATATCGCAACTCATGTACGGATAATCAGCTACTTGGACTCGTCTCCGCTCTACCAGAGGTCAAACGTGGTGGAGCGACAAGGGAATTGTCCGATCAGGGCCTATTAGGGCACTCTCCCGAGGCCCGGAGAAGCCGGTCTTTTCGATCCTCCCCCCCTTTCAGCTTGCTTTACACCTGGTCTTGTTATTCGGGTACTTACCTACCGGTACCTTATGGACCTGATAATGATATAATACACACAGTTTCGTCTCATTCTGTTCCCACTGTGGCGAGCCTCAGTTCCTCAGCTCGTCTTATCATTCTCATGAACGAATCCGGATCTCTCCTCCTTCACCCACTGCACACTTGCACTTCTCAACATGGAGGACCCTGCCCAATTGGAACCTGTCGTCGTGGACGCCGTCATAGCTGATGATGGTCCGCTCGCTGCCCGAGGTGCAGACACCTCGATGTCGTGGGAAGCTGTATCGGCTGTCCAAGACAACTCCTCTCAGCCGTCAGAAGGGGTCGATAACGACGACGAAGACGAAGACGAGTACACTTATGGCTACCAAGATGACGCCCAGTCCTTCATCCAGCCGGCCATCAGCCCCATCGCAACCCGTCTCACATCGCCCAAGACCCCAGCTGCCGAGAGGGCGGCAGCTATGGACCAGGCATCCGGGGGAGGTCTCTTTAGCATGCTAGATGTTGATGAGCCAAACGTGGCCGCCCAGAGAGCAGCTACATTCGGCGGTGGTGATGCCCACGGATCCCATCATTCTCTATCTGGTGCTAGCACTACTACCAACGTCAGGTTGAATCATCACATATACAACGGCCGCAGCTACACCATGTCACAGGTGCAGACACCCCAACCCCAACCTTTGCCTGTATCACTGCCTACGCCATGGCAGGCCGGACCCAAGAAGTTCCTCGTCGCCGAGGCGACTTCGGCCAGGTCAGCCATGTCGGGGGTGTTTGGGAGCGAGTCTAGGAACCGGCGCTCATCTTCAATCAGTGAGAATGCGTTGAAGAGGCTGTCCAAAGCCCTGCCTTCCATCTCGATTCCGACTCCCTCGTTCTTTCTGTCGACTTCGTCCCAAAAAGACGACTCGACAGTCCAGCCCCAGAAGTCAGCCCCTCTGAGCGGGCCGACGCCCAATGTTGGCGCGTCAGCTAGTAGCCCAGTCACATCAGATGCTGCGAGGCAGGGTCCGCCTAGGCCATCATCTCGATTGTCGTACGCGTTGCGGAAATCCACCTCGGATGACTCTCTTCTCTATCACTCCCTATCACGTGTCTCGTCGCTTGGTGATGATGACCGGTTTGCCAACATCCGTGAGCAAGTGAACTCACGACTCAAGGCCATCAAGGATAGCTGGGATGGACCGACATTCAAGCTACCCCAGTTTCCAAGTATGCCCATCTGATCACGACTGGACATTATGCGAGAAATTCGGCTAATAACACAGTCATAGGTCTCCTTACTCCACCCCTGAAAAAGGTGGTCCCGTCGCCAACAGACCCGTCGCTGGCGGCATATCGGTCACACGTGCTCCAAGCCGGCCCACGAGCATACCGTGATGGTATCTCGCCACTGGACTCGATTCTGGCATCCCTGACTGGAGATATTGTCGTCATGGGAGGGTACAGGGGATCAATACTCCGTTCATCACAGCCCCCGTATCGGCAGTTATGGGTTCCCGTCAAGGTCGGCCTGAATTTCCGCAAAGTAAACATGGAGGTCGGGTTGGACCCCGAGGATGAGGAGAAGATGGAGGAGCACATCTTTGCCTCGGGCATGCTGCAGAATATTGGGCCTGTGGATATCTCGAAACGACTCTTCAAGAAACTGAGGGAGTGTGAAAACGCTAGGAAGGTGAAGCTTCGGGTGCATGATTACGGCTACGATTGGAGGTTGAGCCCTCACCTCCTTTCCCGTCGACTAATCGCATACCTCGAGAAGCTCCCGTGTAACCAACCACATGTCCCCAAGGAGCAAAGGGGCGCTTGGGTCATTGCGCACAGCCTCGGCGGACTCATGACCCGGCATGCGGTAAACCAACGGCCGGAGCTTTTCGCCGGGGTGGTCTACGCCGGTGTGCCGCAGCGATGTATCAACATTCTCGGCCCTCTCCGCAACGGCGACGCGGTGCTGCTCAACGAGAAGGTGCTGACGGCGCAGGTGCACTTTTCGTTGCGCACGACGTTCGCCTTTTTACCCGAAGATGGGTTCTGCTTCATAGACAAGGTCACCAAGGAGGAGTACCCGATTGACTTTTACAACATCGAGGAGTGGATCAAGTACCGAATATCCCCCTGCGTCTCCGAGCCGGCGCTGCCTCCCTTGTTGTCAAAGAGTAGCACGTTCAGTTCGCTTCTTGGCCTATCCGACTCCCTCCCCAGTCTACCGCTTCGCAATCGTAGTATGAGCCAGCAGAAGAAGGACGGCGGTGTATTGTCTCGAGGAGGAGCAGATATCCATACTGCCATCCACAAAGACAGGACCCTGACGCCGCAGGTAGGATCTTCGTCGTCGGCCAATACTGCAAACCACAGTACTACTAACCAGAGCAGCCATAAAACTCGCGCTCAATCTTTGCCTCAACCAATGACCAATGTCTCAGACAATAATACCTACGTGACCAACAACATACTAGCAGCATCCAGCGACGACAAGAATCTAGTCTATCTCGCCCGAACCCTGGCCGAGACCAAAAGATTCCGAGCCGAGCTCGCGCACGATACCCGCCACCAAGAGGCGAACGCTTACCCGCCCCTCGCAGTCATCTACGCAAAGGATATCCCGACGGTGTACGCAGCCCGCGTGGCGGGGAGGGAAGGGATCGCCTGCGCGGACGCGTACGACGACTTGGTTTTCCGGAGCGGCGACGGCGTCGTGCTGGCGCGGGAAGCGATGCTCCCGGAAGGGTACGAGCTGGTCAAGGACGGGAGGGTGTGTACGGATCGTGGGCATGTCACGCTCTTGGGCGACCTGAGTGCCGTGGGGAGGGCGTTGGAGGCGGTTGTGAGGGGACGGAGGAAGGGGATTGGATTTGGGATATCCCAAAATCGATGAAGGTCTTGCAGTGAGAGAAGAGAGGTTGGAAAGGAGGAGAATAATGATAATGAATACTTTGGTGCCGGTGTCTCGGGTTGCTTGGTTATCTGGTCTAGGTAGGTTGTGAGGGTTTGGCTTGTGTCCGTCGATGAGTGCACAGGGAGGTAGAAGAGCGTGCACACACACACACACACACACATAAGTGGAAGACATTGCATTGGGGGTTTTGCATACATAGATAGGTATATAAATTTAAACTTGACATATATAAACATCAGAAAGACAGTGGAATGAGTTACAGGTTGAAGGAGAAAGGTTCTCTGCAATGGTCGTCTGAGCAGCGCGAGGCGAGAGGGAAAGGAGAAGGTCCAGCCCGTTATAGTCAAGATAGATAGGTAAGGTAGGCACCTAGGTCGGAACGGCTCGTTCTATAGTGCCCAGATATCTACCGATCTTTAGGGTTGGTTCATTTTGGATCGGACCTCGTCCCGTCTTTTGAATGAAGGCGTACCCCGTTAAAGAAAGAGTTTCAATTCTTTCTGGTAGGTACGAACAAATGCTTAAGGGGAAGCTTTGCATGTGTGTGTCTTTGGCATCAGGAGTGCCAAGAGGAGGACTGAGTTACAAAGACACTAACAGCTCCAGCACCAGATCCTACCACGACCATGTTAGCAACTTTTCAAACTAGAGATGCAGAGAGATTCTGTAAACGTTTCGACGGCATGCAACTCTCGGGACGAAAAGTATATAAGCGCAGGCGCTAAATACCAATTGGCCTGTGTCTGCAAGCTCGCCTAGATATAATAGGCGGTTTCGTTTACATGGTGGAAGGTTGGGTGTCGATCTTTGTCCAGGTTGGTTGGTTCGTTTTGTTGTTTCCCCAAGTCTTTTAAGCGCCTTCGCGCGAAGAACATGCCGGAAAAGAGACCGACCACCCATTGGCGCGACCTACCCCGACTTGTTTGTGTGTGCCGCTGCCACTCCCGTCCCGCTCCAGTGCATCTTCAAGATGCCTCCAGCCGCCCACGGAGTGCCATTCATCTGCAGGGTCTGGCCAATCAGATCTATTTCCGGGGATGAAGGGGCCTATTTTCGAACCTCGCAATCCACACACCCTCCTCAGTCCCAAATGCGCTTCTATCTTTGCTTCTATCTGAGGGTGGCCTTCCACGCTCTTTTAATGGTGTTTGTGTGGATGAACGGGTGGTGCTCTGGAGCGTGCAGCACTGCATCTTCATCTCGGCTGCCAGTCCAGTCCAGTCCAATCCAGTCAGGGAGAAGAACATCTGTAAAGTATTCGAAGTCCTAAATTACCCCAGGGGAAGCGTCTGTCGTCTTGCATGTAAAGATGTATGGACAAGGGACGACTAAAGCGTAGGATTGCTACGATCCTTACCTACCGTAGCCTAGATCCACGATCTGCCGTCTCTGCCTGCCCCATCTTTTTAGATGGTGTTCCTGACGGCATGCACATGCACAGTTGAGATGGTGGCGGTTAACTACCCTATCGAAGGATGACGGTGGCCAGCCTAGAAAAGGAGTATTTGTATCGAGACGACCCTCCTTTATCTCACGACAGCCTGGTGGTTTTCTGTTTTGCTATTATACTTGAACCAGCCGTCCATTCTGTTTCCTTCGCCTTGTTCCTTGTTATTATTGTCGTCGGGTGACAAATTATTTTTCTCTTCCGAGTCTTGTTGGATAATAGCTTCCGGTCGTTACACGCTTTCTCGCCTTTCTTACATCGATACCCCTTTTCCTACAACGCCTGGGACATTCCGTCCATACCTATATTGAGCTGAGCTCTTGACATAACGTACACAACACACAACATCAAAAAAATGGGTTCCTCTTCCGAATTCGAGGTCGATTCGCGCGACCAACACCTGCACAATAAGGTCCGACTCGTTCGGCTCGTCGACAGTGCACGGATAGCTACCACGGCGCTGGCCCTGTTGATGGCCCTGTCCGTCCTCGGCGTGTCTGCAAACACTCTCTCTGTTTACGACAAGACCAAGATATCGCCGGAACTACTCGACGTCTTCCCTTCCCTCTGGCCCGATGAGTTTAACATCCGGCCCACCGTCGCCCTCGTCGTCGGCAGCGCCATTGTTCTCGTCACCAATATTGTGGCCCTGTGCTTCAGCAATATCCAGACTGTAGGTTTATACCTGCCACCCTCTTGCTCACATCAATGACTGACTGTCAATAGCTCCGCAACAAGAGCACGGTACACACATCCCTGACGTTCGCGGCCCCGCTCATCGGCGTCACGGCGGCGCTGATCGCCATCATCTTCTTCTATGCCGTCAACGCCTCGGACGATGTCGACACCTTCCTGTCGTGGACGTGCCGGTGGCGGGCGGTGCCCATGGACGTGACGCCGCACTGGGGCACGCTCTGCCGCCAGAGCGAGGGCGGCCTGGTCCTGTCCATCCTGCTGATCCCGGTCGAGGCGGCCGCGCTTGGGCTGGCCGGGTACCTGTTGAAGGTGGAGAGATATACCAGCGCCTACTCGAACGCGCGCAAGGGTAGCCCGGCTTTGGCTTGAACACACTCATGAAGGGATGAAGACCGAAGGATAGCCGCTGCAATTTGGTAGACGAAAGTGACAGGCCGTGGCGATTCAAAGCCTGCGGCCACACTGGGCTTGGGAACCTAGGTACCTTGGATATCTATGATATAGATGAAAAGTGACTTGGATCACGGATGGCGGTTGGACATGTATCATGGGCTGTATTTCTATATGGAGCAAACTTGGCATCATGGAATCATGGAAGGATATGGGCCATTGAGGCCGAAACATGAATCGGGAATTAAAGTATCCTCAACTGAAAGTGTGGAGCCGCCTCTATTCTCGTGTGGCTGAAACTCGGGACGCCGGAGCTGGAAATAAACCCGGGTAAATACATGAGGCACCAGGTACCAGGTAGCAACTTCCTTTTGGAGCAAACGTCTATTTGCCTCAAGACTCACCAGAAGGAAGGTATGATTGGCATCCTGTCATGCCATTTTGCCCTTCGCACCTGCTTGCCCTGGCGACAGCAGGGGGGTGATCTGGGTCGATGGAGATAACCTAAGGCATCTATCTAAGGTACCTTCCCTCCAATGAACTCACTCCCATTTTTTCCAAATACTACTTATGGAGAAACCAAACCTGGAGCCTTATCGCAATCTGGATGAACGGCATCCTGCTGCAACCCCATCACTTCAAGTTCTTCACCCTCACGTTCGAACAACTATGCTGTGGCTGCCAGTTTCGAACGCTGCACCGTTATCTTTCCGAGACTTCCATGGACCCTTTCTTTTTTCTCTTTCCAACCTTCGATAGGGCTACACGCGTCGTCATCCCTGCCGCAAACTTTACCGTTATCATCATTTCCATATCTCGGATATCATTCCGAGCCGCACCACCACATCATGACTCCCCAGTGCTTACACACAGTTGTTCAATGGACCCGACCCCAGCTTGGATTCCCTCAAGGCTGCTACAGGTTTGGAAAGTAGTAGCAAACATGGCGCTACTGTGCAAGTACTTATCTGCCAGCAGCTTGCCTGCAAACAAGTCGTGTTCCACATGAACACATGAGGTACGCATTGATAGCTGCAGTGTCCCGTTGTACTTCCGGCTCTGTAATTTCTGCTGGAGGCAACAGATAGGTGGCAGCCTCCTTATTCGGCAGCCAACATCCGTCTACCCGCCAATATTTCCTTTTTATCATCATCCCAGGAGGGACAGATGAAAAAGTCTGTTCACTCACAGCGCAAGATACCCTTGGCAGTCAGGAACATGGAATACCTGCCTTACCTAGATAAACGTGGAAGTATGTATCTGTGCTTGCTTGCCCAGCGAACTGCGGCGTTGCAGTTTGTGTCACGGGGCTCTTCCATATGAGGTGGATGAGTATCTAGGTACGCATACAGAACCTTCATCCGACTGATTGCAACACCATCAATACCAACTAGAAGGTAGGAACTGAGACGGATCCAAATTCACGTTCTCTTGGGTCTTCTATCCTCAATTCACTTCTCTTGTGCTCTTTGGATTCTTCTTCTCTTCATCGCTGGCGTGAATGTCCGCACGATTTATGTCTCATCAGCCTGTCTCTCCTCGATTTCCCTCAACGCCTATCGGAAAATCAGAAGGTGGACTAGGAGGGAGACATCGGGAGGGATTGGTCTTTCCTGCTTGTCTTGCTTGGTCCGTTTGGTAACCGGTCCTTCCTTCCGTCATTTTCATCTGACCAATTTTGTTTCCCAGACTACTAGAGCAGGGCAGAGCACAGGTGGAACCGATACGTACCATCGGGTTTTGGTTTTATCTTACACATCGGAAGCTGGAAAATAGGCGCATAATCTCCATTTTTCAACTGTGTGTATCTACTGCCGCCGTTTGTGTTCCTTGTTGGATATACCTTCATACCTAGGCATTCGGCTTCGTTTCAACAACACTCATCAATCCCACGGATCTGAGACGAAAAATCGACCCATACCTATTGGCGCCTGCGAGCTGGAGCCGGCAATCGGTCGAAGAGTAGCTTGGGCTTACCACTTGAACCAGACCTCGGGGTGGAGGTAATTCATTCGAGTGCCAAAACCCACGCAAATTCAGGCTACCCTCCAGTATTTCCATCGACCGGTTGTCACTTATCTTCCCCCATCAGCGAACTTGAATGAGTCGTTTACTCTCTCCCACAGCTGACCGCAGCTTGTGTTCTCCTCCCAAGACGGCACCCACACCGGCAATGTCGACCAGCCTCTCGTTTGCGGAACGAAGGGCAAAGAGGGTGGTAGATGGAGCGGTACCACCCATAAAATCGCATCTTCTTGTCGACGGAAGCAATCTATTGCGTGATATCGACCGTCCCCCTCCCGGTGATGTGGTTCGGGGGCCCCCGCCGTGCAAATCTCAGTCGAAACCAGATTTGGTCAAGAAGAGAAGTAATCTGGACTTTTTCGAGAATGCCTTTTCGACTACGGAGAATAACCCGGCCAAGGAGCGCGTCCATGGAGACGCCATTGTGCTGGCGGAAGTAAAGACAAATGTCATTGTATGGCCGACCCCTGACCCCTTTTGACTTAAAATTGCCGGGGAGGTCAGATATGCTGACTTGTCGCGTATTTGGTTAGATCAATGACGAGTTTAGTTTCATCACGGAGCTGTCGTATCATCTGTCTACTCGGTATCAACGTCCGGTCTCCTCGATTGTGGTTACCCTACATCATGGAGCATGTATGCTGTTTGGCGGCAGTTTCGACCCTGCATATGTCATGTCCATCTCTGCGCTGCCCTCGCAGCTTCAGCCAACAACGAACAGGCGAAATACGGCTGTGATACAGAAGCACATGGAGGAGGTGCTTGGAGTGACTCATTCCAGAGGGCTACTGAAATTTGTTCCCGTCAACGAAGAAAACTTGGCGTGCAACGGCAATACGATGACAGGGGAGATTGAGGATTTGCAAAAGAGTTATGGTGGTGCCCGGATATCGACAGCAGTGTTGGACGATAGCACCCATCTCGGCTCCAAGAGATTGAGCGCTCGGAAGAAATTGAGTGTCAAGGTTAGTTGAGCAAGTTGTTTTTTTTTCTTCGGGACATCTAGAAGACCGAGGCTAAGAGATATCGAATAGTCGCTTGCAACCAACTTTCAACCGCCACAAGCATCCGGCGGCACCAATGTACCAGCCCTTGAACTGACACCGCCATCGAGTGCAACGGATCAACTGCCACCGGTCCCAGAATCACCGAGCCCGCCACCAGCAACGGCCGAGAAGTCGCAGCAGCAGCAGCATCAAATTCAAGGCACGGCAGCTTCACAACAGAAGTCGGCTAGGAGAAAGAAGAGTTTTGTTGCCACCATGTTTGGTCGGTCCAGCACCACAAAGTCAGAGTTCGGCTCGTCAATGCCTGCGCCGGTCGCCGAATAATTTTCCCGTTGGATGTACCTAGATTAACAGGAAATATAAATGGACGGGAGGAAATAATAAGATAGGGTCTGAATGTTCTTGAAAATGTTCATGAAAGAGGACATGACGTAGCATCCATTGACCCGTTTCGGGTGTAAATCGTTCGGGGAAACAGGACTAGAGCATAACACAGACTATTCTGTATTGGAGTTCGCAGAGTTAGATCAAACAGATGTTTCTTTATTACTGTTCATGAGAAGTATTGATGGTGTTGATCCTCTGGTAGTTGCCCCTGAACTGAAGCTCAGCCTCGGAGCCTGAGCCTGCTACTACAGATCATGATAAGGGTTAGGGTTATTTTTCATAATTGGCAATCGCCTGGTTCTGTTTCTGTGGGCGTGGGGGTTTGGGTGCTTGTCACAAGTGATGTTGGCAGGTTGACCAGAAATCAAGGCAGTCGATCACGTCAGTCATGAGATGGTACCATAACTTGAAGTTGTACTCCACAGTTCAATTTCACTGCTTGATCTGTCATGCTTCACAATAATCAATAAGAATGAATGAAAAAGAGCTTGAAGAGGAAGGAAGTTCAAACGAGGTGAGCTTCTTGAAGGTCCTGGAATAAGCGGGGTTACTCCGTACGAGGCCCCGCTTAGCGTCGGTGGGTGTTGAGTTGACAGCGCGGACGGGCACCGACTGGTGGGCTGCGGGAAGGAACCTGGAGAACCAGCAAGTTGGCACACGTCTCAATTCCCCATCCAATCTTTAACCACACTACCTTACTCACCTCCACCTGACCTGACATTGAAGAATAACAACTAAATCTCCACCGATTCGTGTTACGGATACTCGCTCTGTGATCGATATCGCGTAAGCACACCCACACGCACGCGCGCCTCATCAATTGCGCTGCAGTGAAGGCCAGATCTGGGACCCTCGTGGTTTAATTCACGAATCACGACAGGCTGCCTGGGTGAAGTGAGCTCAAGCTGTGCCAGTGCAGCGTGGTTTATACAGCACTGGGATTGCGACGGACCAATCAACCCAGCCCCGAAGCCTTCGAATCAGCATCAACTTTTCCTTCTTTTTCTCCTTTCCAATTCTGAAAGGGGTGTTTTCGACGGCGGCGAACGACGACACCGCTCCCTTAAAGGAGGTTAGTCATCGTTACACACAGGACCCAGACCGATCATTCGAAAGCTCAAGATACACCTTTGGCAACGAAATCGCTATTGTTCGTCTCGCTTTCTTTTCCTTCCCTAGGTCCGTGAGGGGACCGAAGGGCATGTTGGGAGACGTCGTGTCACTGCTGCCGGGTAGCTGAGTAAGTTGTGAGGGCAGGAGATATACATAACAATGGATGTGAGTACCAAGATTTAGCTGTTTCCTGGTGTTTTGTATTTTACATTATCCCACCAATGTCTTGAACACCTACACTCTTCATTGTTTATTACAGGCCGTGGCAAGCGCGGCACCGCCCAACGGGATCGATCGGGTGTTGCGGTTGCGGTTGGTGATACAAGCAAAGACTCACGAGATTGGCCTGTTTTCTCTCTCTCTCTCTCTCTCTCTCTCTCTCTCGCGTTCTTTCACCACTCGCAACATACGCACCCACGCCGTTCGTTGGTTGGCGAAACTCGGACAGTATATATTTTCATTTCCCAGAACCCTGGATCTTGGGAGAATCTGGTTCACATTGGTTCAAGGCAAGAGGACGATCTCTGTGGTTGTCTGTTTATCTTTAGGGCAAGTGTCACGCTATCCAAGCCGTGCGCAGGCAGCACACCTCGGGCGGGCGGTTCGGGGTTTGGTTTTGTTATGCAAATGATAAAAATTCACGAACACTGCCCACCTCCCGAGACTTTTGTCCGCTTGGTTGACTCACTCGGGATTGGTCACGGCCGACCAGCCCACAACTGCTCGCTGTGCCACCATAAGATGACGATGTCAGATGGAGAGAGTGAAAAGTTGGAAATTTCATTTCTCTACCTCCCCCCTCACGGTCAGCAGCACATCCTCCTCGCTCGCTTTCTTTACTGTGGCTAGAATCACTTGATCTCGGGAGGAAGAAAATGATTTTGCAGCGAAAATTGGCAGAAGACAACGCAAGGGCGAGGTAGTTGCTTCCATTCACTTGTCTGAATCCGCCAAAGACAGGAGACATCGAAACACCTCGCCCCAGGCTGCTCCCTTCCCTGTCTCGGCCGAGCGGCTGACATCCCGTCGTGTATGGATATATGGGTTCTTGGGTCACCACTTCCCGAGTTCAGTTGCAAACGGACAGACGGGTTGCGGTTACGAACAGACTTTCTATCTGGTGGCAACCGGCTAGTCTCGGGCTTCTGCTTGATGCGGTCACGTCACCAAGTGTTGTTGACGACATCGAACTGGGCTCGAGAGGGACGGAGACTTCCAAACACCCCCCGAGGAAACCTCAAGCTTCGGGCTTTCTGGACGTTTGTCAGTCCGTCGTGTGAGCAGACATCTCGGGAATCTCAATCCCAATCATGTCGTCTGCTTTTTTACAGACCGACAACGGACATCCCGCCAGTTTTGATACAGACGACGCAACCCAACCCCAGTCCCAAACCTCGCCTACACGCCGTAGTCTAGTCAGATGTATAAGTCCAGCAGTGCTAAACCTTGAACGTGTCTTTGAGCAGAACCGACAGCGACTTCAGAAGAAGGATGGAGTGCCGGCGCCGGCGGCCAAAGTGTCTGACCAGGCGTCGGTCCCGCAAACAAAAGGAAAGCCTCGCCTTCTGTTGATGGGTCAGAGAAGGTTGGTAACTATATCAATTGTCCAATGTCCTGGTCCGCGTGAAAAAAATATATCTGCTAATCGATAATGATCTTGGCAGGAGTGGCAAGTCGTCCATCTCGAGTGTGGTATTTCACAAGTTACCGCCCAGCGAGACGCTGTTCCTCGAGTCAACGGCTAGGATCCAAAAAGACAGCCTGAAGTATGATTACCCAATGTTTTGTACGGGATTATCAGCTCACCATGTCTTACGTAACATAGTTCCTTCATGGAGTTCCAGGTCTGGGACTTCCCCGGCCAGATCGACATCTTTGACAACCCGAATTTCACATTCGACATAGACGCCATATTCGGCGAGATCGGCGCCCTGATCTGGGTCATCGACGCGCAGGACGACTACCTCGAGTCGGTGGCCCGCCTCAACAGCACCATCCTCAACCTCCAGCGGGGTTACCCGCACATCAACATTGAGGTATTTATCCATAAGGTCGACGGCCTGAGCGACGACTACAAACTCGACATCCAGCGCGACGTGACCATCCGCATCCAGGACGAGCTCTCGGACCAAGGCATCGAGAACGCGCCGGTGAATTTCCACCTGACCAGCATTTACGATCACAGCATCTTCGAGGCCTTTAGCAAAGTCATCCAGAAGCTGATCCCGCGGCTCGGCCAGTTGGAGGCCATGCTCACGAACCTGTGCCGCACCTGTCGGTTCGAGAAGGCGTACCTGTTCGACGTCAACACCAAGATCTACATCGCGACGGACAACACGCCCGAGGACATGGCCAGCTACGAGATCTGCTCGGATTACGTAGATGTGATTATTGATTTTACCGAAGTGTACGGATCCCCCGAATGGAAGCGGTCCGACGAGTGGCGGGCACGGCTCGAGGGCCCCCCGTGGCTGCAGACGCTTGAGAATCAGGTCGCGTGCGAGTTTGCCGAGAGCGGTATGGTGCTGGCCGACGCGCAGCGGCCGATCATGCTGAGGGAAGTGGACAGGTTCTTGGCGCTGGTTGCGATCATGAAGGAGGGTTCGTACGACAAGATGCCGCAGATCAATATGAATGTGGATGTTGTGGTCAAGGGGTTGATTGAGTTTTTTGAAATCACCAAGACGAAGACGGGGATTGCTGCGGTTGGTGGTGGTACCCCGGGTGCGGTGGCGGTGGAGGGTGGTGGTGATGGTAGATTGTGAAGTCGAGTCTACTCTGTTTGCTATGAAAATAGGTGTTGGTTAGGCGGTGTTGAGTAGGTCGATAGATATGGTAACGGCTGGTTAGCTGTATGTATCGTTTTAGCAGTTTCTGAATGCTGGCAATGAAGATCAAAAGTTATGATTCGACAATTTGTTGTGAAAAGTACCTGTATAGTCTTGGTATAGGTATATTAGATGTAAGATATCTGAGCTGCTAACCCTTCTGCATACAACGCACGCTAATTACAAGTGCTTCGAGTTCTGTGCTCCCACGTCATGGCTGGAACATCACAGAGGTGATGAGATTCTCTTGCAAATCACCCACCTACCTTACGTATGAGGCAGGCAGTCAGTTCCGTTAATGGAAAGGGGAGACTATCTTGGGTATATACACGCTGGTAGTATGTATGGCCAGCAGGTCGAAACTGAGGAACCAAAGTCCTCGCGCGTTTACCACCTTACTCTGCCCGCTGAAGTGACTTGACTGTTTACTTACGTGTTGATGTTTCTATCAATATAGAATAAAGAAAGTACTAATGTAACACTTGGATCAGCATGACTGACTGTTGGTCTTGCTCAAGGTACATAGGTATCGCCAACATTTCACCACAACTACCTTCCGTTCGGTTGGACAACCTGCGAGACAGACTCTATCAATGTTCACAGCTCGAATAGTACCCTGGCTATGACTGAACACGGATCTGCTGCCATAGTAAATAGTCACCAGTGGCATGAGAACACTGACCTAGTTATCTTCTTGATCTGTTCAAATACCCAATTATTGCAGCAAAGAGCAATGCCTCTTTGCGTCTGGCCAGAATGAGACTTGTCCTCAGGAAGCTCAGACCTCGTAGATCTCAACCTAAATTACTGGACACCACTCATCATCCATCAACAAATGCGGCAGGCACCTGACAAAAATGGCCGGCATCGCGAGGGAAGAGGAGAAGAGCACGAGATCCATGGATCCATGGATCCGGGGGTTGTTGTCCGACCGACTCGAGGAGATAGTACAGTACCTCTCTCAGCGAAAGAGGGGCCAGGGTGAAAGCATGACAGGGAGGGGGCGGGGGGAGGTGTTATCATGGACACCGTCCAAACTGAGCTAGTTGTGTTCGTGTAAGGCAGCACAAAGCTGCAGTCTTGCGAATGTATGGCGTGTAAGGGGTAAGTACCTAGGTATGCAACCACCCACCTCCTCGAGGACATCCCATCCTCCACCGGCAGCAGCAGCAGCCACGGTGACCGACAGTAGAAACCAGTGGCCCGGTATATGTGTATATGTGTCAAAAGAAGGAAAAAGCACTGATTGACTAAGCCGTTCTGTCGATGTTTGCAGAGGCGGCGAGGTAAATTCCCCAAACTGGACGACTTAGGGTCCATGGCCAAAAGGAGGGTGGTGTGCCAGGCCGGAGCAGAAGTTCGGTCCGTCGGGCTGAAGAACAACTTGAACCTGGAAGAAACGACCTGAGAGTTGCCTGCTACGTAATGACTGACCAGAAGCTTCTCGACAGAAAGGGGGGTTGGTTGGAGGTCCGGCAGAGGAGAAAGGCCGGGAGAACTTATGTTTGTCTCAAGGCAGCGGTCGGCCGCTCGGCGCTCGGAATTAGTGCTTCATTCAAGAGGTTCCACGCTTGCTACCTTACCAAGTTGCTTCGACCTCACGATGCCTGGCCTTGTTCGCGATGGCGTTGTATTACGTAGCATGGACCAGATATTGAAGGTGTGAGACAGGTCTCTAAGAAAACATGCGAAGAAGCGCCGAGAGGTTCGACTAAAGTCTGGAGAGAGTTAGTCAACGGAAGGAACCTAGCCCTGGCACTGGGGACTCACTTCCAACAGTACGTAATGCCCGGGCAGGCAAGTGTTACTGAGTGTTGGTGTTCACCGACTGCACCTGCCCTTGAAGCACTCCTTAACAAGCGATTACTACCGGTACCAGATCTTTGCCTGCCGCTTCTCACATCATGCCGTCCCTTCCATCCTTCTTTTGCTCCATCGTTTCATTTGTTTCATCACACCACCTCTTTCCACAGCCGGGGTCACCGTACATGGACGAATGTCAGCGGTTCCCCCTATTTCTTCGAGACTTTACAGTTTGCACCACTAAACAACAGCCGCGGCACCTAGCTGCCACCCGAGAAGAAGCCTGCAGAGTGCAGGGCTGCTCAGCCGCTCGCAACACGGCCCCGCCGCCGGGCTGCTGGTCCTCAACCACCCCCCCTGACCGACCTTATTCACACAGTAGCTGGCTGCTACCCCGCAACCGTACCTCTGTGGTGGCTTTTACCAACGGCCGGGGCGCTGCGGGAGGGACCGGTCGAGGTAATTCGCGGTTTTGAGGTTTAGGGCTTGTACTAAAGTCCCAAGCTCTTGGTAGCAAGGTGCCCGGCATGACGTTGCCTTTGGAAGTTGGCGGTATCTCGCTAATAGTATAGCTGCTTTACCAGTAAACAAACTAATAGACCGGTATATTTTAGGCGCAATAAGAGACGCCAATAGGTGGTGATTGGTTCGAACGACTTCCGAGCTTCTTTCCCGTTGACTGAAACAAGGCGCGAACAAACAGTGAAGAAGATGGGGACAAAAAGCAGACAGATTGGGCAGGGTAGATGTGAAACGCTATACATATGCCCGTGCTCGGAGTCGAGCACTTTGGATCGCCAATGTCACATGGCAATGGAACACTGTCGGCGAGCTGCAGTGACGTTAGAGATGATCGCCAGATCGGATCGAATCCCTTCCATTTGTGGAGACAAGTGTATCAACTGGGCAGGATGTTTGTTGGCAAATCCCGCAGTTACCCTGACAGCCTGAGAAGGTCTCTGGGGTTGATGGATATTTTGGGAAAGAAGACTGCGAGATGTTGTCCTTGCAAAATGGAAGCTCCAATACAGAGATTACCGGCAATGTGCGGAGAGTGTTTGCGGGGTCATGCTGCTGTCGACTGTCGTCACTGCACCTTCTACGTGTAGGTCAAGTCAGGAGCGCAGCTGCCCATGAGTTAATCTTTCCTATCAAAGACTCGCGATAGCAATGGGCAAGCTCACTCGCAGTTCCTTCCTGAGCAAAATCAAAGTTGTCGTCATTTCCAAATCCATGACTGGCAGGAGCCGAGGAATACCGACCCTGGCCGCAGATATCCTCTGCTATTCTCAGGGGTCCTCTTCGATCGACGGGCTTGGTTCTTGGCATATCCTCCAACCACGCATTTGCGGAGACTTCCGGCCACTCAGAAGCAGAGTCTCAGTCCAAAGCCCAAACTCCGACGTCCACGCCGCATCCATTGCCCGCAGCAGCAAAGCAAAGCAAAGCCACAGTCAGCCTTAGAAAGTTGGAACCGGCTCATTTCCCCATACCCAACCTGACCAGATCGACTAAACGGGACCGACCAGACCGACCAAAGCCGGCAGCCTGACCCACTGATTGCAACTGCATCCGATCGGCCTAGCAACTATTCCCGGTTGTCTCTCCGTGGTCGGCATGTCTGACGGGCATTGACCTGACGTCTCGGCCTCACCAAGCCGACCAAGCCCCCCCCTGACACTATGGATCCCAACGTCCAGCGCGCTCTCAACGACAAGCTCTACGACAAGCGGAAAGTGGGCGCCCTTGAGTAGGTTGACCCGCGTCTTTCTCATCTCTGCTATCTCTTCATCTCATCGAGTCGGTCACTTGTAAGTGGTTGCTCACACTCATCTCGACAGACTGGAGCGCGTCATTCGCGAACATGTCGCCAGCAAAGACTACAACAAGGTCGAATCCATCTTGGACCAGCTCTGCAATGAGTACGCATATGCCGTCCACCAGCCTCATGCACGCAACGGAGGTCTGATAGGCCTAGCTGCCGCCGCCATTGCCCTCGGCTCCGTAAGTACTATCCTATCTTTCCTAATCGCTGTCACTTTTGCTCCTTAGCCCGCTCATTGTTTTACGAAAAAAAGGAGCTTGCCAAGTACCTCGAGGTCATTGTCCCGCCTGTCCTTGCCTGCTTCACCGATCAGGATGCTCGCGTTAGATACTATGCATGTGAGGCCATGTACAACATTGCAAAGGTGGCCAAAGGCGAGATTTTGATTTACTTCAACTACATCTTTGACGCGCTCTGTAAGGTATGTTCGAATCTAACTCGTCTGTCTCACTTACAACCTTGCTCACCCTTAGCTTTCGTTGTAGCTTGGTGCCGATTCGGAACTGTCGGTAAAGAATGGCGCAGAGTTGCTCGACCGCCTGATCAAGGACATCGTGTCAGAATCGGCTGCCACATATGTTTCCGTCTTGGAACAGCCTCCCGATTTCGATGAGAATGATAAGGACGCCCGTGATGACCGTCCCGAATTACCAACCGCCTTCTCACTGAAGCGTTTTATTCCCCTTCTCAGAGAGCGCATATTCGCCCTCAATCCTTTCACTAGGACTTTTTTGGTCGGGTGGATCATTCTGCTCGATTCCATCCCCGACTTGGAGCTTGTCACTTTCTTGCCCGAGTTTCTTGGTGGTCTCCTTCGCTTTCTGAGTGATCCTAACCGGGATGTTCATGTCGCCACCCAGGGCTGCCTGGACAAGTTCCTGAACGAAATCAAGCGTATCGCACGTGTCAAGAAAGGCATAGCTGACAGCAAGAAGTCAAAAGGCGACGGAAAGCGCAAGCGGGAGGACTCTATCGACAGCGGAAGTGACCGGTTGGCCCCAGAAGAGGGCGATGAGGTCGATTCTGCCACGGCCCAAGAGGATGACGACACGAGCAGCGAAGACGACTGGGTCCCGGGCCAAGATGTCCAAATCAACTACAAGGCCATATTGGAGATACTAACAGCCACTCTTGACTCGCCGTTAGGTACGTTTGCTTCTCCGACTACACGCCAGAGGCCGCTGATGAAGTCTGTAGAAGAGGACGGGTTGCTGGAGTCGCTGCGGTGGATTGTGGAGTTTCTCGATATTTGTCCAGAGGAAGTTCTCCCCTTCACGCCAAAGATCTTGGCACACTTGCTGCCAGCCATGGCCAGTGGTGTTGAATCGATTCGTCAAGCTGCAGCCCGGGTTAACACCTCGTTGATGGATTATGTCGTCTCTCTGTCTGACGAAGCGGACTTGGTGACTTCACAAAACTCCTCGCGGATACCCGGTTCGACAGTGGGCGACCGCCAGGATGGTAACGCAAGCACCCGAGCTTCATTGTCGAGCTCGAGAGAGTTTGAGCTCCGGAGTCCGACGCCAGTTCAGGGGCGACCTGTTGCCAGGACTCCGACTCCAGCACCTTCCGCAGCGCAAACCCAAGCAGACCTGGATTACGCCGCTGCTGTGAACTCTCTCACTCTTTTGTTTCTAAATGATCACGAGGCCACTCGCGTCGCAGCTCTTACATGGCTGATCATGCTACACCGCAAAGCACCTAGAAAGGTCCTGGCTTTCAACGACGGCACATTCCCCGCTCTTCTCAAGACTCTCTCGGACCCTGCCGAGGCGGTCGTGACCAAAGACTTGCAGCTTCTCTCACAGATTTCCAGAAACAGCGAGGACGACTACTTCTCGAATTTCATGGTCAATCTGCTTCAGCTCTTTTCAACCGACAGGAGACTGCTAGAGACACGCGGGAATCTCATCATTCGCCAGCTGTGTACAAGTCTCAGCGCCGAGCGCATTTATAGGACCTTAGCTGATTGCATAGAAAAGGAGGAGGATTTGGAGTTTGCTAGTATAATGGTGCAGAATCTTAACAACAACCTGATTACCGCACCCGAGTTGGCGGAACTACGGAAACGACTCCGGAACCTTGAGACGAAGGTTAGTACTTCCGATCATCCAGCGAACAGCCCAGTCTTTCCCCCCACTTTTGTTGGTCCTCTAACTGACTGTTCTAGGACGGACAAACGTTCTTTGTAGCGCTATTCCGGTCGTGGTGTTACAACGCAGTGGCGACATTTTCGCTGTGCCTACTTGCTCAAGCGTATGAGCAGGCATATAATCTCTTGCAAATATTGTTCGCGGTCCCGATCTTCCATCACTCGCACTCATGCTGACGTACTGCTAGTGCCGAACTCGAAATGACGGTCAACATCCTTATCCAGATCGACAAGCTAGTACAGCTTCTCGAATCACCAGTGTTTACCTGTACAGTTATATCTACGCCCACATCCAAGACATAATTGCTGACAGTTTCTAGACCTTCGTCTCCAACTTCTAGAGCCGGAAAAATACCCACACCTGTACAAATGTCTCTACGGGCTGTTGATGCTTCTCCCTCAGTCATCCGCCTTCGCAGCACTGAAGAACAGACTCAACAGCGTGAGCTCGATTGGCTATCTCCACATCGCACCTAGACCGTATGTAATTCCTCGCGATACACGGTTGTCTCACTCTCGGCATAGTTCCATAGTTGAGGCACACGAGTACCCCTTGAAATCCCCATCTTCCCGCAGAAATAGCCTAGAGGCTCACAATTTTAACTACAGAAATGCTACCACGCCAAGCGCGTCCACCTTCGACAGGCCCAACAGATTGAAAGGTCGTGAGGAAGGTATCATCCGATGGAACGAACTTCTTGAGAAATTTCGCATGGTTCAAGAACGCGCCCGGCGCCTGCAGAGAGTAGGGGTAGATGCCGACGACACGTCATTACTAGGTCTTAGCGATTTACGTATTGGGGACGGTGCGATGGAACCGAAGAGTGGCAAAGAGGTTGCGGCTCGTCCTTCCCCAGTCCCGGTCAAGGATTCAGCACCGGCTCAACCAGCAGCGAAGCCACGATCGGGACTCGGAAGGCAGTTTGGAAGACTTGGAGGTGCTGTGTCTGGGCGAGGCAAGAGAGCCCAGCAATGATTGATTTCTTTTTTCGCCTGTAGTTTTGACGTTTCTTCTCCTTTCTGGTCTCTGATATCGACTAACTAGAGCATCATCCCAGCGCGTTGAAATGTAATGCGGTAGATACCCCAGGAAAGCGGAATAGGGGACGCATAGGATTGGTATGATATAGGTCTTGCATATCTGGAATTGAAACACACATATTATGGTAGTCTAGTTGGCTTTTTTGGCGTTTCTCTCTCCACCAGCCCTTCAAACACCGCGTTCCGACGATTCGTTACCCGTCGCAACTCAGTTCGCAGGCTCTCCAGCTCTTGGCGGGCCTGGTCTGTATTGGGCGGTAGCCCCTGGAATGATTTAACCTGAGCATCAAGTTCCTTCTTCTGTGCTAGCAGCGCCAGATATGCTTGCTCTTCCCGCTGCACCTGGTCAATCGTGGGGCTCGGCATGCCCACAGAGTTCTCCAGCGACGCGACCTTATCCCGTAGCTCCGGTAGCCTCGTCGCGATTGTCCTGATCTTGCGCTGAATCTCGAGGTTCTGCTTGGCCAGGTCGCTTGCGGGCCGGTACTCCTCCCCCTTGAGCTCCTT
Organism: Apodospora peruviana; assembly: GCA_033439685.1. Taxonomy (NCBI): domain Eukaryota; kingdom Fungi; phylum Ascomycota; class Sordariomycetes; order Sordariales; family Lasiosphaeriaceae; genus Apodospora; species Apodospora peruviana. The sequence goes on from JAUEDM010000007.1 coordinate 2,051,486, forward strand.
CACCAGCCCCGCGACGCCACGCGCCTCCTGTTCCAAGTACCGCGACAGAATCCCCACACGCGCTTCCATCTGCTCTAGCTCGTCCGCCTGCGCCGAGAGTTCCACCATGCACCGGCCCAGGTCTGCAGGCGAGGCGAAGGCCATGCCGAAATCGACTGCCACGGACGCCATGCTGTTGAGGGCCGCTGTCCCTTCGCGGGAGAGGCCGTCCTCGACGGCGGAGAGGACGGCTTCCCGCGCTGCGTCGGCGGTGTTCCCTTGGTCTTGTTGTGCTTGCAGTTGCCGCAACTCGTGCAGGGCATCTGCTTCCAGACGCGCGATCAGCTCGCGCTCCTCGTCGGCGGCCTCGTTTACGCTCGCGAGGGCGAGTAATGTGCGCAACGTGTCGGCGTTGCGCTCGAATGCGGGCGGTGATCTGCCGTGGAACTTTTGTTGTAGCCAACTGTCGACAAAGTTCCAGTCTTTTGCGGCGCTGGCGACCGCGCGGGCGACGGATGGGGAGAAAATGGCTGTGTCTGGGAGGAGATGGGCCATTGTTATGTTTTGAGGTTCCTCTGGGTAGGTGTCATCTGTTGAGTGATGTGTTCCAATACGGATATAAGAGGACGAGTGAATCTGCACTGTTGCCCTAGTGAAGCGGGCACCAGGCCAGGGAATTAGTGGCTTGACCGACGAGTACAGTAGTAGGTTATTTGTTTGTTTGTACAAGAGAGGCTGTAAGCACCAATAATCAAGCCTGGAGTCAAGTCTCACACTTGCACAAACCGAAATAATTATGTCGTCAGTTGCTTAGTCCTCGTCTGGTGTTGTTCTGGGGTGGAGGCGGCAGTTGCTTGGTGGTGGGGCTTGCCGCAGCACTAGCCAGTGAAGCGGGGACCCTAGCTTGAGCTAACACCGGAGATCTCGAGCGTCTGATTGGCCAAATTTTCCAAAGTAAACAAAGCCAACAAACGGCATCTCGACAGGGTACGACACTGGAAGGCTTCCATGCCTTGAACGCGCCTGCTTCCACCAAAAAATCGCCAGATGACCGCAAACGATTCTCTTCCACTTCGCTCAACCCCACGAATAGAGCAGTTTAATTCCAGAAACGCGTATTATTCTACCCATGAAGAAAAAAATTCTATCGCCAGAAACTCGCTATTTATATCCTAGACGAAACGAGACCGCAGAGCCGTCGCGATGGTGCAACCGGGCGTCGGCGGCCTCGACACGCCGCGAACCAACGTCGGCGACGCGACATATCTTAGCCGCCAGCCCGACTTTGACATATCGCAGGAGTTGTCCTTCCAATCCCCGACAAAAGACGCGAACTTGCTCCACCAGATGCGCAATGGCGGACGACCGAGCCTCAAAACACCGCGGGGCAGTCGCGCTCCCTTCACCGACCGACGAAACCTTCCCACAGGCCTAGGCGGCGGTGAATTCACGCCTCTCCTAAAGTCTGCCACTCGGAACAGCACGAGAGGCCATGGCCTCGGGGGCAAGGAGAACGTATTCACCAACGGGCTGGCGACGCCCGCATTCCTCGCCAAGATCGACGAGGATATGACCCCGATGCCGGTAGGCGAGTCCAGCATCTATGGCGCCTCCAGAAATACGTCGTCGTATATCGAAAACACGCCACTGCCCGCCGAGGCGGGGGATACCACTAGTACTGTATCCACACCCTTGGTTATGAGGCGACGCGGCGACGGCAAGGGGCTACTGGAAGACGGCAACCAGTTATCACTCCGAGAACAAGAAAATGTTATCGACAAGATTGAGAAGGAGAACTTTGGTCTGAAGTTGAAGATCCACTTCCTGGAGGAGGCATTGCGTAAGGCAGGGCCTGGCTTTAGTGAAGCCGCTCTCCAGGAAAACACGGAACTCAAGGTCGACAAAGTCCACATGTCTAGAGAACTGCAGAAGTACAAGAAAACTTTGACATCCGCGGAGAAAGACCTCGAGAGATACCAGCAACAGATCCTGGAATTGCAAGAGAAGGCGAAGCGCAAGTTCGCAGACGAAAACCAGCGCGCAGAAATAGAGAATCTACGCCGGATACTCGAAGATAAGGATGCAGAGATAGCGGATTTGCAAGCCCAGCTCGAAAACGACCAGGACGAGCATGAAAAAGTCGAAAAGCTGCAGGACGAGGTCGGTGATCTTCAAGCGGATATTCGGGAAAAGGACCGAATCATCACAGACCGCGAGGACGAACTCGAAGACGTGAAAGAGAGGTTTGTCAGCGCCGAGGACCAGCTCAAGGATATGAAGCGCCGCATGGTGGGACTGGAGGAACAGGCACAGGCCGGTGGCCGTCTCCAAGAAGCCAAGGATACAATCCAGGACCTGGAAGCCGATGTGCGACGGTTGGAACAGCAAGTAGACGACATGAAGGAAAAGCTGGATGAGGCACTGTCGGAGAAGGCCCGCGCCGAATCAGACCTCGAGGAACTGCAGGACGAGATGGCCAACAAGTCCATGGTGACCAAAGGTCTTTCGCGACAAGTTGATGAAAAGATCACCCGTCTCCAGTCGGAGCTGGACAAAACCCGGCAAGAAAACTCGTTTTTGGAGGAAACGCATAGTTCTCAACGGAAGGAGATTGATATTGTCAAGTCGAAGTTAAAAGAAGCATACCAAGAACGGGACGACTCGGAACAACTTCGCCAATCACTGGAGCACAAGCTGGCTGATGCACAAGCCAATGCACACTCTCTTGCTGATGAAAAGGCACTCTTGCAATCACGCCACGATGCACTAACGAATGAGTCCAATTCGTTGCAACGCGAGGTCGGCAACTTGCGAATATCTGTCAAGGAGCTAGGGGAAAATCTGGAACAGGAGCGACAACATTCTCTCAAAATTGAGCGAGACATTCGTGCCAAATACAAAGATGAGATCGACCGTCTGAATGACCAGATTTCTGATCTCGAGGCCGAATGCCGTGAGAAGGACAACTTGTACGACAACGACAGCGAGAAATGGGAAACCGAACGTCAAAATCTCGAGGCCGAGCGCAACCATGCCGAGCAACGGGCCGAAGGCCTCCAGAGAACCATCGACAAGCTACGTAACGCTGAAGGTGCGTTGACAGACAAGGAGACGAGGCTACAGGAGGCTCTTCAGAGCGAAACTGAGCGGCACAAAAGCGAACAGGCAGTCTTAAATCGTCGGATCGAGGATCTTCACCAGAAGTTAGACTCTAGGCAGGCGATGCTGGAGGATCTACGGAACGAGCTGTCTGCTGTTCGAGACCTCCTCCGGCAATCCCAGCTCGACTGCCAGGCGCAGCGAGAGAAGACGGAGGCGCTCGAGGACGAAGTAGAGGTCCTCCAGGCCACTCTCGACGAAGAATCCGAAAAAGCTCGTCTCGAGCAGGAGCGCACGCGACAGGAGTGTGACCAGTTGAAGCAACAACTTACCTCGCTTGAAACGGCAGTTGATACTGCTCGCACTTCGAAGCAAACCTCACAAGAATCTGCCAAACAGACGAACGAGAGCATTGCTCGTCTCAAATTTCAGCTTGCAGATTCCACCGAAAACCTGGCCAAGGTCACAAAGGAACGACAGGCGTTGCAGGAACGCTACAGAAATCTTGACGTGGAGCTGCGATCCCTCCGGATCTTCCTGGCGGAAACGAAAGCTGAACGTGACGTGCTCGAGGAAGAACTTCGCGAAGTGAGACAGCAAGGCGCAGACACACTCAGATTTGATCAGGAGAGGCTCGATCTTCGCACCGCTAAGACAAAGCTGGATGCCGAGCTTCGCAGGCTAAGGGAAGAGAATAATGCGTTGGCAGAGGAGCGGCAAGAGGTTCAGCGGTTACTTGAGAATGAGACCGAAAAGGCCGCAATCGAGGAGGAGCGTCTCAACCAAGAGATACTCCATCTCCACGCAAAGCTTCGGCAATTTTCCGACCACCAGCAACTTGCCGCTGCCCGCCGAACCATCCGGGACTTGGAGCGCCGCATCGAGGTTTACGAAACCCAACAAGCAACCACCCAGTTGCCAGCTTACGGACTTGAAGGGAACTCCGAGCTATTCCTTTTGCAAAATGATCTTTCGGTTGCCAGGAAGAAGGAGATCGAGCTGCTTCAGTATGAGGCATCGCAGAAAGAAACCATTAAATCACTGAAGCGGCAGATCGCCGAGCTGGAGCGCAAAGCACATGAGGCAGTGCTGGATCGCCTTGTTACCTCTCCATCTTCCCACGGAGGATCTGTACAAAAGGCCGAAATCACTGAACTCCGTCATCAACTATCGTCTGCCCAGCAATCCATTCATGATCTGAAGAAGTCGCTCCGGAATGCTGAGCGTAAAGCAACAGCCGGCGCACAGGAGCTCCAAGCTCGTCTTGAGGAGCTCGAGCAGGAGAAGCTTATCCTTGAGCAGGATCTTGACGACGCGCAGGTTGCTGCCGAGGAAGCTGATGCTGCCCATGAGCAAGTTCTGAGGAAATATAAGCAAAAGGTCGACAAATACAAGCGAGAGCGCGACGAGCTAGCTGTTGCAGCCCGTGAGCAGCAACATCAACAGGGCAACACCAATCATAGCGGCATCAGCGAAATGTCACCTGAGGAACGTCGCGACCTGCATACTATGCTTCGTGAATCGCAGGTCGCCGCCGACAAGCTGGAACGTCATGTACGTGAGCAGCGTGAGGCGCTCGAGGAGCTCATGACCCTTGAAATACAGCTTCGCAAGAAGCTTGACCGAGCCCGGAGTGAGAGGGCCGCATACAGGGCTAGCGCCGAAAAGCTGCAAAAAGACGTCAAGTCGCTGAGGAGTGAGAAGGACAAGGCCGTCGCCGAGGCAGTTGCGGCTGTCGCTGCGGCAGAGGAGGAGCGCGCCTTGGTCCACACGACAAGTCTGAACAACGGACTGGTCGACACTGATGCCATTATCCGGGCGGCCGAGGCTGCAGAGCGACGACACGAGAAGGAAATCCGAGGAATGGTGATGCAGATGGAGTGGCTGAAAGCGAATTGGGACCGCGAGGCCAAGCTGCGGAATGATGCAGCTTTCGCGAAACGGTATTTGTTGCTAGAGGTCCAGATCAGGGATGCATGGTACGTTTTCTTCTTCCTGTCTTACCCATGACCAAGCTACAGTTCGCTCAACTAACCTGTTCCCTCGTTTTCTCGCATATAGCAACAAAGCCGACCTGGCCATTATCAACCGGATCCGCGCCCAGCTCAACCCATCCAGTCGAACCGCGCTCGGCCAGCTGAGTTCGGTCGTCCGCTCCAAAAAGGCCATAACCAGCGGTGCCGCTTCTAGAATAACAGACGACCAGAAGCAGCAGGAGCCGCCATCCACCAAATTGCGGCGTGTGATACATGCCGTTCGCTTTGTCGTGCGCATGCAGATTGGTGCGCGCAACTGGGCCAAGCACGAAAATGTGCGCCAGCGCCTAGCCGACTGCGTCGAGGAGATGGAACGCGAGCAGCGGATCAAGAAGATGCGCGATCAGTGGCGGTCGGAACATCAGCATCAACAACATGGGCATGGGCAGCATAAAAAGAGGTTGTCGTCGCGCGGCGGCGCTGCCGCGGTGAAAAGGTGTAATGGTGATGTCGGCGGTATGGACGAAACTGTTTTATAGTTGGGTCGTTCTTGATCATGAGTTTGGAAGGATGTCTTGGTGTATTCCTGGCTGTTTATGATAATGCTGCTTTCTGTCTTTCTTGGATGATGCTACTGGGGGATAAAGAATTGTTCGTAACTCATGTGGGAGGAGCACTCATTGGCTGATTAAGGACGGTGATTTCGGTGGATGGACTTGTTATTGTTTGATACTGATACGGCTTAAGTATTTGGGGGTTCTGTATTTGGGGGGTTCATTGGGTTAGCTGAGGACGGGGAGTCTGGCGTTCAAGCACTTGAGGGAATAAATAACAAGTCACATCTTATTATATCTGTATTCAACAGGCTATTTTCGTCTTGTTCATGTCGGGTATCCTAGAAGACCAGAAGTGGGTGAATAGGTCGGTTCATGTCTAGGTTTTAGGGGTTGGTTGGTCAAAATGGGATTTGCCATTTTATATCCTACCTCGACTAAAAACAGAAAGACAAATTTGTCCAACCAGCCGCCCAAACCTAATCGTTTATTCCCACTCTGAAACCCTCATAGTCACCGTCAAGAGGACCCGAGGTCATCATACCACCACGATACACCTTTTCAACCGCTCTCGGGGACACATAACAGACGTAACAGTAAATGTGAGAAAGAAACGTCGTAATTCCTCATTAAACACCACAGACGACTTCTTTTTGTTCATCCTTCAACGTATGCAGCGTCGCAGTCTTCATTCCCCATTCACAATTACCAAACAGGTGAGGTACGTATCCATATCCTTCTTTGTACCACCCGAAAAGCGAAGAGCGACCGTGGTATTGACAAACAGTATGCCGTCACCTGTTTACACACTGGTGTAACAAGGGGGCAAAGTAAATTACATCACGAACAAAAGGCCCGTGTCTGCGCTCATTTATTTCGTCAGTCCGGGCACGCCTTGAATGTTGTTACAAGATAGGCCTCACCAAGAGGATGACTACAGGAAAGCTGCGGCTTCTGGGTATAACGAGTCTGCAGCTCGTCGCGGATGCTGTTGAGCAGTTGCACGTAGCTCTGCTGGGGATTCTTCTTCAGCGCCGTGATGAAAGCCCACGACATGGCGCCAGTCGCTTGAGAAGCAATAGTTGCGTCGGCCCTAGAAAGACAAGATGCCAGGTTAGCCAGATGCCCTCAAAGAATCTGAAAGATATGCACCCCCAGGCCGGCTGTTCCAACGTGACTCGTCGCCCCAGGCACAAAATCACAGCCTATGTATTGTGGCTGCGAATTTGTACCCAGGGCGTCGATGAGATCAAGTAATGTAGATAAATACAAAATGCATGCTAAAGGCAGCGCCGTATATGCAGTCCCTTTTGCCCCCCAAAACGCCAAACAAATAGCACGAATACTAAGTATACCGGGAACGCGTCGCCGCGCAGATTCACCATCACAATGCAACGCTGAAGCCAAGGGGTGAGGAAAAGGGAGAGAGCGGTATCATGGGCACGTGATGGTAATGAAAGGGTATACGAACGAAGTCTGATCATCCTTGCTTCCTGAAAACATGATAACGTCGGCGGGGGAGGTCTTAGTAGCCATGGCCCGGGCGTGTGCATTTTCGCCTCCAGTGGCCTTTTTGAAAAAGCCCATAATGTTGTTTGCCACACCTCCAAGATCGCCTTGGCTGTAGGCGGATATAACACCAAGAAGACCCTGGCCGGCCTCCTTAGCGAGATTGGGCTCTTTGAGGATGCCCTGGGTGGAATAAATGTAAGGTAGGTCGAGGGCAGTTCCGGAATGGCACGAATCAAAGATTGCCGTCAAGCGTACGCCGCTGTCCAAGGGCCGTACCATGATTCTGTGCATTTCGTCATCGGTGATGTGGCCGACTTGCCGAAAGTCGACCGGGTAGATAACCTCGTCGAAACCATCCTCCTCATCGCCGTCAAGATCCTTGGTTTGACCACCGTGACCTGCGCAAGCCTATGTTTTAGAACTTGGTTTGGGTATGCGGCACGAAATATAGAGAGGACTCACCAGAATAGTGGAAGAAAAGAGAGTCGTTGGTGCGTGCATCCTTTACAAGCCAATGCATAGCTCTCAGGATGTTCTGTTTCGTGGGTTGGCTCATCGGGTTTTGTTGATCATCGGTGAGAATCACCATATCTTCGCGTTTATACCCGAAATTCTCAACGAGATACGAGGACATATTTCTGACGTCATTGATACAACCTCTCAGTTGGCCGCGTTGGCCGAAATAATTGATACCGATAAGCAGTGCTTTCCGACGTCCGGTGCATTGCGAGTACTGGAAGGCATATGCTTGTGGTGCTCCATAGCCGAAGTGCTGGGGAGCCTGAGGCGGCGGAGGCGCAGCGTGAGTGTTCCCATGAACATAAGAGTTCGAGTTCACCGAAGGCATACCTACTGTACTCAGCAACGTCTCCCGGCTCATTGGACCGTGATACTTACCAGGTCTGCTGTACTGGTTTGGATTTGGTGGATATTGCTGGGGAGGCTGCTGGAAAACGGCTTAGTCAAGAGCCCAGTTACAAGAGGTGCAGATTATCTGCTAACCTGCTGATAACCGTAGTGTTGCTGCTGCTGGGGCGCAACCGGTTGGTATCCATAGGCAGGCTGGGCTGGAGGAGCGGCCTGCTGGTAGGCATTGTAACCATGGGGACTGTCGCAGATGTTAGTTCCAGAGGTCCGGAATCGTTTGAACGGGAAGACTGGTCATACGCATAGTAGCTGTTGGCATATTGCTGTTGTGCTGGAGGAGCACCAAACCCTCCATTATTATAACCCGCGCCGGGGTATCCAGAAGACATTATATATAGTCCGCTCGGGTATTAACAAGGAGGTGAAGAGAAAGAGAAACAAGGAAGCAAGGGAGACGGGACGTGGTTTCCTGGTCCGACGACGAGGGGCCTCGGGGCCTCTCTCGAGTTTGAGAGGTCACGATTCGCAAGTATAAGAGATCGTGAACAAACGGTAGCAGACGAGCCCGGGAGGCGTGGAAGTGTTATATATGCGTCCGGTGAGAGTCAAGACGAGGGAGGATGGATATGCACAAGGCGCGTCGAGAGCGGGTACGCTGGGGTTCGAACGGGGTCGATATCGGTTTTAGTCCCTAATCCTTACAAGGCCACAAAGTAAGCATGGGAGAGCTCGAGGAGGCGTCGGTAGGTAGCAACCAATTCAGAACAAAAGCAGATAACAGCACCTAGAAGTCCACAAGACGGGAAGTCTGGGATAGGGGTGACACCAGGGAGGAGGGGATTGACGCCAGGGGCCAGGCGCGGGAAGGTACCGGACAGGTACTTTGTGTCTGGGATTCTGATTTTGGCAGTTTTGGCTACCGGGAGAGCGGTCAAAGTCGATCTTGGCGGCTCGCTCGAGCCAGAGAGCGAACTCACCTGCAGATGGAGGCTTGGACTGAGGCAGGGGGTGTCTCGGGGCTAGGTGGGTGTTTTCTGACACTGCAGTTTCTGCTCGGACGAACTGACGATTTGAGCAGTCGTCGGCCGTGGGCGCCGGGTGGTGGAAGGCCGGCGGGAAAGTGAGGTGAAAGTGGGGAGCTGGCGTTGGGGCGGAGAGGAGGACAAGCACGGGGCAGTGGAGGCGCTCGCACGGACTGACACGTCGGGACATCTGGAAGTCTGGAACCAGTGGAAGCAGAAAGCGCCTCGTTGGGGGTGGGGTTCTTGCTCTGGCAGCACGCCGGGCCGGGGCCGTGCTGATTGGGCAGGGCCGACCAGGAAGAAGAGTGATCACCGCCAAGCAACGTGGATTGGCGGATCCCGTCTCGGGAGAGCAACTTTAATCAACCACACATTGCACAACCACAAGTCGACGTTCCTACACTGTATTGCGACTGAATATCACGATGCGACTACGGAATACAACAGCAACATTCAACCACCATATACCGCCTCGAATACTTACCGCCTACACCTACCTTACTTAGGCAACATAATTATTCAATATCAGTGGACGAGCACCCACAACACCATCTCCGCATGCGCAATGCCTATAGTCTATCCAGATACCCGCTACTATCTGCCTAATCCGCAACAAAATGATATGACCGTTTCCACTAGTTTTACAATCGCCTCTTTGCCAACGCTTAGGACTTTGGAATCCTCGTGCCGTCACATCGTGTCAGTTAGTCCAGCATTGGGCCTTTGGGGCCTCTCTGAAAGCAGTCTTCAGCCCGTTCAGCTGTCCGGCCATCTCGCACCGGTCCCGGGGAATTGCTCCAAAGACTTTGACAGCTTGTCCTGGCCTATCAAGGCTGTAAACAATTGGCACTGCCAATTTCCAGCCGAGGGCCACCGCGTGATTCTTGCATCGTCGCGAATCTCGCAAAAAAAAAAAAAGAATTTTAATAAAAGCAGTCTCAACCCGATATCTCGGCCACCGCCTCACGGCCTTCGTCCTCGATTCAGTCGAGTGAAAGTCGATGGCTCCCGATGTTGCATGTGCCATCTGCAATACAAACAGTTGTTTCAACCTTATTTACTTCGGGCATCAGCTTTGGACGCACCGCAGCAAGCAAACGGCATGTGCGTAGGATGCACTGTGACTGGTGCACTTCTGCACCGCCGACCTAAACATCGGCAGTTTCGAAAACGATGCATTTTGTCCATCGTAAGGTCAGTATGTCTGGCTGGCGTTTTCCAAACTGACTCGACGGCGGGGTTGGGAGGCGGCAAACATGGCAATTCACGATAGACAACTCCTCTCGCGATAAATTATCGACTCGGCAAGTGTGCAAGAAGGAAACAATGTCCGGCGGTCTACTGCATGGAAGCTGTATTGATCCCAGAGAAGCGTAGCTCCGGACGTCACCGGGCCATATCATTGGCCAGATCGCCAAGCCGCAAACCAGAGCGCTGCTGAAAAGGCAGATCGACCACTCACAGACGGCACTGTCATCAGGGGTCCCCGTCATGCTTAAATAAACCACGTCAAATTCGTCCCTCGACAATAACACATCAAAAAGTCCATCGACGATTCACACCACTCCATCACAGTTCCACAACAGCTTTGACTGTTTACCTGTCCGTTTTCGTGCAACGGGGTCACTTTATCGTCCAAATACAGGCGCTATGGAAAGTTCCGGTCTGCCTCTTGTCTCCGCCTCCATTCCTCGGTCGCCAGTTGCCTGAATCGGCAACCAACGGCCGACATGCCTTCAATACTGCGTACAATTCCGACCATCTTTCCCTTGGCACACAACAACACGCGTCAACAAACCTCTCCCGTGACCTCGCGCCCAAGGCGGTGACGGAACCGTTGTTGATGCAAGCACTGCGCCTGGTAATCAGCTACCGTGTCCCTTCACCGTCTCCGAGGACGCATTCAACGTTTCACTCGGTCTATCTATCTCACTGACGAGCACTGATCCGGTTTAGGCAACAGTTATTCCGTCTATTTTCCCTCGTATTAAGCTTCCGGTAGGGATGGACGTCACGATGTTTGTAACAGCTTGGAAAGCTACACCGTCTCTTTCCCAGTCCAATGGCAATGACCAATCGAGGTGATGCCGAGCAGCATGGCGGCAGTGCTGCATGCCATCTGGCAGTCCAAGAACAACCAGAAACAACCTTCAGCCCTACAGTCGGTACCACCCAAACAGCCATGATGCCACCCAACCCTGTTTCTGTTCTGAGCGAGTAGGATGTCGAGCAGGAAGCCTCAACTGCACGAGCCAACACCTTTTCCCAGAAGTCTGGTGGTGCGTTAAGCGGGCGGTGCTTCCCCATCCCGCATCCTGCCATCGTGGCACTCTTCCCATGCCGATACGGCCTCACTTCGGCTCTCAGCTTGCTGGTGAAGGCGGCGCTAGACCACTCCCGGTCGAGATACAACAGATGAGGGCGCCGGCGACACCACCGTCGACGCCTTCGCTCCCCCAGCGGTCAGAAGCTGTTGCGGGGCTATCCCGGCTCTTCTCGCTCCCGTATGCACGTGTGCTCTGAGCCGCTCCTCCGGGTGCGACTTGAGAGGACGGTTGCGGGGGTTGCCAGATCCTTGGGACCGTGTTCACTCACGCAATAGGTGAGATAGCTATGGCTCCATCCGGGAGATCTCCCCTTGTTTAGAGGCATCTTCCCTGTTCTTGTCGTCCATGGCATATCCTGATTGGCGATCGCATCACCAAGCTTCGTGGCGTCTGTCATACAGAGAAGGCAGCAGGAAACAGAGATGGGGGAACTCTCTGGCCAAAACAAGAAATATCGCCGGCTCAATCCAAATTTAGAAGAACCGGCCGCCGTTCGACCAGTCATCGATGACATCGTCACCATTGCTTCCGGGGCGAGTCGGCAGATGGCCCCGAGATCGGATCCGCTCCGGAGCTTTGTGTTATGCCTCCATGCAAGAGAGAGCGACAGACAGACAGAAAGGGAAAGGCTAAGGCTGACCCCGGGAAATCTGCATGCCCACACATGCATACCGTTGGCCTCCCAGTCAGCTGGGTCCCAGAGGCTTGGATCAAGCAAGATCTGAGACAACATCTTCCACATCGGTTGGTCCTGTCGGCCGCCTTGCCGAAGATTTTCTTACTATCCACCCTTTTTTTTCGCCTCAGCCCTACAATTCCGCCAGCTTAGCTCATGTGGCAAGATCTCGACGAACTGCCAGACCTGGCATCGAGCATCTACGTCACGCTTGGTTTGATCAGGTGGTGCATCGCGAGTCCAATATGTGGACTGGCCAGGATTTCGAGATCGGTTGCCCCTATGATGTACCTACACAGCCATTGTTGTAGTGGTTATTTTTGATATCTGTACGGGGTACTGGATGTGGCGCTTGATCTCGAGATTGTCGATGAGGACAGCACACAGTACATTGGGGCGACTTGATGCCTGGGTACACCTCTGCCGGGATTCAAGACCTTGGTGCGATTACTTTCCAAGGCCCTGCCTCGACAAGAAAACACTATTGTGCCTGACATGGCCTGATACTCACTTAGTCGCATATGCTGGAGATTTACACCCTCGTTCGTTACAGTACAACTGGCATGCCACTGGCGAGATCGAAGTGTGCGTGGAAGTGAATAAGGAGTGGGGGGGTGATATGTTCGTTAACAATGTGAACTGCTTCATCCAAGCACCCAGTTAGTCCCTTTTTGTCCCCACACTGGAACGGAGCTCTGGATTATTTCGTGTTGCGTCGCGAGTGTGCCATTATATCTTTCTTTGTGCTATTAGAGCACGTAGTTTATGCTATTTCTACTCGAGCTTCACATGGTACCCTTCCAGTTTCCATGACCGACCAGGTAGCCACTGTCACAGTGGGCAACCGTTCCTTCATGTCTTAATTATTCCCCATCCGCACATCACCTTGTCCGTCCTGTTCCCCTGGCTTGGTCTCCTGGGCCGCCGCAGCACCGTCCGCCCCTTCATTTTCCTCTCTCATCAAATACGCCATCATGCTCCAAACCAACTGCATAGCAGCCAAACGATCGTCCACCTTGAACAAGTCGTACCACGGGCTCCTTCGCACCTCCAGCTGGGCCCAGCTCTTCGACAAGTTGGCGGCTGCTTCATCCTCACCGCCATCAAGCACAGCCAGTAATCGATCTGGCACACGGACTCGCAGTACACTGATGTGATGAAATAGAGCACTGATAACAAACACGTCGTCGTAATCTGCGCCCTTTGTCCGGCCGATAGCAGCGTACTTTGTTTTCTTGTCCCAGGCTGCAGCGGGTGGCCGCACCATCCGGTAACTATCGTATATGGCCAGGTTACCCGACTTCTTGAGCCGTTTGGCACCTTTGGCAGACCCCATGTTGCCCGGGACCGACGCCCATGATTGAGAGGAACCAGCAGCGCCAGGTCTGCGCGGGAGAGACATTTCGCCGCCGCCGCCGCCGCCGGAGGGCGTGGGAGGCACCACGGCAAGCGACTCTGCCGATGAGAGTGGAGGCTCGTCTTTATCGCCGACGAATGCGTCTCCCGATTGCATCTCCACCTCGCGGCCGATGGGGCCGCCCGGTCCGCCGCCCCACCGCGGTTTCGTGGCCCACCAGGCGCCTTCGCCGATACGTTTCTCGGCGCGGCCCTCGCGAGCACGGTGCTGGGCTGTGATGAGGGCAGCGATGAGTTCCCGCGCTAGATCGAGGGTCGAATCCCGATCTCCTCCTGAGGTTGACCCGTTTGTCGACGATGTTTGTACGACAGACTTGTTGGTGGTCTCGGAATCAGATGCTAATGCAGAAGACGTCGCTGAGGGTGAGGTGGGAATTGCCGGGGCAGGCCGCGGCGGGGGAAACGATGTCGTGTGGCGTGCGCTCACGGCGGCGAGCGGGCCTTCGACGATGCCCGCCCGGGCGGCTTCTCGGGTGGTAGGTGTCCGGAAGATAAACGTGCACCCGGAGGAGAAGTACGAGTTGCGCGACGGTCCTGTCCCAGGACTGCTGTTGGACGTAATATAGAGGCGAGGTTCTGTGCGAGGAGCCGAGACGTTGCACCCATAATCGTACGCCACCAACTTCAGAAATGCCGTGAGGATATTCTGGCGGTATTCTGGTGGCATTTGATAGCCGGTCCCTGTACGGTAAAAGAGGGATGCATCAAAATCACTCTTGTCGCTTCCGTTGCTGTCGGCGGAATCCTGGCCGGCGGTGGCCCCATCTGGTCCAGGTTTCGGTCTGGGTGGCTTCGAAGTGTCATCCCAGTAGGTAGAAAACAGCTCGAGATGGCGGAAGAACTCGAATGAGTTTCCCAATCGTGCTTGGGTTTGCCCTTTTGGGGTGGGGATGCGGCGGACAGTCCGATAGGCTGCATTGTTGGGAATCTCGAGCTCTCGCTTGCGTTCCAGATAAGTCTGGCAGCCCGGGGACAGATTGCCCGTGTTCAACCGCTTCCGGGTGCTCTCGTTGGCAGCGTGGGCATCGTCGGGCGACAAGGCGTGCCAGGCGTCAAAGTCCGGGATGAAGGACGGATCCGGGATAAGTTCGGCCGGGGCGGAGTCAGATATCACACGGGTTCCGAGGGCTTCGAGGTGGGAGATGTTGATCTCAGTTGGCCGGATGATGCCCTGGAGCACGGAGGTGAGCGGCTTCGCCGGCTGGCCCGGCGCCGGAGGGTCGTGTGGACGGTCCTGTGGAAAGCACCGGGGAAAGTTGACGGGTGTTGGCGGCGGGACATCAGCGGGAGCTTCCGTCCTCCCGGGGGCCGCATGCACTGGACGATTGGATCAGATGACATGAACGGCAATCCGGTCCATCACGGTCTAAGAGGCCTGGGCCGGCCAGACCAACTCCGCTTGGAGACGATCATACGGGAACAAAAACAGCCACTATGACCAGCACAGAGAACAGGAGCAAGATCGGGGGTAGGAGCAACTCTTTCATAATGAGGAGGATAGAGGCGAGGAGGATGGGAGTGAGGGGGTGGTAGAAGCACGGCGCTGTCTGACAGTGCGACCTGGCGGATGACGGTGTGTCCGCACAAAGAAACATTCAACCGACAAAGCGATACTCTTTTGCAGAAATGTTTTACTTACTCAGATGGGTCAGATTACCAAACATCTTGACGGATGAGGTTGATAATGATTTAAGGTGGAATTGAGTTGACCTAGTCGAGGCCAGGGACGGGACTCGAGAGCCAGACAGCAGTATGTCGGTACGTGCTCTGAAGGTGCAGGTCTCGGAGGTACTTCAGCTCGCAAACGCTCTGCCGTGGTTTATCTCGGCGCCGGCAGGGGGGACTCGGACTCGGACTCGGAGCCCGTGCAAGGAGGTCACGGTTGGGTCTGTGGAGAGCGAGGAGGAGAAATGAGGGTTCGGTAGGTCCGTCTTTCTCACGACACCGTTGGCCGTGTGTATCGGGTGCCTATTGGGGTGTGTCTGATGTAGCGACGGGCCACTGTTGCCGGTCTGGAAATCATTAACGGGTCCGGCTCTTCTGCTCACTGAAGAGACGGTGAACGGCGTCTTTACTAAATCGCAGATAACCCCGCCTTCTCTCACGAGCCACTCGAGCCTACCATACCCCGTAGATCGGTAGGACCTTCCAAGGTTGTCTGCACCTGCCCTCATTAGGTGGGGCGTTGAGTTGCGTTCGAGTGCAGAACACCCGACCTGGTAATTGCCTTAAACAGCGGTATGTAATCCGTACGGACACCCAACTGCGTAGCAATGCAGTCGCTATACACATCGTGCCTTCTCGTGCAGCCATGAAGCGCATACCTGGTGCTTATCATCAATAAATGGGCTCAGGCCGGGCTGCTTGGAGCTTCCCCGACTGCGGAGGACATGCGTGTTGGACATGTTGATGCACCAACAACATCCAACAACCTGCGAATGGTCTGAATAACACAAGGCATGCATTCATTGGGAGCCATGAAGTTTTGAACCGCCACGTTCCATGTTTACCTAAAGTGCGCAACCTGGCCCAAAAAGCCGATTACTTCGATTCATTTCATCTTTTAGTTTCGTTGGAACCGATAGAACATTCTCTATTTTGGTCTGTCGACGGCGGAGGCGCTTGCGTGCTTTACGACGTCCATCAACGAGGCCTTCTTGCTCTGCAAAGAACTTGCCGACTACAAACTGGGCTTGCTGCTGACCCTCTCCCCGTTTGATCCCCTGGAGATCTGGCACGGAGCAGGACTTGTGTTTCTATCGAAAGAAGCCTCGATGACACCGGAACTACTCTACCAGATGAACAAGAGTTCGAGCGTGTAACCTCCTCACCCGGCCGTGGCTCTACTCGGACAAACCAACGAGCCCAAGCCAGTGGCTCCGCCATCGGTAAAGGAACCGTAGGTAAGGATATAAGTAACTAACGACTTGCTCCTAGATTCGTCCGACGGCAGTGGTTTGACGAAGTCGTGCTGGAGGATCTTGGAAGCGACGATGGGCCCATGTGGATGGAACTTCAATCGGTTCCAGGATTCCCGACGTTTCTTCTTCACGGCGAGTACCTCTCGTTTCATCAACGTCAATCCATTGTTTCCATCCAAAATTCAATCGGCCCTCGGTCGCTGGCCGGCAATCAGACTTCGTTTTCTACGCGCTTTGTCAGATTATGAACCTTCACCGTTCTTATTCTCATTTCAGGCCAAAATATCGCAACTGCTAAGTAGCTAAGGTATCTAAGTGCCTTCGACCAGGAAAGTTGCCTACATTCCTAATGTCCTCGCGAACGATGAATTTACAGTTGAGATCTGTCGTGTACGACGAAGAGGACCTGGGATGTGCACTTTGCTGGGCACCACCCGACGAACCCCAGTGCGTGCCTCAAGTGTGTCACAGGACAAGGGTCTGAACGTCAAAGCGACTCGACTCTTGAACCCCTTGGAAGGGGAGGGGCACGCACACCCGTTGAGAGCCTCAGGGTTCTCCCCCTCAAAGTCTCTGACAAGAGCCCGGCTGGCTCGTGCCCCCGGCCAATGACAGTTGTGCATTTACACGCATCAAACAGTCGCCAACCTTCATGCTGCCACGGGGTCAATGCCTCCATGGGCTGTGGTTACGGTGTTGGTGTTCAGATGCTGAGCCTCTCTGGCGTTCTGCTGTTCCCAGATACACCACTGGACAGGTTCCTCGACGCTCTCCTGGTCCCTCGGCTTGGTCTCTTTCCATCTGCCTCATCCCCAGATCTTCCATTCTACCCGTCTCTTGACGGAACTCTCGCCAATTCATCCGCATCATCATGACTTTCTGGCTCTGTGTTTAGCCGTCAGCCCGTTGTTTGTCCTTCCTTCGACAGGAACATTCCTCTTCTCTCCTTCAGATCAAGTTCATGATCCTGCAATGACTTAGAGGGCCCTAGAGGCCGTCTGTGTGTTTTATTATTTTCTCCATATTTATCTTTTCTGTATTTCTGATTTGTTTTCCTTCGATCGCGAGCGACTGGAATCGCCAAGGATTTGGAAAGCGCCGGGCTTCACGATGTCGGCACAAGGGCTCCCCGCGGGGGCAAAGTTAACGACTATCGATGGGAGGAGATGTACGGCAGTGCCGAGGGCGGCCTCAAGCAGTAGCATCGAGACGACGGCGCCGACGACGACGACCTTCAGCAGCGCCATCACGACAAACACTGCACCTCAAATTGGAGTGGCCGACATCGACAACGCGGGAACTACGGTTGCAGAAACAGAACTTCTAAGCTCAACGAGTACGCCGACGAGCTCCTCCCTGGTCTCTATCACCACCACAAGCACACTAGTCCCAACACAAGCAACCCAAGCATCGGTGGAGGAGGAAACGTTGGAAGTGCCACCTGTGCAGGTTCTACCAGCACTGGCGTCAACACCGTTGCCTCCTCCCCCTGCTGCGCTTCCCTCTACCGCCAGCTCTTCTACTACTACTGCTCTCCCAGCTTCCTCTGTCGTGACATCTCTACAGCAGCCAGTACAAACGCCTCTAGCACAGACACAGAGCAGTCAAGCTGATAACAACCTAATAGCCCCACCAGCAGATACAGTAACTAGTTCACAAGCCACAGCTGTCCCGGACGTGTCCGCTTCGCCGGCGTTGACCGATGGTACAGCGGCAGCGCCCCTTTTCACCACCATCGGAACCCAACAAGCGTCGACGAACGATGCCGTAGCCGAGGCCACAGGCTCAACAAACTCGGCAGCAAGCGTCGTGACCAATCCGAACAGCAATGCAGTCCAGTCGACTGTGGCGGTGGCCGGTGGTGTGATTGGCGGTGTCGTAGCGATCAGTTTTGTCGCATTTATCGTCTGGTGGTGGAGGAGGCGTGTGGTCAGGAAGAGGAGAAGCACCCTTCTGACTCCGTTGGACGCTGTGCCTTCCTTTGACCGCCGAGACCAGAAGGGCTCCTATATGATCAGCCGCGGCAGCATAGGGCCTACGCCGATGGGCGAGAAGTTCAAAGCAGCCCTGGGCTACAATGTGAAGAAGTTCCGGGGTCGCATGAGCCATATGGTGACCAAGAGCACCGGCGGTTCATCCTCAGTAAACTTGGACCGTGGTAACTCACAGTTTATGGATCCGGGTAGCACCCACAGCCGGGCAAACTCGGGAGGAGCCTTGACTGGCAGCGCCAACGTAACTGCCAAGGACCGTTTCCTGGACTGGTGGACGCGATTGACAGCCGACATGAAATTCAACTGGCGCCTGCGCGACAAGAATCCCAACATGGACGACTTCTCCATCGTGAACGGCTCAAGGGAGAAGAAGCCGTCAGCCGTCGGTTCGCAGCCCGACTTCCTGACCCTTCTCGGCATGGACGATCGCGAGCTGGACCGCGAAGCTCAGCGACGCCGTGCCAGCATCTCGCGCAAGAACGGGAGCGCCGGGTCAGGAGATCACTTCCTCAGCGGGCTCAACCTCAACTTTGGGAGCCCTAATGACGACCCTTTCAGTGACGCCAACGCTCTTGCACACGCCTCAGCCCAGCCAGCGCCCCTGGTCGTCAGCCAGTCCAACAATCCCTTCAGCGATACAAACGCTATCCGCGACCAAGCGGCAGCAATGGGCAAGCCCAACACTTATGTCGCCGACATTCGACGATCGCGCGGCCAGTCAGTCAGCACCAATACAAACCGGCAGCCGAGCACTCTCTACAACAACCGCGAGAGTTCGGGGTCTGTAGGGTCGTTTGCAGCCCGCCGCGACAAGTTCCGCTCGGACCCGTTTGACCTGGAACGGCCGGAGCTGCTGGCGGGTGCGCGACAGGCCAAGAACAGCATCACTAGCAGCACTGCCGGCACCGCCGGCAGCCGCACCAGCAGAGGAGGCGTGGGGACAGGAGACTTACGCCGGCCACCGGGCGCTCATACCCGGAGTGAGAGCTTCTCGTCCAAGTACTCGAGCGGCGTGAGCATGGGTGACTGGAGCGATCCCGGGCCGGATGTCGGCCCGGCTGCGGCACGTGGGTGGGACGGACCTGAGCCCCGGGAGTCGCCTACCCAGGGCTGGCGTGACCGGCTTGAGCGCGAGGCGGCCACAGGGAAAGCGCCGGTGGGCCAGAGGAAGAGTGATGGTAGCGAAAAGAGCGTAGGCAAGGCGATGTGATGATCATCCAGCTCAACCTCTCTCTCTCTCGCTTCTCGTTGGGGATTTGGTATCGCTGTGTTAGTGGGAGGAGGTGTGCTTACTTGTGCAAAGAGCGACAGGCGTCAAAGGAGTCTTTCTTGCTTTCCGGACCGTTTAGTCGCACCAGGGTTTCAAATGAAATCAGATCTATTGTACACAGGAAGAAACTACGTGCATGGTTTTGAAAAGAAAAGGGGCATTGTTTTGTCGGTAGATGATGCTGCCAATCAATGGTGGCGAGGAGCGCCCATCTTTGTTAGGGAAGTCTTAAAAGGGGGGTATAGGGATACGGATAGGAGGCTGGCTGCTTTTTGGTTCTTTTCTAGGTCCCTTGTTGAATTTGCACTACTGGGATTTTTTGAGATATATGCTTTCCCTCGCTCGCTCTCTGTGTACATACATATACCCGTCGGGGTTGTTTCCTTTTATCTGTCTGTCTGTACCTGTGTGTTTGCTACCTTAGGTGGACTGAGGAAGGGAGAGGATGGGATCCTGGAACACGCTCGCTATAACGCAACGCAACGCAACGCAACGCAACGAAATGCAATCAATGGACAAATTGAGATATGAAGATTATTCCGTATTGTTTCTTCGACCACGCTATTGTGAAGTATTTATATTTGATGTGTCTAACTTATTGGGGGTGAGCATGCGGCGAAGTACGAACTCAACTCACAGTCCTAGTATGCCAGCTTAAATCCTAGCCTTTCTGACTTGCAATCTACCTCGCTGCAGTCAGACGCAGCCATCGTGTATTCAAGTGCGGAGAGGAGGTAAGTTCCTGAACGCATGTCCTCGGAAAGCAACGGCTGAGCATCATGAAATCTGAACCTTCTCATACCTTTCTGACATCGGAAACAAATATGCACTTGTTCCTTTTTTTCGTCTGTACGAAGAGGTCATATCTTGTGTAGTCCTTTCTTCTTTCTTTTTGGGGGTGTCAAGCATCGAGATCTTCAAAAACTCTTTGGGCTGTGGATGGGTTGCAATTGCATGATGCCGAGACAAGCTTCAGCGAGCTTCACCTTGTTATCTCGGCTCTCTCCCGGTCTTATCGTGTACGGAAGGGCCTTCTTCTCTTTATTTGCTCTGCCCTCTACGGGATATTCCCGCCTTTGGCTTCTCTCGCGTCATTGCCAGAATTTCATACCCGAGCTTTTGAGGCTTTTCGATAGACTGGTCTGGACCAGACGGGAACAGAGCTTCTCTAACTACCCGCTGCTTCTTCTTCTTCTTCTTCTTCTTCTTCTTCTTCTTCTTCTTCTCTGTTGACGTCTGTCAAAATTGGCACCGTCTGTTCACACACACACACAACCAGCGACAGTTTGTATGTGGCTTGCCGTGGTGGCTCGCTGCTTATCTTGTCAAATGTACCTGCTTGCGTTAGAGGAGGCCCCCGCCAGGGTGGAAAGGGTAACCAGATCGAGGTGAAGCCGGTGAAATCGGTGTATCTCAACTGGTCTCGTGCTTCTCTTCTTTGACTTATTTTCTTCGTCTCTCTCCTCGTAGGGAGCTGTTGCCTTTATTATACACATATATCCGTGCTCGAGATACTAGACTTAGTGCGGCAGGGCGGTTACCGGCACCAGCTGAGAATGAGATGCACAACGCGGGGCCAAGGTAACGGGCCGTTCATATAAACTCTATCGTCCACCGTGCGGCTTGTGCCGTAAACATCGGCATGTGGGTGAACGGGTGGTGTTCTCACTCCAGCTCTGATATGTATCACGAGTGGACGAAGGGTGTAAAGTACGGCATATGGTAATTAAGGTAGGTAAGGTAATTACAGCGGGCTGCTCAGGTGAGGTGGTGTCGAAATTTATGATCATGAAAAAAGGTCGAGGCACACCTGTTCATGGCGCGCCTGTCCAAAGAGGCCTAGTGCGTTGGCGTCAGCGATTCTCCCGCATTTTGCTAGTGGATCTCAACCGTCGATCGTTACCGAACGCATCCAGAGGCGCCACACATTCCAGTGTGGACAAGACACTAGCGCCTTGCGCAGGCATGCACCTCTTTTGCCAGTGGCCCGTGGGATGTATAACCTGTCTACGGATCGTACACTCTCATAACCACGAAGGGGCAGGATGGGAAAGCTTGATGAGAAGAATTTAACGAGAGAGTTGTTGAAAAAAATACTGAAAGAACACCTGTACTCCAACTCCTCAGCACAGAGTCAGGTACTTATACCGTGCATACAGAACTGTCTTTACGGACTGTAAATACTGTGTTCCGTACCACCTGCCATCCACCGTTATGTTGCTCGTGAGTCGGGTCGGTGCCGAATGCCCGCTCGTGAACCCCACCAAGGCGGGGACTCGCGACCGCCGTCTTCTTGAAAATCCATCCATAACTTCCCATAGTAGCTGTTGAAAAACAGAACGAAATCGTTCAGGTCAACCGCCAAGGCACCACTCGGAAGGTCGATAGGTCAGCCTCGACTCCCAGCCCATACAGAAAAGGCCAAGTCGAGATGGCAAACGCCACCAAGCTGAGATCGACGTATTGGACAAAAAAGGAGAGAGGATGGTTGAAAATAAAGAGAAAAAACAGCCAATGTGACCGCCACACAGTGCGAGAGGAGGATCGGCGGCGAACCTTTCCAAGGTTACATCCCTGGTACGTCCTGGGGGTCCCCAATCAGCAGCTCGGCTCAGACGGCGTTTAGACCCTACGTCCATGTGATTTACACGTACAGTGCTGTACGGTAATCTGTGCCCGTACCAGAACCCCAAGGGTGGAGAGGACAGCCACTGGCATCAGACTTAATGGACGTTGTCTCTATCCGATCGCTTGCCAGCTTGCTAATATCAGGTGCATGTCACCAGTCGCCGACCTGACATGACAGCCAGACCCGTTCCTGGACAACCCCCCGTTTCGACCCGCCTGTCGCCTTTGCGCCGTTCTGCCCGTTTCTCCTTTTGCGAGACATTCCCGGGCCCGTTGCGCTAAGGCACGACGTCTGCGTACCCTTTTGCTAAATCTGTTATCCGGGGAACAAGGCTGTGTTATATAGAACGGATGGCTGTCAGTGAAGACTCCTTACAGCTACTAGTTTCACTGTCAGTAATCCGCGGTGGAGCAGGTGTAGTAGCGTACCGAAATCTACGCAGTTAGTTGAATGTGGATGACGTCCCCATGCACCGTCGCATTGGCACATTGCCAGTCTGAGAGAGCCTTTTCCTTCCCCATCCAAATCAAAAATCGCACATTCCAGTCCCGCCCCTTTCGAGCACCCCGGTTCGCAGTCGGTCCCCCCCCCCCCCGGTGTCCCAGTGTCCAAGATCTCACATCTCCCGCTTTCGCTCCAGCCTTTTGTGTGCGAGCTTGATTCTCGGGCTTCGATCCAATCCCACCTTAGTTTCTCGGAGCGCCCCCGCGAGTCCCTCGAAAGCCATACCCTCCCAGTTCTCCCCCCTTGCCTCGCCTCGCCTCGCCCTGTCCGCTGGCGCAATGGAGTTTTGGACTTGAACTTGAACTCCAGTCCTTTCTCCATAACCATTTGCAGAAAACGTGGACCGAACGAACTCGACGTCTTGGGACGACCACACAGCTCGAGCTCCTCCTTTTCGCCGCCGACTCCGCCGCTGCCATCGCCGCCAGCAGCCGGGCACGTTCCACCACGAAGACACCCGGAGCACGACCAAGGAGCAACCCGTGATTCGACGAAAAGCTCAAGGTTCAACTACTCGACACTCCGACGCTCGACTCGACTATGCACAATACGTGACTTTGGAGAACAAAAGTAGGAACAAACGCAATTGCACGGAATACTCGCACTACGACTGTGGAGATGCGAAGAGCATAGTTTTCAACTTTGATATATTGGGGAAACTTCGTCCTTGTCCTTCGGAATCGGACCTGTATAAGCGTATCGGCAACTAACACTGGCATTCGACTTCTGGACCATTTTGCTGCTGTTACTAGACACCTCTGTGTGTCCGTTGTCGCCATCATGCCGCCCGAAGCCGACTTGGCCGCGGCGCAAGCTGGGAATAACTCCAGCGACTTTGTGAGTTGGATCCTGGATTGTGTCTCGAGTTGGGCAGTATTGTACTAGGTGCTTGGAAACTAACCTCCTTGTTTTCCTAGGTGCGCAAGCTGTATAAGTAGGCAATGGCTTGGAGCGCGACCCCTTATTTTATCCGAAAGCTTGTCAATGCTAACCTGATACAGGATGCTTGAGGATCCCTCGTATAATTCAGTAGTTCGATGGAGCGCGGACGGTGACAGCTTCGTGGTCTTGGAGGTCTGTCTCCTGGCGCACAGTGGACAAGACGATGATAATTGCTTCCGTAATGCTAACTCTCCGTGCGGCTATAGAATGAGAAATTCACCAAAACGATCCTACCCAAGCATTTCAAGCATAGCAATTTTGCAAGCTTTGTCCGGCAACTAAACAAATACGACTTCCACAAAGTTAGGCACAACGAAGAAAGCGGCGAGGCACCGTATGGACGCGATGTAGGTGGTATCCCCAACCGCTACGCCTCTTCATGAGCTGACACCCAAGACACAGGCCTGGGAATTCCGGCATCCCGAGTTTCGCGCCGATAGGAAAGATAATCTGGACAACATCCGTCGTAAGGCGCCCGCGCCAAGGAAGCCACAGCCGACCGACGATGCGTTCCCAGCGACACAACAGATTGTCGTCTTAAGCGAAACGCTCGCGGCGACCCAGCATCAAATACAAGCCCTCCAGGAACAGTACTTTGAGCTCGCGCAAACAAACAAGGTGCTTGTCAATGAGGTCGTCAGCTTACAGAAGATGATTAGGGCACAAAGTCAAGTCTCTAACGAGCTGATCACCCATCTGAGCAACGTAGAGGACCGGAGACGCAACAGCCGACACTCGGCTCACTCCAGCCACTCCAGTCATTCGGGTCCTTCGTTCCACGCGGGGACCCTCGGGCTCTTGCCTGACGGTGCCGACGAACCGGCGCCAGAGTTGCGACGGGCGCGGGAGATCCTCAACGGCGTCTCCTCAGACTCTCACGCAGATAGGGAACTAGAGAGGATATCGGTGGCATATCATCAGCACAACTCGCCATCCGAGTCGGCGACGTCGTCGGTCATGTTTGCGCAGCCGGGGACCGGTCCAATGCAGATGGTGCACGATCCCCTAAATGACCCCAGGCATATGGTCTACCCTGTAGGGCAGACGCAAGGAATCGATCCTTTCCACTCGGACCACATCCATAACATACCGTACAGCCGCCCGTTGAGTAACCCCAATGCGATGGCTGAGGCCCCATCGCAGATCACACCGCCGCCCAAGGATCAGGGTGGCTCGTTATGGGGCGCGAAAAAACCTCGCATTCTGCTCGTCGAGGATGACAAGACTTGCGCCAGGATTGGCTCCAAGTTCCTTACGCATATGGGCTGTACTGTCGAGTGTGCCGTAAGTTTATCGCTCGCGTGGTGGTGATGTTTTGAGGGAAAGGTCTCGACTTGATCGCTAATTACTTTTTCGCTCGCTAGCGGGACGGTTTGGAGGCTGTTGACAAGATTAACCACGACAATGACAAGTTCGACCTCATCTTTATGGACATCATCATGCCCAATTTGGACGGAGTCTCGGCCACGGCTATGATCCGTATGGTAGCGCCGCGCATTCCGATCATTGCCATGACGTCCAACATCCGCCAGGAGGATATCCAAACCTATTTCCACTTTGGTAAGCAAGCCTGTCCCGGGGCGTCTTACCTTTTTTCTTGGTCCCTTTCTAACTTTCCTCCCCTCCCCACCCAAAGGCATGAATGACGTGTTAGCGAAGCCCTTTACCCGCGACGGCATGATTCGCATCCTGAAGAAGCATCTCTCGTACATGCTTAAGGATCCGCTGCCGGTCGGCATGGTGGGCGACGAAAACGGGATGCAAAGCGTAGGGCCCGGGCCGCCCTCGGCCTCATCGCAGCAGGCGTATGCCGGCATGGCAGCCATGTCGGGTATGACTGCTGGGAACCAACAGATCAAATTTGAACAGACGCCCATCCAGTCCCCCACGACGACGGCGTCCTGGCATTCCCCAGGGCAGATGACGCACCCGTCGCCGACTATGGGTGACGGGGGCGGGTATCTGAATGCCGTGGGAAGCGGAACCGGGCCCGGCGGGATGGTGTTAACGCCCGGTGGCAGTCAACGGCCGCAGCAGCAGCAACAACAACAACAGCAGCAACAGCAGCAGCAGTATGCGAACCATGTCCTAGCGCAGGTGGGAGTCGGATCGGCGCCGCAAAATATGGGCCAGCTGTCGCCCGGTGGGATAGGGGTGCTCGGTGGTGGTGGTGGTGGCGGCGGCGGAGATGATCGGCCGGAGAAGAGACAGAGGACTATGTATGGACCGGCGCCGGGGGCGTTTGTGCAATAACGCCGTCGTCATTGATGTAGTAGCGTACGGTAACTTCGTCGGCTGCGGTGTTGGCTCTCGTTCGTTCGTATACGCATATTATCGTATATATTGTATGGTGGATGCGACGTTTTAATTGGATATTGGGATTTTGTGTCGGAATCACGGTGGCAAGTGTTTGTTATATCTGTGAGGACTGAAACTGTCCCCGGTTAGGTTAGGTGCGCGTAATGACTGACTGACTGAATATGTCCATCATGGTCGTGTGTGTTCGGGGGGAAAGGGTCGATAGTCGGGCTGTTTGTTTGGGCCCTCGTTCCAGTTGATTGTGTCGCATGTTGAAAAGGGTAGTTCAGAATGTGGGTGCGGTTTGTGTGTTGATGAGAGGTGAGTGAGCTCTGATGGGTTTGCGTCCTTTTCCCCTTCCCTTGATCCTTGATTCCCATCCTAATACATATGCGTAGGTAGGAAGGCGATGATGGGCTGCCAACAAGAAAGATGACTGCCCGGTTCACCGCAAGTTCGACTGATGCCCAGGTGTCTGTCGTCGATGGTAGTCGATTCGATTCAAGTGAAAAGGAGAAAGTGTGTGTTCTCTATCGAAGATGCTGGCGGTTGCGAGACCGGAACTAAAGGCAGGACAGGAAAGAGGAGGAAGGTAAAAAGAAATAGGGGATGAAAGCAATATAATAACCACCTGCCTTATTACGGAGCTACGGTAGACGAACACACACCCCTTCGGGGGACAGGACGAAAGATGTATAAATAAGAGTGAGCTAAGGCAGGCCTCGAGCTAAGAGGGAGACGACGGGACATGACAGGGGTTCGGACGACCGATGGAAACGGCTGCGGAAGGATTGTACATGCAGTGGCATAGCATGGCATTCGGGGAAGTGTGTGTGTGGACATGGGGTCCCGACCAACGGTTTGTTGCTGCTCTGGGGGGAGGTGATACTCGGAGGTTGGGGGAGAAGGGGAAGCGGTCTCTCTTGTTACTGGTTGGCAAGGAGTAATTTCTCCGTCTGTCCCCCTTGGGTTCGTTATGAACAGCTCCTCGCCGTGGAACCTGCTGGTGTGCCTGGACGGTTGACTTCTCAGGCAATGGACTGACTGACTAGACGAGGGACCGTCGTGGGGAAGAACCTGAAGAGAACTTTTGTTTGCCCATATGTTTGTGTGAAGGTAATGTACATGTAGACCCAAGGGTACTGTACAGTACTATATGTGTAACAGAGAAGAGGGAGATCAGTTACCCTCTTCCCCTTCCCCCATCTCGACCTCGGATACAGTGAAGGATACTTGGCAGACAGACCTACCGGCCGGTAAGGAAACGAAAAAAAGGGACCCTGCAGTCGTCGTGCTTGCGCCCTGCCGAGCCCGCTCCCGGGCGTCCTATCGTTTGTTAGTGCTAACCTAGGATCTTCCCGTTCGTCCCACAGTCCGGTGGTCCTCTCTAGTGGAACGGTAGTGTCATGGTCGCAGCGCTACGAGAGCCCAGACGCATTCCGCCTGCATGGGGGCCGCATGAGAAGCGTTCTGGAACTCGATGGCCCGCTGCAACGTCCGTCTCGGCGGCGTCATCTCCAGGCGCAGACAAGCACAGATGGCATGATTTTCTTCATGTCAACCTTTACGACACACGTTCCCCTTGCGCGGCTGCATGCGCCTGCGTGTGCCTATGTGCACGCGTGGTGTGTTGTCGGCCTTGAGCTATATTTGCTTCAAGAGGAACTTTTGATTCTCTCACCTGTTGACTGAGCAAAGGGAAGCATACCTATACGGTGTACATCTCTCCGTGGGCTGAATAATATGTGGGCGAAGGAACACAACCCGCTCGGTCGCCCAGTGAGTGGTTCAGGAAACGAGTCCCTTCTGGAAGCGGCAGGAAGACGCGTCACCAACGGAGCTCGGATTCAGATTTGGCCATGAAAGGTCCGCAAGCTCGGCCAAGCTCCTCCAGTGGGAGATGTTTCACAGAGTCAGGAGCCCAAGGTATCATAGGCCTCTCTCCGGTGCTCCCAGACAACCGAGTACTCCAAGTACACAGCATTGGATGTCCAAGATCTATCAAACCGAATTATTCGTGAGAGAGAATCTCTTCACAACCTGGGCCCGTCCCATGGTGGGAGAGCAAGGAAGTGTGATGAAGGACCTTTTGGAAAGTTCCCATTGGCGGGACCGGGCCATTTTCGGTTTATGAGAAAGAAGTCATTCGAGGTTGCAGAACAGGGGTTGGCGGGAGCCAGTTTGGTGCTCCAATTGAAGAGCGCCAAAGTTGCACTTGCCCAGGGTCGGGTATTGCGGCGGATGAAATGGGCCCGGCTAGAACCTCTTCTCAGATCCGACCTTTCCAACAACGCATTCCGTGTTGTAGGTTTTAAAACTGCGCAATTCTATCACTGTAATTGTTGTGATTATCTAGGTACTGATATCCGTTGAAGAGCCCTTTCGGAAGTTCAAGTTTGTTGTAGCTGGAATAGGAGATTAAAAACTGGTATTCATAAACACATATGGTTCATGCTATCAAGCCACAATTCTGCTTCATCCCACCTTGTGCCTTGTCCAGTGAGGCTGGAAGCTCCAGCCCCTCCAAGCTTCAGCCACAACGCCCTCCACCCCGCAACCCCAATCCGAACTCTCCTGCACGGTACACTGTCAGTGGTTGAACTTTGTTAGGAGCCATTTTTCTGCAGTGACACACCAGTAATCGTAGCTTGACTCACAGTTGGCCGAGTGGCTCTTTCAAGACTTTCGACATATTTACCACCAACTCTTATATCCATACCCAATCTGGATCACTGCGAAAACAATCAACAGATAATCCCGATTTGCAATTCCAGGTGAACGAAATGTCGGGCAAACAGGGCAACAGAGCCTCTGCTGGCGCCGGCTCGGCCAAATCAAAGAAGCCCCCGAAAGGCAAAGCAGAGGAGACGAGGGAGGACGTCCTACAGGCCGTAGTACTTGCCGACTCCTTTCAAGACAGGTTTCGGCCTTTCACACTCGAGACACCGAGAGTAGGTCTTTTGCAACGGGCCCTCACGTCCGGCTCCCCCAGAAGTGGCAGAAACACCAGCTGACCCGCCCTCAGTGTCTACTCCCTCTAGCAAACGTACCCGTCATTGAGTACACTCTAGAGTTTCTCGCCGCCAACGGTGTCCAGGAGGTCTTTCTATACTGCGGCGCTCACTCCTCAGCCATTGAGAACCACATCAACGAATCCCGCCGCTGGAGCCCCGACAGCATCCTCTCTCCATTTTCCTCCCTCGAATTCATACGCGTGTCCGATGCTAGCTCCATCGGCGACTTCTTACGAGATCTAGACAAGCGGGGTCTGATTGGAGGCGATTTCATTCTTGTTCATGGCGACCTCGTCGCCAATGTCGAACTCGAGGACGCGCTAGCAAAGCATCGCGCGAGAAGAGAGGCCAACAGGGATGCCTGTATGACCATGGTTCTGCGGTCGGCTGGCGTGAAGAGACATCGTGCCGCCGAGGCGCGGGGAATAACGCCAATGTTTGTCGTCGATTCATCAACAGGCCAGTGTCTGCAGTATGAAGAATTGCATCCCCTGAGTGATCATTACGCATACCTGGATCCGGCAGTATTCAAGCATGGCGACTTCGAGGTTCGGACCGATCTTATCGACTCCGGTATCGATATTTGCACACCCGAAGTGTTGGCGCTTTGGTCAGAAAGTTTCGATTACGAGCTTCCTCGGAAAAACTTCTTGCACGGCGTGCTTAAAGACTGGGAGTTGAACGGGAAGCTGATTTACACTGAAATAGTGGAAAAGGGCTATGCAGCGCGCGCCAGCAACCTTGGGATGTACAACTCTATGAGCAAGGACATTCTTGAACGCTGGACCTTTCCCTACGTGCCCGACAGCAACCTAGCGTTTGACCAGACATACCGCAGGGCCAAGGGCGGTTCTTACTTCGAAGCCGACGTCTCGATCGGAAAGGGATGCGATATCACAAAATCAGCAATCGGGAACGCCACCACAGTAGGGGCTGGATCCACGATAAAGAGGAGCACGATCGGCAGGAGGTGCAAAATTGGGAAGAACGTGAAGATTGAAGGCAGCTATATATGGGACGATACCGAAATTAAGGACAACTCTGTGGTGGATTGCTCCATTTTGGCGAGTTATGTGACGATCGGAAACGGTTGCCGTGTCCCCAAAGGCTCACTTATTTCTTACGGAGTGCAAATATGGGATGGGAAATCACTCCAGCCAGAGCCGGCACCTCGGATCTCGCTCTTAACTGACACCGGAAGTCCTGCGGAGACCAATCCTTCATTCGTCGGTCAAGACGGCAAGGGCGCGTTTTACCAAGAAGCCGTCGAAGAAGACTCGGATGAGGAGGGTGGAGATAGCGCGGCCCTTGCCAGGCTACAAAACTCCATGTTTTATTCCTTAGATGGCCTCAACCTTTCCTCGTCATCTATATCAACACTAGCCTCTCATGACTCTTTTGACTCCGAGGACGAGGATGCAGATGGAGGATCTTTTCAACAGGACAGTTCTCGCAAGCGGCTTTTGTCTTTTGCCTCGGACGACTCGGGCAACGTGTCCAAGTCTGACGCTTTTCACGGTGACGCAGTTCATGGCCTCGTCGACGCGCTTCGGGCCGACGACAACGAAGACTTCGACTCTGCCAAGCTCGAATTTATGGGCCTTAGGTTGGCAAACAATGCGTCTGACAGCATGATGCGGCGGGCCATCGCCGTGGCCTTTGTCAGGAGAGCCTCGGAGCTCCTGGAGCCGGAAAATGGCGGACTGGAACCAACAAAGGCGGCCGAGGTTGCGTTGACGTCCAAGAATGGCGCCGTGAAATTCATCAAGGAAGTCGGCCTGGGAAGCGAAAAGACGGCCCAGCAGTCGGAATTTGCTCTCGCTCTGCAAAAGGCCCTGCTTGGTCTCAAAGGCTTGGAGGTCATGAGGGCGAGCACCCTGCTTGCGGCGTTGCTGCAGCAGCTCTATCACCAGGATGTGCTGGAAGAGGACGGTATTCTCGCCTGGTGGGCGGACGCGAAGTCGTCGGAGAGCGACAGTCTCGCCAAGATCAAGGATAAGTGCCGGGTCTTGGTGGAGTGGCTTGAGAATGCCGATGAGGAGGAGAGCGATGACGACGAAGAAGAAGATAGTGACTGATGGGGTCTTCCTCTACCTAACATGACTTCTTGTGAGGCACGCAGCAGGACAGCAATTGCACATCCTTGATCTCTGGGCCCTCTTATGTATAACGTTTATGATTATAATCGACGATGGGCTATAAGGTAGACAAAAATATCGTAGGTACCTACCTAGACCAGCGATAGAGTTTTGGTTACCACTTACCTCTCTACTGAGCGTGGACAGCGGTGTCACTCTGACGTTTGCGAACGCTGTTGCCCCCCGGCTATCTGCCTATTGTTAGTTTCCCATGAGCAATTCTTCCCTATATAGGTACGTAAACAAGAAGATACTTTCGTGTTGATCCGACTTGCCAAACCTGAAGTAAAATACTTAGGTAGGTATATGACATCTCGAATTCAAGGAGTAAAATGCCAACGAAGTTGATCTTAGGTATGTATATGCACTGTTTAGGTATGTCGCCCCCCGTCATGAGAAACCGACCGTCGTCTATGTAGGGTTGTTTGTTTCGAGCTGCCATGACCACCCGCCAAAAAAATAACGAGAACCAAACCCCTTGAAAAGAAATACACTAACAAAACCACCTCTGAAAACAATTTTCCCGAAGAAACCATGATGTACCTCCCCTGAAGAGAACAATACAATAGAAATAAGAGACTCGTGCCAAGAGACCCATTATTATGAGCACATCATCTCCTTGGCCATCCGCAACTGCTCCGTTGTGGTGATGATGTGGATGAGAAACAGAAAAGGGTAGTAATTAGCCATTAGGTATGCGTATTTCCTCCCTTGACGCTTTGGGTATCGTCCAGCAGTGAAGACCCGTCATTAAAAAGATTGTTATCGACAACAGATGATCACAGAAAATCCATCAACCCAGGTCCCGCATGACCCAGTCACGCCGCAGATGGTATATCCTCTCGGCGGTATTAGCGTATGGCTACGAAGGAAATGTGTTAGCAGGCCAGTAATTCGGGAGTAATAGACCGCGGGCCCTAGAGATAGACCACATACCCTGAACCACCGTGTGCATTACCAAAAACAGGCGACCTTCTACCCAAGCTGGTCAGGATTTGAATACCGTCAATCCAGGCGCCGGCCCTGATATAGAAACCAGCAATGTATTCCCCACGCCGAATATCTGAGAACATATGACATTAGTTAACTGTCAGCGACGATGGAATAAACGTATTCATACCCATATCAAAAACGTCACCTCCCTCCTTTCCTCCCTTCTTTCCAAATAGTTGACGGGAGTCGTCATCGTAAACAAACTCTAACCCGTCCAATGCCAAGCCGTGGTAAACGATTATGCGATACAAAACCCGGTCCTGCCGCATGGCACTTGGAAAGACAAGCTCCTGGGGCTGGCTCCCTTCCATTTGTGAGAACCCCAGCTTCTTTCCCCGGAAAGCTAATTTCCCCATGCCAGGGACTGCGCTGGGAAGCTTGAAGCACGACTCCTTGGAGGAGAGCTTTCCGAAGTCGTCGATATTCAACTCGCCGCCTCCATGCGACTTGATACTGACCTTCAGTTTTCCCTTTCGTTGATGCTCCGGGAGTCGACTCCGTAGCTCTTGCTCACTTAACAAGACTTGGCGTTGAACACTGGAATCATACTCGATCCAGTGATGACAGACATCGTCACCGTCACCCAGGAGTTCCAGATACGCAACCCCAGTGGCGGCTGTCACGGCCACATTCCCGCCTTCTACTGGCCATGCGTGGACACTGTCATCGCCATTCAAGACCGCGTCATTGGGAAGCCGGAAGCATGGGTGGCTCCTAAATCTCAGGCAGTCCAGGCGGTGCCAAGTGCATTCGTCTGCCTGGAGAACCGGACCACCTTTCGATCGTGTCCGGGTCGAGTATGCCTCCCGAGCAAGAAAAGTACGATTAAGTGTGACGTAGTCTCGTAGCATTATACCGCTCTCCCGATGTGGTAGGCCAAAGAGATGGCCGGTCTCGTGTAGATGTGCCCCGATGCCAATGTTGGCTGCCTCCCATGAACTTCCCGCTTCGGTACAGTCGTTGCATACGAAGTTCGTGTCTGTGGGTGTGCAATCGCTGAAGGCCGGCACAACCTCCTCGAAGCTCGTGGGGTAGCTCTGCAAACAGTGTGATCCGAAGATAGCGAGTTGCAGATCACCGGTCCCACCGCCCAGGGCGGCATGTGCAGTAACGGTCTTTGCCTTGATATCCCAGTGTGAATCCAGCAACAATACCGAGACGTATAGTTTCTGGCCGGGAAGAGGCTTGAAATAGTCTTTCACTGCGTCTGCTGCAATGCCATAGAGAGCTCCTTGATCCTTAGCATTGGGGTTCTGCTGGGCTCGGTCCAAATCTCGGAGCTCGGCCAGGGTCTTCTCTGTCCTGATGATGTGGACGCGGGCCTCCGAACGCATGGTACCGTACTCCCTATCTCTTTGGTTCGCAGTGCCCGCAGTCCACTCCTCTTCGAATCTAAACGTTCGGCGACCAAGTTTGTTGCGCCACATTTGCTCGGCAGTAAACGACTGCCACAGATATGCCGCCATGCGGAATTTGCGGATTGCTGTATCCAGACCATTGCCCTCTCGCTCAATCCTAGCGGGAACCGCATCGAAAGTACCCGGGGAGTCCTTTGCCAGCACTATGGCAAGCTGAAGAGGGGGCGCGTTGATGGGAGGAAGCATATGAACTGTCAGATAAGAGGCGTGAATGGGGTTAGATGATCCGCTGTTGGCAAGCTTGGGGCTCGCAAAGTCAAATCGTAGTCGGTTGGCGCCGGGCATCATGTACACCAAAGCCTTGAAGTGCGAGTTGCACACTGGCCAACTGATTGGTGCGAAGTTGTCGTCGAGTCGGCTGACAGTCAGCGTTCCGTCGACTGACTGCTGAGACGGCTCTCCAATAGTGCCATACACGAGCAATACTTTTTGGTAGACCTGGTACGATGTTAGTCTTCAACTCCAAGGCTAAGGGGGATGTCTAGCGATGGCACCACAAGGAGCAACTCAGTCCACAAACTTACCCACGAATTTTCTACCACATTGGTTATCCGAGGTGAATATTGCGAGACGGGCAAGGCCGGTCCCTTGCCGCTTGAAGCTGGTGATCCCAGACCAGTCATGCCGGAAACGCTGTACCTATTGCTGTTGGAGGAGGACTGCAGCGGCGGTCGCGTTTGCGCTGAAGCAAGAGCAAGAGGAGGAGAGGGTGCCTGGTCCTTTTCCTTTACTTGCAAATTGAGGTCGAGGTCGGACTGTGTGATTGAGGGAGGAGTTAGAGAGCCGGTGGTGGGAGTGGTTCCGTTGCTTGCGTCGCTCGATCCAGATGTGTCGGTGGAACGTTCCGTCCTGAAGCTGGCCCTCGAACGCCTGCGCAATTCCTTAAAGTTCAGGAAGCTCGGTGCCATACTGGAGTTCGTGAAGCTTCACGACTGCACTTGTGGACAGGTACAATCGCAATATTCGTGAGCATAGGAGCTTGGGGAGCCAGAGGTGGAGTAATGCAGCAGCTCTAGACTCTGGAGCAGTAAAGTCGAGCTGGACCATGTGGTGGAGGCTATTCGCTGTGGTGAATCCGGGCTCCGCTACGGGTGTAGCGACCCAAGGCCCTGAAACGGACGGGTCAATGACGTATTTGCGTCTCAACTTCCACGTTGACCGGCGGGAAAGCGATAGCGACGTTGGAAGACGAATTGAGAAAGCCAAAGTAGGTATTGGGGCCTGCCAACTTAAAACCAACAAGCTGCCAACTCTTGATGTCCCTGCGCTCCCAATTGATAAGATAACCGCGTTTAGGTTCGAGGGTGGTGGGGGGAATCCAAAAGGAGCAGGGCAATCGGCCAAAAGATCAAACGAGTGAGTGATACACAGGCTCACAGCACAGTGATATGCAATTGAGCTCCGTTGCTGGCTGGTTACTGGACAACAAAGAAGTCGGACGGCCGAAGATCAGGGCCGGTGGGCGATCAGTCGATGCGTGTGCGTGCGGGTGCGGGAGTGCCGACCTCAAGCAGGGAAATTGGAGGTGTTGGGCCTTGGAAGCTGCCGGAGAGCGGATGGGACCTATTTCTAAGGTAAGGTGGTGATGCCAAAGATAAGCCCGGTCCGGGTCAGGTCAGGAAGGCACGGCAGGTCTTTTCCGACAGAGGATGCACACCTCCAGTCCGAGGCAATCTCCAGGAATAAACTAAAAGGTTGCAAAGTGAGCGATGTGGAATTTAAAAGTCAACACTTTCGTACTGCATTGGCAAGTACAGAAGTCCTGTCTGAAGTCAGCGACGAAAGGCCGACGGCAAGGTCATCGATACAAGACCCAGCCACCCAACTTGGAAGCTGCTTTGGGAGCAAACAGTTCAGACGAGCGCCTATCCAGGTCCTTGATGCCTGGCCGCTAGGGTGCACAGCGATTGAAAACTGAAGTGGGGGTGCACAACGGAGAGCTTTATGAGCTCTACCTGATAGTAAGCTTGTTGTGTCAGCTTTCATTGAGACGAAGGTGTTGCTTTGTCTTTTCGTCGTCGGCCGGGCCATCGGCAGGCACGGCAGGCAGTTCGTATCCGGGCAGGTTCCGATCACTGCTGGAGAGACAGCAACCGTTGGCCATTCGCGGCTTCCTATCTCAGTTCTGGCATACGGAGTACACGGAAGACAATCTTCAGAGCGGCCGTCGTACCAAATCATAGTTTCGTAACGTCTATTCCGTACATACAGTGCCGGGATGACAAAGCGATGGCACTGCGATGCGTCCAAGATCTGGTGGAACCCCACGTATACGTACATCAAGCTTGAGTGATCACCTACGGAATACACCCGTAGTGGAAGCTGCATACCGCATGCAGGCACCTTTTTGGGCGTGGCAGCTGTCAGCTCCATTGCCAAGATCTAGGTACCTATATCCGTATATCTGAGCTGTCCCTCCTCCTCCTCCTCCTCGCTACCTCCATCCTGCTGCGACTGTGTTGACTGACACCATCTCCCAGTAATTTTTTCACTATGAGTTACCGAGCATTTTGTATGTGGTAACTTATCCCAGCCACCAGACGTGGGAGGTCTTTCGATGTGCCGTGAAATCATTGGAATGGTAGCACCAATTCCACCACCTCGCAGTTACAGACCTGCCTACGGATACGGCAGGTTCTGTGGCTAAACACGAGCGTCTAGGCACATGCCCGATGTCCTCTTTGTGACTTGACCTCATCTGCCTTCGCTTTCGGTTCTTGCCTGTGAGATCTAGCGGAGGGTTACTCGTCCCCTTCAACCACAGACTGTGTATCTGGTACTGTTTGCACTCATCATCCGTTTTCGTTAGAGACGTTCGACAGGAGCCACAGGGCGTCCCGCCAAGTACCACCCGACATTACATGGCGTCACAATCACTTGCATCTACGTGTAGTACCAGCATGGTACTCCCCAACTGTGGGCAAGTACCAGTTCAACGTACATAGCATCATCTCGCTGAAAGCGGCCTGGCTGTTTCTTGGACTTTTGTGTTGAGGCCAGAACAAGACCATCGCGGCTTCCTGTTCCAGCTGTAGAGACGGTGGTGCCGATAAGCGCGGTCGCTTTTCGTGTGCCGCTACCGAGGAGGCGCCTGTTTGAGGTTTTGCGCTTGGTAGAGGAGGCGTCGTTCTTGAACTCGAAAGGGCTCCGTCAAGAATGAAAGGCAGCGACGAAGGCTTGAAAGCACTGAGACGCCCCAATCAAGACTGGGCTGGCTGTGGGGAACTTGGACCAGACAAGGAGCCGCACATGGCAAGGCTTGAAGGCTCTCATCGCGCGAATGTACGATGTCGTAACTTGGGGGGAGCACGCGGAGGAACAAGGATCTCAATGGATTTTCTGGCTCACTGCGGGTGGAGACGTTCATGTTTGCTCCATGCAACCAGCAGACTGGGCTCTTTTGGGACCGTCTTGTGCCTGTAATCCGTAGCTGAGAGAAGAAGGATGCTAATGAGGCAGGTCCGGTCTCCACTGCCTTGATTCTTCCTTCCAGGTCCAGGTTCGGGTTTCTTGTTGGTCGGGTTGGTCAGTTGTGATCTCGACCATCGAAACTGAACCTGCCTACCTTTTAGCAATGCAAGGCCATAATACGCATTGCTACCTAGGTCCCTACCTAGGTATCTCGACCACTACCGCCTATGGACTAGATCTTATCAATGCAGTCAACAACAAACGTCAGAGTCGAATATAACCAACTGCGCGGAATGATTTATCCCCGCCCTCTTGAAAAAATAACCCGGGCGAGCGACTCCTGGTTATGAAGTTAAACTTAATAGCTGAGGTAAGGTTATTCACGTTCCCCGTCAGCGGGAGCGGACAAATTGGTGGTCAAAGCCCCGAGCCCTGTAAAGACTCTCGACTCTCGAGCCACTGCCATTTGCTGTCTCGGGCGCTCTGTGCCGTCTTGGGTAGGCTAGTGCTCCCCTAGCTGCACCTGATCTACCGGTTTCCACAGGAATGGCCATGAACTTCCATTCCACCCACCTTAGGGCCTGCACGGATTCTTACTCAACACCTGCCTGCACGTCCCAGCTCTCCTTCCCCTCTCCACCCATGAACACAGTCCATATCGACCAATGACCAAGAAACCCGAGTTTATTCATTCATACTTTGATCGGTCGGCAGCAGCTTGTTAGGCGTCCCATCACTTTCAACGGCTACCTTGTCGCCTATAGCGGACGACGCTACAGCACCTCCTTAGGCGCCGGGCCTCAGGCACCACCCGGGCAGGGCAGTTACCGCAAACCTGCAATTTCTTACTCCCGAAAGTTCCACTCGCAACCCGCCGACCGCATCAAGTGTTGCATGCTGCTCCCCATGTCTACTACTAAACAGAGAAGGATGTCGTCGCCCATAAAGAAACAGCCAGAGGTGGCTGATCGGGTTCTAAAGAGGGTGGAAATCAGCAAGGTTTGTCTAGTCGCACCGTCGTGCACGCCGCCTCCCTTGCCCCAGCAATAGCTTACTGACCGGTGCTCTTTCTCAATCAGATGGCCAGGAGGCTACAGAACCGCCTGGCGCTGGCGCAGTTCAAAACGAAACATGGGCTGGAAGACCTCGCACTCGACTCAATCGAGCCCAAGTTCGAAAGGGAGATGCGCCGCCCGAGAATGCTGCCGGATGGCGACATCTTGTCCGACTCGTCCTCCAGCGCCTCCGACCTTCCTTACCCCTCAAGGGCCCTGATGAGCTCGCCTCTCAAAGCCCCTTACTTTTCCGACGCAATTGGTTCCAGCAACGGGAGTACCGGTCACCGAAAGCGCACCTATATGGCCTCGTTCGACCACACCTTGTCGAGCCCCAGCAAGCGTTTTCGCCAGTCTCCCACAGCTCACCGGTCCTTCACCACCGGCCACACGTCCTGGAAGGACAATCACCAGCTGGCGCAGTCGTCACCGATAAAGAGACGGCAAGAGCATTTCACAACCTCCACAGGTCCCGACGTATCCTTCTTCAACGGCACCGCACAGATCAGCGACGTCCTTGCGTCTCCCAACTACGCCGCCCTCTCGGACGATGACGATGACCTTCTCCCTGCACACTCATTCCGCGCAAGCGTTATTCGGCCATCGCCTCCGCGAACACCGCCGATGCGGAATCGCAGCCATCCGAACAGGAGGAATAGAGACAAGGCAGCGGCAGCCGGTGGTGCGACGACGGCGACGACAACCGAAGCCAAGACTGGCGAGGAAGGTGCCGATTTACTGCTCTACCTAGCCGCATCGCCTTCGCCTGCGAACCCGTCCAGGATCAATAGCAACAATAGAATGGAACCCCCATCCACGCCGCCGCCGAAGAACAAACAGCTGGCGCTGCCGTCATCCATGATGACGACCCCCGGCGGGGGCAATCCCTTCCCCAGTACACCAGGTCTCAACTTTGACTTCTCGGACTTTGTCCACATGACGCCCAGTCCGGCGCAGAAGCCCTGGAGGACACCCCTCGCTGGGGGAGGCAAGACTCCGCTCAGTGTCGCAAAAAGGCGGCTGACGTTTGACGACTTACCGTGATGACGGTCCGTCTTTCGTCCTTTTTCTTTTGATCCCATGATGTCCGTATTAGCCTGCCTTTTGATCCTTTTCTTCTGTTTTTTGTTTTGCTTCCGGGGTTTTCTCTTTTAAAACTTTGATATTCGTCGCCGGGCTGTCTACTTATACCTGCCCATTTTATACCTTATACCTCGACAGCACATCCTGGGCATTGGTTGCTCTATATTGTTCTATTAGTTTTTCTATTATTTCGGGTTTCTACTTTCAGTTCTGCTTCTACTTAGGTTTTCCCTTGTGGCACAACATGATGGGTTCAAGTTGTCCAGCTGGTATCCGGAGCAAATGGAGGTTGATTTATTTTCACATTCTGTCGTCTCATGAAGCTCAATCAGTCTCATTTTCTCACCTTTTTCATCTTGTTGTTGAAACAGCAACAAACAACAGCGAAACATGCAGCAGCCAGCCCGTCATGGGTGCGGGTCGAAGGGGGTAGGGGGCGATGATTCTGCATCAACGGCAATTGATTTCGCAATTCCTCATTTTGTTGGTCTGGATAGGATAATCAGATAGGGGCTGTATGTAAGCTGTGTAGCGAACGTGTTGGAGAAGTGCCATGTATGATCAAATGATAGGGCAACTCTTTCGGCTTTGTTGGCAAAACTCTTGCCATTGATTTAATTGCGGTCTTTTCTTGGTGTGTGGGTGTGGCCGAGTTTGAGTGTGTGTGTTGGTGATGCGGGAATGCGAAATTCTATAATGTTGGAACGCCAATTGGACGCGGCCATAGAATGAGAACCCCGCGGCCGGGCGCGAGCTGACACGCGTTTTCGTGACTTTTTCGAGCAAATTTCGCGTCAGGGGTCGACAGGGATTATTTTGCAGGTAGCCAATCAGAGTGAAGAGTTTATAGCCTGGAAGGGCTGATGAGGTTATCCCTTTTGTGTCCAATTCCCAGTTGCCCTCATCCAGTGCAGGAATTGAACGAACGGGCGGTCAGTTCGTGGAAGCACCTTTGATTCGACGGGATATCTTTAATTGATCGGTTAACTTTAAAAGTCCGTATGATCTCCGGGAGTAACTCTTCTATTCGCTTTTAATAGGGATACCCCTGACTATCAACATGCAGCTTCTTCTCACAATAACATATCAGGTGGGAGGGCATTCAGAGGAAACAGACTACACAGGATATCTCTGAACTACCTGTATACAAAAAGAAAATCACTCGATCCGTGCTAGTGAAATATTGCCACAGAAAATACAACAGACAGCCACTACCGATATCCCTCCCTCAGACTATAAATAAGCTTTCTTTTCTCTCGACCTGTCTGCCCAACAAAACGCCATGCTATGTAGGTATGTCCTAAGTATGAAGTAGTAGTAGTGTCCTCCTTCTGAAGCCCCATTCCCAACCAACCTGGTTTGAACAAAAAGGATAAACCAATAAACCAAATCTTGTACTTTTTACAATATATCATCCATCCTCCTTCTCTCTCCACCAGCATGCCACAAGTGTAGGTGGGCGCTCAGACAGCCATCCCATTCCGCCTATGTATGCCCAATCATTTTCGCAACAGCTTCTGACCCTTCTCCTTTCTCTCCACCTGCTGCGTCGAGAACGCGCAGTACATATCCTTGATAGCCACCACCTCGTACGTGCCCTCCTGGCTCGCCCTGATGACCTTGCTGTGCTCATGACTAACATCGTGCCTCGTCTCCAGAATGTGGCTCTTTTGACCCTTCTTCGCATTCGTGCTGCGCGTATACGTGAACTCGAACGGCGGCGTTCCCCAGAACTCAAACAGGATCTCGACCTCGCCGCCCTCGTGAATGTCGACCTGGACGTTCTTACCCTTGCTGATCCTGACCGACGGCATCGGGTGGATGTGCTTGGCGATGTTGACGGGTGCTCTGCACTCGCTGGCCTTGTCAGAAATGGTAGTGATGGTGAATTCGCCCGGTGACTCTGCGATGCGCCGGAAGTTGGTCGTGGGCGACTTGGCCTTGCGCTCCACGCCATCGAATGTGTACCACACCTCGAACGGAGGCGTGCCTGAAAGGGTGTAAGAGATGCGCTCGCCCACGCAGTAGTCGGTGCGCGTCTCCAGGGGGTATATCGTGGGGGCATCGTAGAGGTGCACTTGGACCGAGGGACCTCCGATGTCGGTTACTGAGCGACATCCGCTACCATCCTTTACGGATCGGATGCGCACATGTTGGGTGCCAAGCCTTAGTTGATGTTTCGGGATCTCGATCTCATAAGAGTTCGAGTTGATGATAGGGGATCGGTATATCTCTGGAACTGGGCTGCTCTGGTGCTTGATCTCAACCTCCAGAGAAAACGGCGGGATACCCGTCAGAGTAATTGAAATCTTGTCCTCCCGAGATTGATCCGACTTGCAGTACTTAAACGTCTGCCCAGGCTTCACGAAGGAGACGGCCGGTTTCCTATTTACCGTCTGCTTCACAATGAGCAGTTTGGACTGGCGATCGTTGTTATTGTAGAAGAAATCCGCTGGCGAGGAGAACTTGTACGTGTACAAGCCAGCTCGGGCTGTATCCATCTGGATCGACGCCTTTCCGAGGGCAGCGTCGAAGTCTTTGCGGCTAAGTGACTCTGAGCCCTGGACGTTCTTGTGTCGAATTTCATAGTCAACATGGTACGGAGGCGTTCCTAGATCGTGTTAGCAAGTTTCGTGAACCAGGTGGGGTCAAGATATTGGCATACCTTTAAGATCGACTTCAAAGCCAGATGCGTCGCCTTCACATACATCATCCACAATGTACTGGTCGGCAACTTCCCGAACACCATGTGCAAGCACCATAGATAACTCAGGTCGAGGGTACCAATCCACTTCGAAAGTAGACGCTTTCGGGTCAGCAACGCCGTGGCATTGATTATCCCAGATGTCAGTAATCTCATACACGCCGCGTGCCTGGACATCCAAAAAGCCATTGTCGTTCTTCACCGTCTTCTGCATGACCTTGAGTTTGTCTGATGACGTATCTTGGTGGTTGACGTAGGAGACCTTCCATGGCCCCTCCCCAGTAAGACGGAGTGGAAGCTTCACCGTCGAACCCTCAACATCTTTGACTGTGCGCTTGTTCTTGATATGTCCAAAGGCACCGCGAGGGCTTTGTCGTCTCACGGATATCTTCAGTTCCTCTCGCAAGAAATTGCGACAGCCTCTCTTATCTTGTACACTTGTCAATGCCAGGGTGTACTCTCCACCTTGGGTCAAGGCGTTGGTCTTGATTTGATAGGTGCTTCCTTGAATGTCCTTGGCCTTTTGCTGCTTCCTCTTGCCATCATGAATAACCTCCCATTCCAGATTAAACGGCGGATCGCCAAGGAGAAGGATATCCACAGCCATCTCGTCTCCTAGGCAGGCGTCCGTTTTTCCCGTGCTATGCTGAATGATGGCCGCGGCTGCGGGCTTGACATCTTGTTCCAGGGTGTATTCGTCTCCAGCGAGCTTCTGGCCTTTATAGATATCGTCGCTAATATGGGTAAAGACGTATTTGTGGTGTCCGGCGACTCTAGGAATCAGATCCATCTGGTACCTTAAGCCATTCACGTCGACCCGTTCCGATCGGCGCTGACCGTTCGAGTAAACATCGGACCTGACCACGAATGGCGGTGTGCCTATGAGATCCAGATCTACCCGCAGGCCAATCGAATTTCCGGCACATGTATCGGGTATTTCTTCAGTCCGTAGTGTGAGTTTTGGCTCAAGAGGATTGAGAAGCAAGCAGGAAGACGGCTCTTGCACCTCTCCTTCGCAGGACCCAGAAGTGACTGATTTTAGCGTATACAGTCCGGGTGCTGTGATCTCCGGTCGATCGCGGGCGTTTTTCGCCTTGTAATTGTGGGTGGAAACTACATCACCATGGTCGCCGTTCTCGGTTAGGGTGTCGATGGGTGAAAACACCCAGCTCAAGGTGTGTGCCGTGTTATCCGGTACCTTGCCCGAAATGCTGTATATAATGGGCAGCCTCTTCGATCCACCCTTCGCGACTTTAAGAGGGTGCCTGATATCGCACCCCTCGAGATGTACCCGTGGCCTCTCCTTGACGACAAGATTCTGCACCAAGTGTTTCGGCTTCGGCCTTCCTTCCGGGTCTTCAACAGACGATGCATACTTGACGATATTCCCAAACGCGTCATGCACCTCGTCAACTGAGTATTGCCAATCTCCACTATCCTTCATCGATTCGTTAAGGCCGAGAGGTACTTGTTGAGACCGAGCCCATGATATATCCTCCTCCTTGGGGTCCGTAAGAATGGTGGAGCGTGTGGAGCTGAGTAGCGGTGACGAAAACTCTTCTGGTTGCAGACTTTGAAAATGGAAGCTTTTATCCTTGCCGTTGATGGTGCGGCTGTAGACAATTTTCAACGGAGGAGTCCCCTCTACCTGAAGAGACAGGTCTGAAAGATCTCCCACACATCGATCAGACGATACGGGGGAGCCAACACTCGCCCGAGGACACGGAACGACAAAGGTCAAGGGGGTCTTGCGTTGAACCTCAAGCTTGTACTCGTCGAGCACTTTACCCAGCCTGTAGGCGCCTGGTTTTTTGGCAGGGTACAAGAATTGAACGACCGTATTGGCTCCTTCGTGGGCCAACCTCTTTGCTTGTCGCTCAATCTCTCGAAGCTGGGACCTAGTCAACTTGATCACTTCGTGCTGGTTGGACTCGAGGTCCGTTCGGATGAGCTCGACCTCGGCGGGCACTGTCTCGTTGAAGAATATCGGAATCTGTGCTAACTTGTTCTCGCCACCGAGACAAAATGGGAGAACCTCAGGGTTGAGCACAACAGATCCCTCGGGAAGAATGTTGATAATTTGCCGGCCCATAATCAGAGTATCGTTATGCAATATGTTAGAGAGCTTCACGCTGTTCTCGGATATGGCCAGTTCGCGGTCGTAGAAGACCTTGATAAGCCC
The DNA here is from genome assembly GCA_033439685.1 of Apodospora peruviana. Taxonomy (NCBI): domain Eukaryota; kingdom Fungi; phylum Ascomycota; class Sordariomycetes; order Sordariales; family Lasiosphaeriaceae; genus Apodospora; species Apodospora peruviana. The sequence continues at coordinate 2,095,470 of JAUEDM010000007.1, forward strand.
AAGGATCCATGTTTGCCATGGTAGCTAACCAACAGTCAGTACATTGTCGCAGACGATCCAGCCAGAGAAGTCGGATGAGTTTGTGTGCTTACCCCCATGTTGAACATGAGCATCCAGTCAAAGATAGCATGGCAAAAGAAGGCGGCAACCACGAAAGGCTGCGACAACTCAAGCCACGGTATCCTCAGCTCGGGCAGTCCAAAAAGGAATACAAGATCTATGGCTACCCATTTCAGGAAGAGCCAAAAAGACTCGGTATCCTCCTCAACCACTTGCACCCAGTCATATATTTTCCATGCGAAAAGAGCGAAGTAGATGCCGCAAGCGTACAGACGTTGGGATGGTGCGTCAAGCACGTTCAGTGGAATCACAGGTGCGCCATTCCGCGGCGTAGCTGCCGGCGCACGCTCTCTTGGCGCGACGGGGAGAGTGGGTGTGTTGTTCGTGGCAGGAGGTTCGGGAGGAGGAGTAGGCATCGCAGGCCGCTTCCTGCCTATCACAGGGGTCTGTGGAAAGGCGCCTATGGGTCCGTTCATTGCATTCCGGTTTGAGTAAAGCGAGGTGTTATAAGGATTCGCGTTTCGTCGGCCGGGTTGTCGAGGTGACGAGGTCGACGAGGGCGTCGGATGCTCGTTGGGTAAGCCGTTCGCCAGATTTTTGTTTAGGTCGATGACGGGAAACCAATTGGGGTCGTCGTAGGCGCGTAGGGCCACGATTTTACGTGGAGTGCCGGGACAAGCAGGTAACCTTGGGCACCCTCAATCCTGTATCGCGTTTGGATATCGCATCGACAGCAAGCATTGTGTTCTGTTGGAGTTGAGTCGGCGATGGTGAAATCTCCAGTCGATCCAGTTGCTGCTGCTTTAGCGTCACGTCAAGTCAAGACGCGCTGTGGTTGACCAAATCAATGCGACCAGAGCCACAGCTCTTGCTGCTTTCATTGGCTGGTAGAGTCTTTGAGGGCGCCTGATTGACCCACAACGTGCCCCACCATAAAAGACGAGATACCTGGACATGCATGTAACGGGACGGAATCAGATATCAGATGGCCCTTCACGAACGACATCGGATGAGATTTTAACTTACATAAATAATGCCTTTGTTGAGGTCATGTTCTACAATAACGAACCAGCCCGCACCTATATTGAAAGAGAGCATGTTAGCTCTTTTTATCATATAATTTTTAAGGCTTCCAACCTGCGATAGGAAGTACCAGTGGTGTTCCAAGGGCTTGGATAAATTCCAAAGTCCTTATTAAGTCTCTCTTATATGATAATACCCTTCCCTTAATATAAATATTTTAAAAATCTTTTCATCTCCATTATATAATGTAAACACTCTATGTAACGGGCAAGGTAGTATAGCGCAACTAGTTAAGCCTACTCTACGAAGACGCAGAACATGGGGGAAAAAGAAGAAGAAGAAGAAGAAGAAGAAGAAGAAGAGAGACCTCGTGAGAGGGCCTCTGGTTATGTACGTGACTGCGTTGCTCCAATCAGAGGGAGACAGAAGATTCCAGAGCCGTCGCGAGCCCCGTTGTGGTTTAGTATTGTGGTTTAGTATTGTGGTCCATGTGTGTGTATCGGCATTTCTGGGAATGGCTTCGTTAAGGGGTCGGGGTCGCCGGTGGGGCTCCGCTCCGCCTCCGTAGGCTCGGCGCTACGGCCGAGGGTCGCCGAGGCTGCACCAGGGCTCAACTCGTCACACTCTAAATGTATCATCATATCTTTATACAAACTTTAAATAATAATGATGTAACTAAAGTTATAGCTTTAATAAGTTCACCAACATCTACTATAGAGAATGGGGGCGGGTGCTTACTATGTATTATCGGCTAACTGGCAGGAACTGTGTTTGTAAACTTCCTCAACTTCCAACACAAGAACATACAAACCAGGAATAACTGTCGGTAAAGACAACACGCACACATGCCTATAAAGCACCCTTAGGCACTTACTATGATTTCACGGTCGCGGAAGATCACAATCACTCCACATGCATCAAACGCTCCGGGCACAGGCGTCTAGGTACCGTGCGTCTCAATTTATTCGGCTTTGTTTGCTGCCATCGTCAGTCTTAAACCGACATCCTTGATTTCAACAATTGGTGTTTTTTTATACGCTGGACGGCGGGCTGACCGCTTTACAGGCCCCGCATAGTGGTTAGAGTTAGGCTTTCTTCTGGTCACGATGAGGTGTCTTTCGCCAAGCCTTAAGGCGTCTTAACTTTCCTACAACTCATCATCGAAAGCGTATGCACACCACTCAGCCAAAGATCCAGGACGACAGCGCCAGGACCACAACCGGGCCTCTACATCTGTTGACGCCCGCTGTTCTTTTGACTTACAGTAGTTCAGCCATTGCATCACACGAAAACGGCAGTAACGAGACATCTACCGTCACCCGCCGACCGCAAATTCTCTGCGGATTATTCTCCTACCACCTTACCTACCTTTGTCGTCTGGGTTCGCCATCCTCCTTAAAATGGCAGAAATGGCAGAAAATCCCATTTCTACGAGCGACAAACGCAAAAACAGCCCAGATATCGGCAACAATGGCACCCCTCTTGCCCTCCGTCGTTCGGGACGCGCGCGTAAATCGCGTGTATCTCCCAATGTTGAAGACGCCGACCATGTCAATGGCTCCTCCGGGGCGGGCGCCTCGAAGGCACCCTTGGATCCGATTCCTACATCGGGCCGCCGAAATCCGAAGCGAAAGGTGGCGCGGGAGGTTTTCGACGTTCCAACTGACTTGCTGGAGGCATCTCTTGCGCCGTGGCAGGAGAATGAACAGGCAGAGTGGCCGAGCTGGACGGAAGTGGAATCTGATCCCGTAAGCCTGTCCTCCCAGCAACTGAGGGAGCTAACTAGCATGCTAACTCTAGTCAGGCATTCTTCAACCGTATCCTTGATCTCATTGGAGTCAAGCAAGCCAAGCTGCAGGAGGTGTATTCGGTCGACCAGGAGTCTCTCGCCCAACTCCCAACGCCGGTCTATGGGTTGATCTTTCTCTATCAGTATGTCGAGGGAGAGCCCGACAGTGAGGCTGCCGAGTCGAGCCCGGATTTGTGGTTTGCCAACCAAGTGAGCTACGGCTGGTTATTGGTCACGGCTGTAGCTAATGCACTCCTAGACAACCAGCAACGCATGCGCCACGGTTGCGCTGTTTAATATCATTATGAATGCAGCGGAGCTTGAACTCGGCGACAAGCTCGACAAATTCAAGCAAGAATCACGGGATCTGTCCCCACCTTTGCGCGGAAATCTCTTGAGCAACAGTTCCTGGATACGGGTGGCACATAACTCATTCGCCCGGTATCCTCCACCACCCTTTTGGTTGGCGTTCTTGGCTGACTCCTTTTCCATCCTTGTAGACGACTAGACCTCTTGAATGCAGCTCTCAGTCTTCAGAACCAGGTAGACGACGACAAGAAGAAGCGGCGGGGCAAAGCTGCCGGTTCTTCTCGGCGTAAGACAAAGCCACCTGATGAGGCTGGATACCATTTTATTGCCTTCATTCCGGTCAAGCAGGCGGTATGGCAACTAGATGGGCTCCAAACGAACCCCACTTGCATAGGTAAGACCACTGTGGCGTGGAAATAGTTGCACACGTGAATGCTGACACCTCGTTCCAGGAGAGTTCGGTCAAGGCGAACACTGGACCAGTGTCGTAACCCCTGTGTTGGAAGCAAGAATGCTGCAGAGCGAGGATGAGCAGCTCTCGTTTAGCCTTCTTGCCGTCCACGGAAGCACGGATCCGATGTCGGTCGACGAGAGCGACGAGGCGGTCCCTGGTCGTAAGAAGGACCACACCCCGGCCATACACGAGTGGGTAAAGAAGCTGGCTGAACATGGGGTACTTGCGCGACTCCATGAGGAAGCTCAGCTCCAGAACGGACTATAATGATGGTCACGGACTGTAATTTTGCCTTGGTGCCAAGCTTGGGTGATTTGGTCTCCACCAGGATTCCCCGAGACACCGCTTATAACGACATAAGAATAGCGTTGATTCCGTGGTCTTGCGGATGACAATCGAGATGATTTTTTTTATGCGACGGGTGATGGAAAGACCGAGTGCCTCTCTCTGGTTCTTGGATTTGTAGGTGGATGATATTGGTGCAAGCCGGAGAGTTGGCAATAGGAGAGACTATGAAGGGATTTAGATCTCTCCCCCGGAAGGGCGTTCTACATGGCCCAAATAAGAAACGTAAGATGACAAGCGCAGACTCTGGGCTATCTCCCTGGCTGCCTCTTTAGGGGCTGATAGAACCCTAGATAGGGCAACTTTGTTGGATTGGTAGCTGTAACACTCATCAATACTATACTATGCCTTCATTTGATGATCGCTGGGTTCGCGAAGTGTATCTTATAAACCGAACGTGCTTACGAGCACGGGCAGTTCAGCTAGGATTAAACTCCTGTCATCGGACGTGCATCGCCGCATCATGTACCTCTTCAACAGCACCTGCAACCTTATATTCGGCTAGTCAATAGCCGGAGTTCGATGTGGTAAATAAAGTAGGCACTCGTTTGATGTACATCTGAAGTCGACCCGTGGGAAATTCTCGTTGTATTGATCGTTTGAGTGAAATATCAAAATCAATAGCACCAACATAAAGCTGGATATCGACATCACTCTTCACTATCCTCACTATGGAGGTTGGCCAGCCAAACATTGGGTGTCAAGTGACAGATATAACCACGATGTTGAGGGCTGAAATTCCCCAATGACGTAAGGCGTGGACGGTATTTCAAAAGAGACTAAGGTATTCGTAGGTACGATGTCCCCCTGGTAAGTTTGTAAGCTCGTGACTTCCGGTGGATGAGAACAGGGTTGAGAAAGCCAATGAACTTGTGTGAATCGAAGGCTCAAAAGAAGAGAAAAACCGTCAAGTGCCTAGCGCTACCTTAATCTCAGGGTTAAAACTATCTGTGAGGCGAAGTATCGCGCTTACAAACTTTCAAGTCTTAATCTGCACCTTACCTACCGACGAGAGCACCTGCCGCAGCCCGAATTAATACGGGAGGTGCAAGAAAGAAAACCAACACGAAGAGGTGTAAAGCACCCCCGCTTTCTGATCAACCCGATGCGATTTACTCCTCTTTTCCTAAATTTAAGATGAATTTCCTTGAATAACTGTAATCAGCGTGTGAATAAATAAGCTTGATAACCAACCAAAGGTTTCGCATGTCAGCTTCAAAAGAAGACCGGAAAGCCCAAAGCAGGAAGGCGGTGTGCAAATACGGTGGTAGTACGGATAGTCCAGTGCCGCCAGGCCCCGCGGGAGCTTGTTTCTGCCAGACAACGTCAACTTCAAACCCCCCGGCCAGGATGACGGCATGACCCCTGCAGTCTAGACCCTGCTCCTTGGTGCCCTGCCTTGCCTTTAAGTTAGCACGCTTCAAGAGAGTGAAGACTGCACTGCCGCCCTTTCACACCTCATCGTCTGTTCTGTGCCTCTATCAAAACCAAATCGTGAACCCAACGGTGTCTCCCCTCATTTCCTTCTTCCTGGATATAGAAACGTCTTTTTTCTTTTTACCAGATCTCTCGCATTACACGCACTCACTTACCAGAGCCCTCCCCCAAGAACAAACAAACGAACAAACGAATTGCATAAAGCAAACCCCATCTGGACTAAACACCAAATCTGCGCGCACCGACGAACAACACAAGCACCATCATGTCTAAACGACAAAGCAGCGCTGTGGCCTCAAACGGCAACGCAGCGTCAGCCATGGTCGAAGCCGCCGACGACAAGCCTTGTATGTTTTCTTCGCGCGAAACACCTTCAGAGAGAAAACGAAAGACTCGTGTGCAGCTGCTAACTGACTGGCCGTGGACAAGCGTATGACAAGCAGAAAACCCTCCTGGCCGAGGAGACCGGTCACTTCTCCCTGATTCGCGCCATGCATCTGGCGGACCTGATTACCGAGCTAAACGGTCTCTGCGGAGTCATGTCCGTCTTCTCCTCGATGCGCTACTGCCTCGGCGACCCCAACTCCCTCGGAAACATATACACGGCGCTGGCATTCCTCCCTCTCGGCCTCTTCTTCGATTTCTTCGACGGCAAGGTGGCGCGCTGGCGCAAGAAGAGCAGCATGATGGGGCAGGAGCTGGACTCCCTTGCTGATTTGGTACGTAACGATTCCTCCCTACTGTACAGGGCAACCGAGATAATCTAACAGACTCACCTCTAGATCTCCTTCGGCGTAGGCCCCGCGGTAGTCGCCTTTGCCATCGGCATCCGCACGCCCCTCGACCACCTGTGCCTCGCCTTCTTCGTCCTCTGCGGCCTCACGCGGCTCGCCCGCTTCAACGTGACCGCCACCGCGATACCCAAGGACGCCACCGGCAAGGCCAAGTACTTCGAGGGCACCCCGATCCCGACGTCGTTGGGCCTCGACGCCCTCATGGCCTACTGGATCTCGCAGGGCTGGATCCACGACGCGATCCCCGGCGGTCTCTGGTTCGCGGGGACTGTCCTCGAGTTCCACCCCATTGTTGCACTGTTCATGGTTCACGGCTGTCTGATGACGAGCAAGACTCTCCATGTCCCGAAGCCGTAATGGGACAGGCGATGTGGTGGTCTTCTTGGACAGTTCCATATGCTGGTTGGTTGGTTGGTTGGTGGACAGGAAAAGAAGATGTGGGGGGAGGAATAGGCATGGGAAAATACTGGCGGTTGCTTTTCTTGTTTCTCTATTTTCTCTGTTGTGTAATAGATAGATATCCTCAGAGTGGTTTTCTTTCCACAGTAAACGCGTTACCAGCCCATGAAAGATAGGTATATAAGAGACATGATATCCCCGCAAGTTGCCATTCTTTACCGTTGGACAAGTGAGAAAGCAAATGCTTGAATCGTTTGATTCAGAGGTCCCCTTCATCCATACTTTAAATTCACTGCCGCTACTACTTCAAGTATCCGAAAACAGGAGTACCCCGCACATCTATCTGCATAGTTCAAGACACAAGTTCTAGGCTGCTTGCTCGCTCGCTACGGGCGAGAGAAAAATGGTGGAAATACTTTTCTTTTGCAGTAACACAGTTTAACAACACCAATCAGAGAGAAAATCCATCATCTACACCTTCTCCTCCTTTGAAGGCGGGAAAGGGTTGTAAGTAGCCCTCTCCTCCTTGAGCTTGCGCAGCTTCTCGACAGCCTCATTGAGCGGAACAGGCACATCTCTCGCCTGTGTGGAGGTGTCGTCTCTGTAGCGGATGTTGACCTTCCTATTCTGCTTCTCATCGTCGCCAACGACGAAAATAAAGTTGTCTTTGCTCGCATGATCAGCAACGAAATCCGCCAAGAAAAAAAAGTAGGAGGAACGGATTGACTTACACTGCGCCAGTTGCGCGCTACGAATCTTCTTCTGAAGAGTGTTACCGCTGCTATCAACGTCTAGACGATCATCATCCAGTCAGTACAACTCCATAACGTGGTAGGAAATAACAATGGGAAGAGGGGCGTGAGTTCAGTCAGCCCAAGCACATACCGACATGGATGCGATCTTTCTTGAGGATACCGGCAACCTCCTTGGCATAGTCAAGGAAGCCCATCCCCACGGGAATGACCATGACTTGGCGCGGAGACATCCAGAAAGGCCACTTGCCAGCAAAGTGCTCGCAGAGAATGGCCGTAAACCGCTCTATACTGCCAGCCATCGCTCTGTGGATCATCACAGGCCTGGCGCAACCAGGAGCAAGGGCCTTCTTGACCAACAATGGCTTCTTCTTGTTGTCTTTGTGCTCTCCGGTGGCAGGTTCTGCCGCCGCCGCCGGTGCTGGGGCAGGCGCAGCCTTGGCATCCTCCGTCTTTGCTTGCGCGACTTCAGCGGTCTGGTATTCGAGGGAGAAATTGATGGGTTGTTGGAAGTCGAGCTGGATCGTGGCGCATTGCCAAGATCTATGCAGGCAGTCCAATACAGCAATATCAATCTTCGGCCCATAGAAGGCGCCATCACCAGCATTCAGTTCCCACGAGCCACCGGTATTTTGCACGAACTCATCGAGGGCTTCCTTGAGTTTGGCCTCAGCGCGGTCCCAGGTCTCGATCTCACCCATGTACTTGTCAGGCCGAGTGGAGAGCTTGAGCTTGAATGTAAGCCCCAACATGCCGTAGAAGGAGCGCATAAAGTCGAACAGGTCGGCGACTTCGGTCTTGATCTGGTCCTCGCGACAGAAGATATGGGCGTCATCTTGTTGGAACCTTCTCACTCTTGTCAAACCACTCAGCGCTCCACTCGCTTCGTTTCTGTGAAGCACTCCAAAGTCGGCAAGTCTCAAGGGCAACTCCTTGTGGCTTCGCTCCCTATGTCGGAACATCATGGCGTGGGCAGGGCAGTTCATGGGCTTGAGGCCAAATTGCTCCTTGTCCACATCCAAGATGAACATGTCTTCTTTGTAATGGGCCAAGTGGCCTGACTGCTCCCAGAGCGCAACGTTGAACATATTGGGTGTCATAACCTCGTCGTAACCACGCTTCCAGTACTCTTCACGGATATACTCCATGATGGCATTGTTGATCCGCATGCCGTGCGGAAGCCACATAGCGGATCCGGGCGAGCATTCCTCGAAATAGAAAAGCTCCTGTTGTTTTCCGATAACACGATGATCGCGTTTCGCTGCTTCCTCGAGGAACTTCTTATGCGCAGCCATTAACTTCTTGTCTGGGAAAGACACGCCGTAGATACGCTGCAGAGAGTCGTTGTTGGCATCACCAAGGAAATAGGACGACGAGTTCTTCATGATGGCGAAGGACTCGATCCTGCTGGTGTCTGGAACGTGCGGTCCCCGACATAGATCAATCAACGGGCCATTCCTATAGACTGTGGTGCGGGTTCCGTCGGCGATCTTGTCCTTGATGATGTGCTGCTTATACGGGTTGTACTCGAACATCTTCAAGAGATCTTCTTTGCTCATCTCCAGTCTCTGGAACGGCTGCTTCTCCTTCACGATTTTGCCAACGATGTTCTCTAGAGGTGCCCAATCACTAGCCTGCACGGCTGCGCCGCCGGGCAGAGCCATTTCGTAGTAGAATCCATTGTCGACCGGAGGACCAATACACAGCGAGCAGCCGAATCTCCTCTCGCAAGCTTCGCCGAGTACGTGTGCGCTGGAGTGCCAGAAGACAAACTTGCCCTGGTCATCGTTGAAGTCGAGAAGTTCCAATTTGCAGCTCTTCTCGAGAGGGCGTTCAATGTCCCAGAGGGTCTCGCCGTCGATTCTCGCGACCACGGTGCGCTTGTAGAGGCTGTTGGAGATCCCCTTCGCGATGTCGGCCGGGGTGGTTTCGTATGACTTGCCGGGCTTGACGGATCCATCCGGCATGGTGATTAGAATGTCTTCGTGCGGCCTCCTGGCAAGCTCCTCCTGCTGTTCCTTGTATAGCTGATCGAACAGGTCGAGGCGGTCTTGGATGAAAGACGCCGGCGGCTGCAGCTCGAGCGGGCCACTGTCGACAACATTTGCGGCGGGTGCCTTCTTGTCCTTCTTCTGCTTCTTCTCGCCGCCGCCAATGGCGACTTTTTTCACTGCTTCGGTAACCTTCTCCATCTTGTCTCGTTGGTTAAGCCGGAAAGTCGAACTCGGTCGCTAAAGGGTGTGTTCACGTCGCGATGAAGGTGTTCTCGAAGCCCAATTTCGCGGCGTGAGTCACTTCAGGAGTCAAGTGTAGGAGGCGGTCGACTTGGAGGGGCAGTAAGGAAATTTGTTGCTGGGACCTGACCGTCCCTGACTCCTTACCCCGCGATCAATTAGGCCGGGACAGGCTTGTCTGGGCCAAGTGCCCTGGACGCCAAGCCACAGATTTGTTTGATCCTTGAAGCTCGGACCGCCGACGCTAATGAAATGGACGGGTCGTGTTGTGGTAACGCTATTATCGGGTTCCATGTTGGCTTGGGGAACGCACCTTTGAGGTTCACATCAGTGCATCACATGAAATTCCCGACTGTTCGATCCCGTAAATCGTCCCAATTTTCGCTCATATTAGCAGTAGCCTTCCCGCGCTCTGCACTATCGATCACTCTTGCGTAATACAACCAATTTCCGTCTTCACTTACGAGTAGCTCATCCAATACTCAGTCCACGGTGCATCCTGAGCTGCGATAACATCCACAAAGCTCACGGCTTCTGTGTTTGGCGCAATGCCTTCTTCCCTCCATGATTTTCCCCACGAGATAATTCGACATATTCTCTTATACGTGTCTCCTGAGGACAATCTTAGAATAGCCCAGCTGCTCTCACGTGGCTTTTACCATCTCGGAAACGAAGGTTTGCTCTGGAGACAATATTGTCGGACCTCGTTCACATACTGGCACCCGGATCACCAGATCGAGCGCAAGTTTGCGGCGATTCCGTCCTCGGTTGCGTGGAAACAGCTATGGATCACGAAAAAAAGGAGTACCACCAAGGTTGCGCGGCTTCTTGACGGTATCTTGTCTACCAAGCGTGGCCAGTTGGAAAGACTGCAACAAATCTGCCTGCTGGGCTACGATGCGAAAGATTACCTCTTGGAACAGTGCCGTGTTGACGAGTCCGCGGAGGATGTCCTGGCTAGGAGGTATGATAGCTTGCTCTCTCTTCAAACAGACCATACGGGCGAGCTTGGTGTCCTGAACCCTCCAAGCGGAGATCCCCGCTCAGGCATGCCACCGGCCATACAGTATGACAGTGTCAAGTGTACTGGAAAGCCGCCCGGGGTCTTCTTTTGTTCTTCGTTGCTGTTTATTTGCTGAAACAACCATATCAGATATTATGCGAACTCGGCTCTGGACAGCATACACAGAGGTATCGCCGTGGATGTGTGGTCTAAATACCAAGGTGCTCCGCTGAGCACCAGGGGTCTTGATCGTGCTTTAGGCGCTTTCGATATGTTTGTCTTGCATGATCAAGATCAAGATCTAGACTACGTATGTTTTTGAGCTTGTTATGCGATTGTCTGCAGGGTTTCTAATCTTCCGCAGATATCGCGATCCTTCGACGATCTCGCCGAACGATTCCGGTGTGAGCATTCCGCTTTCGAGGATATGTCAACCAGACAGAAAGCATTGGCCTTAGTGCGCTGGCTCAGAGCCAATAATCTGACCGGGCTCGAGCACCCGGAGAGAAACTACCGGAATCTCAGGAATTGCCTGATTGGCCATGCACTCTCCGACGAAGAACACCCATCCATCCCCTTGATCTCGAGCGCTATATTCAGCTGCGTAGCAGAGCGGCTGGGCATGACGAGCTCGTGCTGCGCGTTCCCGAGCCACGTCCATGCCTCCGTGTTTGCAGCGCCTGGTCTGACTCTGGACGGAGAGGAGGAGCTTAATCCCGACGCGGAACTGGAACACATGTACCTGGATCCGTATGGATCAGATGATGAGGTAACGCTAATCGATCTGAAGGTGAGGCTGGTCGAGTTCGGCTGGACCCAGGGGGCAGATGTGTTTCTTAGGGCGTCGCCGGTGCCCATCATCGTTCAGCGGACCGCCCAGAACATCAAGGCTACGTATGCCGCGGCTCAGGGGTTTGCAACTGACGATCCCAGAAAGGCCGGCATGAAACGTCTGCGGGTTGGCCATCCCGACTTGAACCTCGAGGCCGCATGTTACTCGTCGATGTGGGCTGAACTTCTCATGAAGCAGACGTCGAGCCTTCACTGGGACGCCAACCTCGATTCCTTTCTGAACCGGTTCGCCCTGTCCTGGAGCGAGGATGCTTGGATAGTGGAGAAGTACCTTGTGCCCCTGTATGACGCCTTTGTGGACTCGCAAGCCGGGCAGCGGCAGCGGCAGCGGCTTGGGTGGGAGAACGTGCACCAGATTCTCGACATGCTTCGCAACCTGGACAAGAGGACGCCGACCGTTAGCCGCCGTTACACCGAGGAAATCCACTCGCGGGTCCGGTACAAGATCGGTCAGGTCTTCCGCCACAAGCGGTACAACTACATTGGTGTCATAAACGGCTGGGATGCGACCGGAACCGCGTCGCTTCCGACTCCGCATTATCTGAACGCTGACGACACCGAGGAGGATACTCCCGTGCTCAATTTGGCCGAACATGGCGATATCCCGCAGAGGCGTGCCACGACCTTTTATACCTGTTTGTGAGTACATCCCATCCATCATCCGTGTTCTTTCTTGGTATATGACCACTCGGCTGAGAACTTACTGACAAACACTCTTTCAGGAGGCCAACTGTTGACCGGTTACGAGTCTCGCAAGACAACATGGAGATCATTACGGATGCCAGCCTCATCCCTGAAGCCCTCTTCTTTCTAGCGGGCAAATTCTTCAAGCGCTTCGATAGAGACGCGTGCACGTTTGTGTCGAATCTTAAGGAGTTCTACCCTGATGACTAGTATCATAAAGGAATTTGGCCGTAGAGCGGATCAGTAATGCCGACTTGGAATAGGAGCCATGAGATCATTCGGTTCTGTTTGTTTGTAGAATCCGTTGGAGTTTGATTTGCAGAGAAGGAGCATGGGAGCAAGCAGGTATCTATTGGTGTTTTAGCTACTTGTATATGATAATCTAAAAAAAGCTTGTCAAACTCGCACTGATCGACTCTCGAAGCCTGAAGCCTACCATCATAACGAGTGTTGAAAGAGCAATGGTAAGTCTGCAATGTGGGTGTGGGCTCAGATTAAACGCCACTTATTCGAGGTAGAAGGGTGTAATTTTCAAAACCGTTGGATCGGTATCGTAAGCCAAATCATGCTAGAACGAGCGAGGTATATAAATCTATATACAAAAAAATGATGAAAAAGGGGTATCTAAGATATCTGAAAGATGACGAGAACCGAATATGAAAAAAAGACCCAAAACATGCCATCCGTCAATGCATCCTAAACAACAGAGTTCGGGGTATCATAGGCTTCAATGCGTCCCAAGAAATGCAGCACAGTTGAAAGTGCACTTGCAGGCCTTGCTCCTCCCATGATAATAAGACATTAATGCGTCCACCCATTACAGCATTACCGGCCCCCTACCAACCTGTCCCTCTTTGTTGTCTTTACCTTTTCGATTTATTAAGGTGTATGAATGTCGAGTCTACCCCTTTCCTTTCCCTTTGGAAAGACAGAGGCAGTATGTATATCGTTGAGCTGGAATTCACGTCTCTGGAGGGAGGAAGCATCTTACGCCTTTCGGTGAGAAAGTGCTGCCTCACGACGCACAGCCCAGCCCTTGAGCGCCACGACCATAATGACCCAGGCCATCAGGAGTCCGACGAGACCCATCGTGACGGTATACATGAACATAGCATCAAGCTCGTAGTGGATCATTCCACTGACGGTATCGGCGCTCTGTGTTAATTAGAGTTATTAGCCTACTCTGTCTGTTCGGACTGGGTTGAAAACAAGATTCAACTTACGCTTGCCATGAAAATGATGCCTCCCGAGATGAGCGCAAAGGCGGTCAGGAGTTCTGTGGGAGGCCGTGAGGGATATACCGACCGCGGCGGCTTGAGATATGTAAGAACGTAGGTGAAACCGCGAGCGAATGAGGCGCCTGTAAGCAAGTTGCCCCATTGCTTGTGAACCATGCTTGAAATCATGCTTTCTTGTGTGTGCGAGTTCATCATGATGCCGAGGAGCAAAATCACCAAAGCTGGGATCGGGTTCATGGAAAACGGATAGGTTTCCGGTTGATGTAACTCGTCGCGCTCTTCGTCCACGTAAAATTTCTCCGAATCGGGATGGGCAGCCTCGGTGACGGTGGTATTAAGGAGATCGCGGATGCGCGTTGACTCGATGAGCATGCCGCACTATAGACAACAACATCAATTAGCACCATTAAACACTCCGCAAGGGAGCTTGGATGAAAGCTTACCAGACCACCTCCAATAAACAGTACCGTGATCGAAATGTGCTCCAGATCCTGCACGCTGTACTCGCCACCCCAGTTGCCAAGATGCTCAAGGAAGATATTGGTCGAACCGTAGGTGAAAATCAAGGCGCTTTCGACAAATTCGGCTGAGGGACGCCATTCCTGGCCTTCTTGCTTCGGCCGGACGTTCCAAGCCTGGTGTAACTGTGTCAGTCTGGATTCCCCAAATCCTCGTCTGAAAGGGACAACATACCCATCCCAAGTCACCAAAGCTGCCCGCCCAACGTCCGAGGGTGAAAATGCCCAGCCAGAAGAAAATGCCGCCTTTAATCCAATGCGCCAGGCCAGAGAAAATTCCATTGCCCTCCTGAAAAGTCGTGGTTAGTATATACTCCTTCAAATCCTTACTCCTTTAATTAGGGGGTAACCAAACAAAACTTACGAAGAAACGTCCAAGTGTAATGACACCAGTACACAGTGCAACAAAACCTAACAACAGAATGGTGCGATCTACAGCATTATACCCAAATACCAACACCTTCCAGAACCTCAACGAGATCTTGCCGGCAATCTTTTGCACCATCGACCGTACTGCACCGGATCTGTGCGCTGAGAGGACATGCGCATCCAGATCATCGCCCAGGTCTTCGTCGTGAAACTCGGCGCCCACATCATGCAGGGGAATCGTCGGAGAGTCCATTCCGGACAGCGAGTGACTTCGGAGCGACTCCGTGTTGACCTCGGTCCCCTGGCCGCTGTCGTTAGAGAACCGACGCGGCTTGGGATAGTTGGACTCGTGTTCCGCGATCGCTTCGGTCGAGACCGGGACGAAACCCTGGCGTTCACTGGAATGGCCAATCGGGCGGTCTGCATTGCGCTTCAAGACTCCCTCAACACCCGCCAAAAGTCCAACGAAGACTTGCGCTCCCACGATCCAGGAGGCGATCCAGCCGATCTTGTGGTGGGCATTGTTGGGGTACAGGTCGGGCGCACTGGCGGTGTAGATAGTGCCCAGCAAGAGGCCACCGCCATTCGCAGCTAGAAAAACAACTTGCGCCAGCAGCCTGTATCGTGACCGCGCAAGAGACAGCATGACGGCTGCAAGCAATTCTCTGTCAGCTTTCCACCGGGCTTGGCAACAAGGTCGGGAGAGACGAAGAGCGCAATGCTTACCAACGGGAAGCACAAACACCCACGCCAGCACCATCAGGCCAATGTGTCCGTAGATGGCGGCTCTGTGGTCAACGAGGGCAAAGTAGGTGGGTGGGTACTGGTCGTCCGGTTGAGGCTGGTCGGCCTCACCCATCTTCATGCCGCCGTCCATGTCGTCACCGCCATGTGCAAGGGCCGCCGGGACGAATCCGAGTGCCACGGCGCCAACCAGAACTTTGAGAAGGGGTGCCGCAAGCCCCTTCATGATGGCGAAGCTGCAACTTGCCGCCTGCTACTTTCTTAGGTTGTAGAAAATATGTGAGGTAAGCTGGTGTGAGCGTTTCAAGCGCGAGAGCTGAAGGAAACAGATAGGTAAAGTAGCTCTCCAACCCGGCACCGACGCCGACTATTAATATTTGCTTATAGGTACTTGTAGGTGACGACTTTCTCCAATCTGGTCGGCTGACCCGAGCCTTTATTCAGATGGTGATTCTGGCAGCGGGAGAAGAAGAGACACGACGGGACAAAGAAACTGACAGAAGCTCGGCCGGCCATGGAAGCGACGGCCGGGACCGGAAGCTTTTAACTAAGGGCTTCTCTCCCCAAGTTGGGAGTACCGGGAGCTTCCCTTCCACACTGCAAAAAACCTCGAGAACGGTTCTGCTTCCGATCGAAATTGTAGATGTCAATCGGGATTGGTAATTCGTCCCTTCGGCCAAGACCGCTTCCCTCCATGGTCCCAGGGCCAGCGGCCGGTGGAGTCAGACCACGAGATACGCAGGGCTCTTTTCTCCCGTTGATGCTGGTCCTGCCTGGCGGTTGCGCGCTCACTAGAGGCCATCGCGCCTGCCCGGTACATCCGGAGCTTTCAACAGACAGCAGGAGCGGGAGCTGTGGTGGGTGGGTAGGTGTCGACCGGGGTTGTGGTATAGTACAGTATGCGCCAGACTGTGTGGAGGTCATCTGGCAGCTGCAGGTGTCTCTGGTCAGCTCGGCAACGGGAGTTACTAATGATCGTGCACTTCATGAGGATGGGAAAGGGTTGTGAATGTCAGCAGTCGTGATGACCTCTACTGTAGGTTGGGGCGGGGAGGTCTCTTCGATGGCTTTGCGTATCGAGTTGATTGCCATTCACGTTTCGCGCCGCCTCCGCTCCTGTACGGGGCAATCGCGAGTCTATTTCTTCCTTACAATAGGCACACTCATCATCCCGACGCTAGACGTTGGTATTATCATTCCATCGGGAAATGCGTACAGTTGGTTGCATCGCAAAAGACGCACAACCAAAGCTGAGAAAGCCAAACCCGGCCACAGTGTCGAATACTCGGACATTTACGGAGTCGCCAAATATATATGTAACTACATACACAGGTACCTAAGGCAATTGTGCATGGCCTCACCTCACCGGTCGGCCTCGTCGTATTCCGTGAATGACGAGAGGTCCTTTTCCCCCTTCAATTCTCTTTATGTCTTATCTTGTTTCATTGGAGAGACTTCCTCTACTCGTTTTATGAATACCTCCTCATCCGCTGACCTGCCACTTGGTGGTTCATCTACTATGATGTCTGGGGTATAGGATAAGGACCAACGCCTCTCCACCGTCGTGGTTCCCGCAAGGACAACAGAACACCACGAGGAGTTCTCATGGGCACCTTTCTGTTCAAGTACAACTTACACGATACATCGAGATGTTAATAAGGTGGGGTCCACATGAGCCTCCGTCCACGCCTTCCCGAACATGCCACCACGATTGGGAGGGGACCCTAAAAATCGATGGCTGTCTTTTTCTTTCAACTTCCATACTCCCCACCCTCCATCTTGAATTCTTGGCTTTTGATCTTGTGCGACGGATACCTCGGCGTCCAAATCATCGCGAATCTCCGATTGATGACTCTTGTCCATACATTGTAGGGATGTTACGGAATATCTGCGTTGCTCTCTGGCGTCGACATATCAAGTGCTGGTACTGTACGTGCCTTTCTACGCAGCGAGGCAGATTGATGACTGACTGCATTGCGTTGGGGCTTTCCATTGCGTATTCGTACGGGTGAGCAATCTGGTTACGACATCCCAAGCAAGACTTATTACAGCAAAGCCAGTCATGAAGTTGGTGATGACTGCTCCAGACGGCAACCATGGGAAAATGCGAGGTCACGAAGGCGGATTCGCCCAACCGCTATCATCAACAGTGGCATGCCCAGGCATGGACTTTTTGGAGAAAATGATCTGATTCCCCACCTTTTGGACAGCCCAATTCCAACGCTGCAAAGTCCGCCCAGACCCAGCAGCTGCGGAGGGACAAGTACGGTAGACTCGTCGGAGACGTGGCATCGCTCTATCGAAGTTTATCAGATAGGCCTTTTCTGCCTTGTGTGTGCAGCAGCAACGTGGGGCACAATGACTGTCCTGCAGCCTTGCCCCAGGGTCCATCCGCGCTCGTCATCCCGCACCCTTCCCGCCGGCGGGACTCGGGATTAGAGTTTTTCGGTGTGGAGTGCCAGGTTGTATTGAATGTGATCAACGCCTTTCGGGATTCGCTGGGTTGAGTCAGCAGGACAACTTACGGTCTGCGAGCCCGATCCGAGCTTTCCGGTAACCCACCTCGCAACCCTTCCGCAATGCCTACGATACAGCTTCGTGTACTGTTACGTTGTGCCGTTGCGTGCACCTGGCTCGTACGGTTCTTCTGTACGTCAAAATATACGAGTACGCTGGCAGTGTTACGCAGCTGCGGCCCATCTATCTCCGTACTTCACATTGCCTTTGGTTAGGTACCACTCCTAAGGTGGTTACGTGATGTTGAGCCAAAAGCCTCAACTGCTGTGAGGTAGCTAATAATCGACGTCGAGATAATGGACAAGGCTGAACGGTGCACGGATAGGCGGCCCATTAAGGGAACAAGAGTGTACATACAGGGAAACCCCGACCTAATCCAGCGATTTATTGATTCTGTATTCTACCACGCGAGTCAGCCTCGTCATAGGGCAGACCGGTCTTGCGTGATCAGTCTCCATCTGTTGCCGTCGACAACAGCCGCCCTACCCTCATCCTGCAACTTTTTGAGAATCTGTATGACTCCATGGGCGGCCATCTCGTGCAGACTCTCGGGCACGGCTTCGTAGATGACCTTGACCAACTCCATCGGGGTCCAGCAGCCGTCATTGTTCTTGATCCCTGCAGGTGACGCCTCCTTGGGCTTCTTCTTCTCGATCCGTAGGGTCTGAACGACCTGATCCTCCCGCTGATGCCTGTGCCGGATGTACTCGGCAATCTTGCCGGGACCGTCCGCGAGCACCGGCCCGTGGCCCGGATAGGCTTTGCCCTTGAACAAGCGGTCCATCTTGGCGAGGCTCCCCAGATACGTTCCTAGGTCCTCAAAGACGGCGGTCCCGTGTCCGAGAACGTTGTCACCGGTGAACATGGCGTCTTCCTCCTCCCAGATCAACACCATGTGATCGGTGGTGTGGCCCGGGGTGTGCACGGCCGTCAGCGATGCGCCCTCGACCGTGAACCGCTGGCCATCCGCGATGTCCAGCTGCACGGGATCTGTCGGCTGGTTCTTGTAGACTTTTGTGTCTGGTGATAGCTGCAGAAGATGCGCGATGCCGCCTGTGTGGTCTCCATGCCAGTGCGTGATGATGGCCTTTGATACTCTGGCATTTTCCTCCTGCAGCGTTCGCTTGATCGCCTCTATCCACGACGGTATACCCTGGCCAGAGTCGATGAGAAGCCTCTCCGGGCCGGTGCCGAGTAGATATGTGTTTGTGCCCTGGAGGGCCATCTTGCCGGGGTTGCCCCCCAGGATGCGGATGCAAGCGGGGCCGAGCCGCTCAACTTCGGGGAGATGGACCAGCTGGACGGCCATCTTGAATCGACGACACAGCGACAGGAGAGGAACAGATATGCGCATCCACTGGCTCCGGTTGTTCTTATTCAGAAAAGGAGTAGGAGGTGGTGCTGGCTATTTTTCAAGTTTATTTGTTGATGTTTTGGGAGGTATTGGAATGCACTGCGGGGTAGCTACGGATGCCGTGAAAGGCACCGTAGATGCCGATCCCGAGGTTTCGTTTAATGTCCGAACCGAACGTCGAGGTGGGGCCGGTCCCGGGCACTTGTCCTCCGTCGAGATGGACGGACGGTTACACAAGTGTTGTCTCTTGGTAAGCTGCTTGAATGTAATCTTGTATAATGTGAGCAATTATACTTTACAACGAGACCAGCATGATCAGCATGGCTAGTGCAGCATGGCCAACGTGACCTTCGAAACCCCAGGTTGTGTTCAATTCACATGTCAATTGCGTCCACCGTGGTCGGATTTGTCTGCTTTGAGGTCAAGGTTGGGGGTTAAACCTGTTGATGATTGGTTGGTTCAACTGATTTGTTCACCATATTCCGTAACCTGCAAGTAATCGACATTTCATCCATCTGTGGATGTCCGACCTCGATAGGTCGAGCTCCGTTGAACAAAACGGAGATGACGTCTGATACACGGCCGGAAGGCGTTTGCAAATTCAATGTTGGGCTTCCGGGCGGTAGTAAGGCTGCCAAAGTGGCAACCGCGAGGCAGCATAGTTGCAGCGGTCTTGGCCATCGAGAGCTGTTCTCCATAGGTGCTTCAAATCAATTTGCATCAGCGCGAACTTTTATTACTGAGGGGGTTCAGCTCCGGATGACGAGGCGGATGGTTACCTGACGGGACGAGGCAAGACCCACTAAAATTGGTCTTTGAGCGCTGGAAGCTGAAGTGGGTGTGTGCTTACCCCAGACCCGGGCAGGTCACTATCGATAAGCCTTGCGGGAAGTCGGGTCGATAAGCAATTTCCAGCCAGGCACACGCGACGGTTGGATGGGTGCCCTTTTTTGGTGATCCGGCGATCAAGAAATCAAAGCTGATGGATGAACACCAAGTCGATTCGCAACACGGTAAAAATGCCATTTCCTTCGCTCCCAATGCCGGTCTAGTTTTGTACCTCAAATCACTAACGACCTGCTGCATGCAGAACAGCCAACGACCTTTTGAAACCTTCTATTACAACGTGCCCCCCGCCACCGTAGCGGACGATCCACCCAGAACACTTCCCGCAACGGCTACCCTTCTTGCACGGCGGTCCCATCGGTTCCGATCACTGTTGACTAAACTCCAACCATAGCCACTCGATCCAGGCACACCGTGTCGCTTGTTGAATGGTGGATGCGTTTGCAGATACTCTCTAGCTCTTCGGTCAGCTACTTAGACTGGGCATTAAGAGGGCGTGGCGATTGGGAGCCATTGGGACACCGGGCTTGTACCGACCCGCTGCTCGGGGACATTGAAGACAGAACATACCATAACACTCTGCTGTCATTCTCGGAGCAGTAGAAATTGACAAGATGTCGGCGCGGCCAGCGACACCGGCATCGCCGAAGAATGTCAAGATCAAGGCTCCCCAGCCCGGGCAGCCGCTGTATGGATGTGGTAAGGCGTTTGACTCTCCCAATACGTTTACCAGCTAGCAATCTCTCACACAGCAGCAGAACATCTACAGCGCCTGTTCAACCAAGACCAGCTGACTACAAACACATCTATCCAACATTACAAGTCGATCCTGCGAAGCATATTTGACACGACCCCCCTTATACCCCAAACTTCCAAGTCCATGGAGAGCCAGGTCGTCACATCACTGACCCCGACCTACCTCTGCCTCCAGTGCCCATCCACACTATCGGAGGAGGACCGAACTAAGCACGGAAATAAAAAGTCACACAGATTCTGTACGTTGGATCTGTTCGCACTGCCACTAAAGCCACTAGCTGACTGAGCCTGGACAGATGTTGACTCGAGGAGCGGTTCGCTCTACTGCCAGATGTGCGATGATATTGTCTGGGACCCCACTATTGAAGAGCTGAGACTTAGAAAGATTGGCACAGGGACTTTTACTACAAGTAGGCTTTCCTCGACGCACCAGAGTTGACGCTGCCAGTGACCGTCCACTAGTGGACGTGCTTGCCCTCGCCGTCCCTGTCTCCTCACTGTACTGTCTGCTAACTACTTGCATAGACCGCAAGCGCAAGGCCGACGACCTGTTTACCCCTGATCCCAATAAAGACACTCCCCAGTTCATTGCAACAAATACTACTTTGGCCTCATGCAAGGCCAACGGTCTGCGGGGCATATATAATGCTGGCGCCACGTGCTATCAGAACGTAGTACTCCAGAGCTTCTTGCACAATCCGGTGCTCAGAAACTTCTACCTCAGTGATGGACACCACTGCGAGATGCCGCACTGCCTCAGCTGTGCCATGGATGACATGTTCCAAGACTTTTACGGTGTCGAGAACACGAACGGATACACAGCAGCCAATATTCTCTCAGGCTTCTGGATAAGCGAAAAGAAGGCGTTCGAGAACCTAGTCACTACCAAAGAGCAGGACGCACACGAGTTCTTCCAGTTCCTGGCTGAGGAGCTACATGAGCGCAATGGCGATGGCAAGAAGCCCGAAATAGGCAGTGAGCATAGCTGCAACTGCATCATACATCAAACCTTCTACGGGAAACTCCAGAGTACGACAACGTGCCAGCATTGCGGCGGCGTTACGAACCAGGTCCAGAGTTTCCTGGATCTCAGCTTACCGCTTGAGAATCTCGCGCAAAAGAAGGGAAAGAAGAGCGGGGGCAAGATACCTGCCATGGCCCTACAAGAATGCCTGGACGAGGAGTACATCAAGTCTGATAAGTGCGAGTACCGGTGTCACAGCTGCAACTCTATGCAGCAGGCACGAAGACAGACCACGATCAAGCGTTTGCCAAACGTGCTTTCGATTCAGTTGAAGGTAAACTATCTCTTGAACTCTTTCGAATTTATGAAAGTTGATCTAACCGGCATTCTTTACAGAGATTTGAGTTTAAGCAAGGTAGAAATGAACGGGCAGCTAAGATCGACACGCCAGTGCATTTTCCATTACAACTCAACATGCTTCCCTACACCAACCGGGCCAAAGCCCCGGACGGCAAGGAAAACTACGAGCTTGCTCGGTCCTGCACGTACGATTTGCTGAGCGTGGTGGTACACGTGGGAGAGATTGACACGGGTCATTACGTGTCCTATTGTAGAGTTGGTGATCAGGTAAGCCGCCGTGTCCCGGTTCAGGCCTTGTGTGCGATATTCATGCCGATGCTAACATGGTCTCGTTTGAAAGTGGTTTGCATTCAACGATCATAAAGTCGAGCTAGCGCAGAAGTCAGACGTCCTCGGCGCGCGTGCATACCTCCTGTTCTACATTGTTAGGTCACTGTCATAGACAGTGAAGACCTGCCTACTTAATCAGCGCAGGGACGATTATTACATGAGTGTGCGTCCCTGGAGCAAGTTGTCGGAGTACATCAACTACGTCTGTGTGTATGTTTTGTATTTTGTATCATCACATCATTATTATTGCTTGAAGTATATACCAAGCAAAAGGACCTTCAAGGCATACTACCTACCCCCATCACACAGCGCCTTTTCTCCTCCCTCGTCTTTCCATCCCAATACCTTCACCATCATCTCTCATGGTGGGCACGGCACCACGGGACTGCACAGCTGAGGTGTTATAGGGCTGAAAAGGGAGGAGATATGAAGCCAAAAAGGGTGCTTCATTCTGCCAAGAGGAGGGCACGATGGATTCATGGCGGCATCGTTACACAATTACGAAGGGGGGGGGGGGGCGCTGATTCATTCATCATGGTTGTCATTGAGGAGGGTTCAGGGCATATTTATGGCTCATTGAATGCTGTTATAGCTATCTACCTACCGGACACTTCCTCAGTATATACACGAAGCATACCTAACAACAAAATGCGGTATCCGCGAGTTATACCTAGATGGGTTAACCTGCTGGCTTCCCCACGTATCTCTCGGGTAGTGCTATGGATGCCATAATTTCCTGTAATGCACATCAGGGAATGCATACCCTTTCCCCTCTGAGTTTGACGGAACAGCTTTGCCATCTCGTAGAGGGGTCAACCATGGACACGCTCTTCTAACCCTATGTGATCCTTTCCCGCATGTAACGAAGAAGTCTTTTCCTCTGGCAACAATTTCCAGTCATTTCCCCATCACATTTACTTTCATGTGATCAGTCACTTCCCCATCAACTGTACCTTCACTAGATCGAGGCTAATACGAGGTAGGTACCGACCCTTAGCATTGGCGCAAGTACCTTGATGAACGACAATACTTGCCTCTTCTCCCCGCGTTCCTGCCCTTGGAGTACCGAACGTTTCTGCTCTGAGATTACTGGACTTTCATTACCCTTGGAGGACCGAAAGTGCCTGCTCTTCGCCTCGTCCACGCGAGACGGAGAGGACCCAGACATTCGAACCCAGACATTATCGATTGCCTTCGAACGTATCTAACCACACGATCCTCGGTCCACGCTGCAGTCGCCGTAGGCAGCACACTATACTACCATAACACGATCGGTAATGCAATCTGCACTGAAAAGTCAACTCCTTGTTTCCAGGTTGTTAACGCACTCTCCAGCAGCTTCCACGACATTGCCAGCGTGGATCCCACACACGAGAGTCACTCGTCGGAGGCATTATGGAGACCACGATAGTGCCGATATCTCCCAAACAAGAGCAAGAGGATGGACTGCCGGCATCTTCTAGTTCCCACCAGAATGACGGGCAACGCCAACAGACGGTGCTTGAAGCAAAGACTTGGGCTTTAGCCCGCGCTCGACAACTCCGGTATAGCCCAACATCAGGGAGGTTCGTTCAGCTCAATTTGTTCTACCGTGCTGGAACCAGGTATGAACCACAGCTAGTGGCGGAAACGCAGGGAAATATTCGTACCAGACAATACATTCCCGTTGGGCAACATTGTTACTTCTTACACCCAGTTTCAGCGGTAGGGTACACTCCAGAAGACGACACTACCGGTCAATATCCCAAAACCCCCGGCACAAGATTGTTCAGCGGTAGTGGGATGCGGGTTATGAACCTTACCAATGAACGACCCGCGGGTTTCTTCATTCCCTACGTCGATCTCTTTCACTCGGACGTGGCGGTTTCTTTGAAAAGGCATATCGGTGCCTACCAGGCCGCAAAGCCGGACCAAACACTGGCACTGTTAGAAGAGACAAGACGCATAGAGAAGGGATTGGAGATTGGAGATGCCTTGTGTATCCCTAAATTTCTAACAGGAGATCTGTATCACAGCCCAGAGCATTACGGTATGCGGCACATACGGAACTTGAATCAGACGACTCTGAGTAACCAGCCGTTCTACGACATGCCCGTATTCAGTCTGGCGCCTGAAACTTTGCCAGCTCTAGCCACGGAACTTATGAATAAGTTCATCGCAGCCCATCCCCGAGAGTTTCTCTACCTGGAAGTAGCACTGCAGGCTGCACTCGTTAATGTACACACCGAGCTACACCTTGATCGAGCAAAAGAGAACTCTCGATCAAAACGAGAGGAGATCGTCGATGTCCCGCAGATCTGGATGGGAGACTGGCTGGCAAATGTGCACTACTACCACGCAAACCATCAAGAGCACCGACTCGCATTCTTATACACCCGTTCCGGTTTGTGGACGCAGTTATCAAGGGAAATAAATCAAGAGCATGGGATCAAGGCCATCGGATTCTGTCCTGAGCTAGAGGAGGTATGTATCGTCCTGTCTGAATGTGCAAATTCTCCAATCGGGAGCATCCTGCCTTGCTCGATAAAGGGGTCTACAATGCCGGACATTGGGAAGACACGTGGCTACCTCGCCAGAGAAGACCAGATATATCAAGCATCAGCAAGGCAGCCTGATTATAGGAGCCTATATTTTCCAAATCTTTTACTGGATCCATGTCTAAAGGAAAAGCGGATGGAGGTTCCAAATGAGTCACGCCTCTCTGACCCTCCCACTCGTCCTCTGATCATTCCTTCTGAATGGGCCACTTGGAACAAGCTCGTCCCCGTCTCCGTCAGCCAGAAAACGCCGGTTGGGATACCTCTCGAGGTATTCTATGAGGAAGAAAGCACAATTACCCAGCCAACCTCTATTCTTGACCAACGTGCTGGTGAATCAAATGAGGTTCCTGCACAGCGGTACCATCCTAGGGCCCTCGAAATACCAGACAACAAAGTTGATGGACCACAAGACGGGTTATTACTTGAGGGACCTTGAAGAGCGTCGGAAACTAGACCATGCGTACGAGGGAGTGAATGCGGTCAAGAGACGTGCTGTACTCCCTAAAGCCCTGAACAAACACGGCATTCCTGTTGATCAGATTGCCCCTGAAGCGGCCAGGCCTTACGAGAAGAGTGATCGATCGAGAACTATGGTACTGGAGATGTTCAGCCGACAACCTTCGGCGTTTCTCCCAGAGACGACCAGGGAGTGCCTTTTCCAGCTCCAAACAGCTACCCTGGAGTCGGCCAGGCAAGAAAAACTGACCATTGAGGACCTGATCGTTTCACCGGATACAGGCATGATTGTCGTCAAGGGGCGGGAGCAGCCAGATGAGCAAGTATCAGGCGACACGACGGAAGTCTACGGTTCCTCCCCCACCTTGTCTGGAAGATTGGAAGGAGATTTGGCGCCCAAGCACGCGCTGGATGAGACGTCGGACCGAAGTGAGCCCAAGAGGCAGAATATTTGGGGTACACTTTTCAAGACTAAATAGTTTGCACAGCGTATAAGAAAATAGGCCTGTCAAGACTTTAGTGGGCCTTGAAAGATATTTATGTATGGTGTGTAAGATTCCTTGTAAATGAAGTTTCAGGCCCGGGGAGTTGATCTTGAAATAATCTGAGGTCACTATTGTTTGTAGCAGGTGTAAACTATATATCGTGGAATGGCGTATTGAGGGTGATAGGAGGAGGATTTCTTGTCGTTGTTAAAAAGAGAGCATTCGAATGGTGATATGGGATCATGGTCTCTATCAACGGGATCGAGGAGTGTTAAGAGACGCCGGTAAAGGAAGTGAGGCTTCTTGATGGCATGAACAAGGCGCCTCATATATCGAGACCGACTCGCTTTCACGCGAGGGCACATTCAAATAGGTCAATTACTCACAGCAGTATGTTTGCAGCAGTTGTTTTTCATCATGGTTCAATAAAACGCAGGAGTTTGAGTCGTCTAAGAAGTTGGGGATCCATACATGCAATGCATATTCTCATCTAGCATTTTGAGATAGGCAGGCATCTATATCAACCATGTCTTAAAGGACAACTATGAACCCAACAAACAAGGTAAAATCCTTTTAAAATTACTCCGTCTTCCAAGTCCAGCTCCCATCGGACGCTTCAAAGTTGGCGTAACAGTAGAACTCGTTGCTCAGACCCCGAGCGTGCACAGGCTCGTACGTGGTCGTCCGCAGGCCAAAGGATTTGTAGAGCTTCGCCGTGACGAGAGTACCCACTCTCTCGCCCGTGCTCAGGATCACTTTGGGAGACGTGGTGGCGTCCGCGGTAATCGGTTTGGCGAGCCAGCGGACGGTCAGGGCGGCTTTTCAGTTGTCAGTTAGCAAATGAAGGGAGGATTCAATATAGGTAAGAAGAAGGGATGATATGAAATATGGACAGAGTACCTTTAGTCTGGCAATCCTCGCTCAAGAAAGGCGGGTCACATATGATTGCATCGGCGGTACCTTTGAGCTCGGCTATACCGTAAAGAAGAACAAGGGGTGTTATTGTTATTGTTGTGCCTCTTTTCGGGTGGTGCCTCAACAGCCAGGATGGTTATTACTCACCAGGAAGCTTGAACGGCTGCATAACGTCATAAAAGACAAACTCCGGGAAGATTTCGAAGCGGTGGTCATGCTCCAGCAAGACCACTTTTGGTCGCGGCTGTTCTGCGGGTGCCGCGTTCTGTTCATCATCTTCCAGTTAGCTACCAGTTTCGATATTTTTATATATAACTGGGTTATTAGGTTATTCTCATACCAGCAAGTTCTTGAGCGCAATAAACGCACTCGGAGCCGAAACGACCGCAATAGTCGAGTCCGCCCTCATGTTGTCTTGGAGTAGCTGTTTGGCGTAGAGGGTGGCCGTCTTATCCGAGTACTTTTAAGTCAAGTCAGCCATTGATCTCATAAGGTAGTTCATAAACCAACCCTCATGAGAAATCATGTAAAGAATAAAAGAGCCTTACCCAAAACTGCGACTTATTCCAGTCCTCGACAAACGGCTCCATGGTCAACGGGATAGCTTCCCTCCTAATCCGTTCCGCCTCGGCCTGCAGCTCCGCAAACGCCTTCTCGCGCGCATCGCGTTCGGCGTAGAATTCCTTCAGCGCATCGAGCGCCGATAAGGAGAGGCCCCTATCACAACAGACTCATCAGTAAAATGTGCGAAAAGAGAATTTTTTTTTCGGTTTTGAGAGAAACGTACAGCTGCTCGTCATCACTCTCCTGGACGGTCATTTTGGTTGAGGCATACAGATATGAGACACCTTTTTCTCTCCCTGGGGTGAAGTGAGGTTGATGAAAGAGAGTTTAGTTGAGAGACTATGAGTTGCTGCATGAATCCGGAAAAAATTTATGGGGGCGGATGGCCACCTCAAAAAGCTTACCTGAATGGATGGACACAACCTACGCCCGCCAAGGTGTAGATAGATGCCTAACTCTGAAAGCAGCCAATTACTTCCGCTTTTCCACCGTTGAGATATATCTGTATCTTTGAGAGTTTTTCTGGTATCCAGGTAGGCGGTGGAATTGTTATTACTTTATACCCCGTTCGTTATTGTCAGTTCCCGAGCTCTCGCGTGACTAATAGCAACGATCGCATAAGTCGACGAGAAGTATCACGAATGCTTCGAAATATTGTACCATAGTGGACGCTGCTGAATGCCCGCTATCTACCTAATCATCTCTGCCAGGGTAACTCGAAACCGCAAAAGGAAGTTCAAGAACAACAAAGTTCGTGATAACAAAATCTTGGACAAACCACAAATTTCCGGCCAACTCCTCAGGCAATGAACCATATAAACCGCCGCTCGGGTATGCTAATATTACACCATTTGTTCCGTATTCCCATGCACTTTCTAGTAATAATTATTCAGCTCCGGTCCGCCAGGACCAAAACCGCCGCCGCCATCGCCTCCACCCGCCGGACGGCCCTGCTGCTGCTGCGGCGCGCCGTTTTGTTGCTGAGACCAATTACCATACTGCTGCTGTTGGGACTGTTGTTGCTTATTTGATTGTTGCCCCTGCCCCTGCTGCTGCTGGTACGGCGGCTGATACTGCACCTGTCCAAAGTACCCCTGGTTATGCGCTTGCGGCTGCTTGGGCGGGTTGAAGCTCCGCTGCGAATCATCCTCGTATGACATCTGCTGGATAACGGTGCTCTGGCTATCCCGAGTCCCCATGTCATCGAGCGACTTGTAGTGGTGTCCACCACCTCGACCACCTCGACCCCTAGATGCAGCTCCGCCACGCTGGCCCCTGGAGCCCCGATTGGGGGCTGATCCGCCGCGGAACCTGCCACGACCCCCGTGAGCTGCTTGGTGGTAATTCCTCTGTTGGTGCCCGCCATTTTGGCCGTTGTGGCCGTGGCGAGAGCGGAAGTCGTCATCGCCCCCCGCGTGCCTTCTCTTGAAACCCTTGTTGGGAAACAAGCTCTCATATGAACCCTCGCTGGCATTCTCGTCTTCAATACGAAGCAAAACTTTCTCCGCGACGGTCGTCTCAAAGGTGAATGCCTGCTCCGGCGGAATGGGTTGCCAATTTCGAATCTTACCTGCGTCGACTGGCCGCACGCCCTTACGAAGGGCCAAGACGACGAGAGGACTTGGGTTATCCGTGTGGAATTTTGCTGTAGATGGGATAGGTTTCAGACACGCAGCCCAGATACTATCTTCAAAGCATGCAGTGCCGGTCACCTCCCATGTCATCTTGGCTCCTATGCCGCCAATCTTCTCCAGGATATTGGCTGGGCACGGTCTGGGACATATCATGATATTATTTGCGTGGTATTTCATATCCTCTGATAAATGTTGAGGAATTTGCACGAGGTCGAGCAGGCGCTGTGCGTCAGTACTGCTGATCATGTATCCTGTGTAGAAAACGGTCTTCTTGATCTTGAGGCGCTCGCCTCTGGTGCCGCGTCGGCGTCGAGATAAAGAGGCGTTGTGCTCGTTGATGATCTGCTGGACTTCAGCCACCTCAGCAATGGGATCAAGGTTGGTGGCCATGTCGGCGACATGGATGACCTCCGAGCCGATTGGTCCCCGGGTTGGGGTGCCCCCGATTCCGTTCTGCTTTTTATTGTAATCCGCCAGGAAGTCGCGGAATCCCTTGACATGTTTTGGACGATCCTCGTATATACGGATCTCCTCGGCGTTTTTGTAAGTCTCCATGAGCGCCTCGAGAAACATCTGCTTGAAGATCATGGTGCTAGGAAAACGCTGGTTGCTGGGCCCGACAGCGGGCTTCAGAGATATCAGGTCAAAATCAAGACCTTTCTTCGCGACCATCCGCTTGATCAGATCGCCGAAGCCAGACTCGGAGCGGCCGGTCAGTAGGACGCAAAGCGCATCCTTTTGCTGTGTGCTGAGCTCAATGAGCTCGACGATCTTCTCATTCCACCAGCCACTCCAGGCCTTCGGCTCCTCTTTGGCAAGACCTTCACCGGTTGCGGCTAGAATACGAGAGTCGTGCCACCATCCGCCATTGACAAAGGCATCGGGGTTCGCAAGGAGGCCTATCGTGGAGCCATTCCAGATCTTGGGGTTCGGGAGAGGGGTCTTGAAGACTGTTTTGCGACGCGAAGGTTAGTTGTCTGTAGTCAGGCCTGCGGAGGAAGACTTCTTACGCGTGTTGTCAAAGTCATAGACATGAATGGCCTTGATCTTGTCGACAGCTGGTGTGGCGGGGGTGGTTAGCACTCTGGGGGCCAATACTACAAAGAGACAGGAGATTCCAGAAATACTGACCTGGGAGCTGCTTGCTGATGACGGACCATCTGCCCATGGCAGTAGGGGTGTGATGGGAATTGGCGGCGCCATTTAGCGCCGCGTACGTTGATGTACTCATGGTTCGGGGTGCAAGGTGTGTGAAATGCTTCAACCTGGCAGCAGTAATCATGAAGAACGCATCGCTTTGCGAAGCTGGGCACTTCGCGCTAACAATTTCCTTGCAAACGCGCCTGGTTTGGATTTAAGGCTGACGAGTGACGACCCGGAGGATGGGAGTGGGGCTCGAGCTCGAAGCCGGAGTGGTGAATGATTCTTATCGATATGCATGTATAGAGACCGAGGCCTATATGCAACTATCGGATGAGCCTTGAGTATTGCTACCCCTGCTGGACCTTTAAACTCCCCATGATAGCACTGCTCGTGTTCGATGAGCTTGATGATACTCCGTACAAATGTAAGATACTCTTACACTAATGGCCACCTACCCAGACCCGGTATTGGAGGGGATTCTGGTTGTCCTGTTGTTATGCTGGTTCGACTCTATAAGCCTTGACCCTGATTAGTGTATTCTTCAATACCTACTAACCCGCATTCACCGGTTAACGATCACAGGAGAGTAACGGAGATAGAAACGCCCATATCTCGATTGACCACGGAGCATATAACACCAACATGTCAGAACAGATCTTTGCAATGGAAATCATCAATGGTCCCCAATTCCAAACGCCGCCAACCGCAGTGCGCACATAAGTACGATACCGAAAAACGCCATTGCCATGTCCCGAACCCAGCTCATAAAAAACTGCCTCATCGAGAGAGCCGAAACAATCAAGAGGTCATGTCAAGCTCCATATCCTGCGCTTTGGTCTTTGAGGAAGGACCGTTATCCGTCCAGGTCAGCCCGCCAGCAGCATCAGCCTCCTTATGGGTATAGGGATTCAAGAGATCCTTAACTCTGAATCAAGCACGAAAAAATGTGGTTAGTCTATTGTGTCTCGTGTCGTCAAATGTAGAACAGAACATTGGTCACCTTCTCTTGTGAGGCTTGCCCTTGTTGTGCGTGGTCAAGCTGAACTCCGTGTCGAACCATCTTGAGCACTGAACGCAGTAATGCCTTCCCAAACCGGGGAGATCTTCCGGAGATTTGGTGTCCTTGAACTGTTGCAAATGCCTGGGAGACAGCAGATCTGACTTGGACTGGTCGACGTCACTGCGGCAGGCCTGTTAGCGATATATCCTTTTGATACAGCTCACGGGGTTAAAACTCACCGAGTATATCTCCTGGTCTTCGTCTTGGTACGCTTTGATTGAATGCCCATTTTGAGTGGCGTTGAAAAAGTTGCTAGTAAAAAAGAGAGTCCCGAATAATTAAATGCCGCTTTTTCAACTGCCTTTTCAACTGCCTTTTCAACTGCTTTTTCAACTGCTTTTTTAACAAGCTCTGTAGTATAGTAGTGACGGAGCTTTCAATCTACGGTGTGTGAAGGCGATGCTTGTCCTTGGTGTTGTGAGGCTCAATCCAAGGTGGATGTGGGGGAAAATTCGGCAAAAACATTTTTTGCCCACCAAAACGCAGTAGCGCTCAGTGGATTGTGGTTTTTCAGGTGACCTGCTAATGTCCGAAGTACCGGTTGGCTACCTGTTTACATCTTTAACTTTCCTCCAAAGAACAACATGCCAACCTTAAAGATGGCATTACCGTCAAACCTTGGCGATAAACTCTTACATGTCCCTAGCGTGCAGCCTCGTGCTTCCAACGACTTTGCCGACCGGAGCGCCGCCGTTCTACGAGGCGTGGTCGAGGACCAGAGGTACCGCCTAATAACGCCTGTCGAATCTCCTGTTCGGCCGAGCGGTGGTGGATTGCAGGTTGTCCACCCAGCCACCTCCCGTCTCCCGAATGGCCCCACCGAAGGGGTCTCCAGGTCAGCAAAAATTTCCATGTTCCCGCAGCCAAGCCGAATGGAGACAGTTTAATTCGCCAGCAAGCGCGAACGCGAGCGGGTCCTATCCATGGATATCTGATATCAAATTTGTGATCAAGTTCAAGTCCAGTCTCTCTCATGAGTGATTGAGCACGACCGAGGAAAACGTACGTTCCAGAAGTTGACATTCAAGTTGTCAGTGCTCAGCCAATGGGATCGGCGACTATCAGGAGTTTTGCGTCACTTTTTAGCCTTGCAGCTGTCTCTTGTCTGCCCCGCGTCCGAGGGACGGAAGCGGCGTGAGCGACGGACGACGGACGACGGATAAAATAATGGATACACTATCGAGAGAACAGTCTCGCATCGCAACTTTCTCGAGGCATTTGCTGTCAGTGTTTCACTTTCGCAAATTGTTCAACCTAGTCAACGAGGCTGCCCTCATTTCTTGCTACTCCGTAGACAAATTTCGGCATCTGGAGAGCTGTTGATGAGTGAGGTTCCATCCAATTGGAGGGTACGTGGGCAAAGTGCTTGTTGGAGGGCTCGAGGGACGAGGCACATGCACCACATGCAGCACATGTCATCATCCTGCTTGCGAGTTGTCAATCTCGACCCAAACAGCGATACTGCAAATGATTCAGACGTCTGTTTCGCCATTGACAAGACTGATCGACCCGTATATAATGATTGACGCAGAGGCACAAAAAGACTGGAAAGAACTTTTGACGATTTAGCAGGAAATGCAAGAGGAAACACTCGCTGCCTCGGTTATTTCGCCCGCGGTGCTTGCTTCCCTGCCACGCCTTGAGTTTGGAAACTGGAGACCGGGAGCGGTCAGCCCTGGCCTCTTCGAGGCCCGGAGGCGCTGCAGCGGCAGGCCTTATCGAGTCAAGGGACATGTCCGATAGTATCGTCCTGCTTCATGTCAATGCCAATAACAAGATGCTGTGAAAGGCTGACCGGCGAAAGAAAGAACGGGTTGCCGGTACGGCCTCTCTCGGCATTAAACGATGAAAAAGGGACGGGGATGTTTCGCTAGCGTGTTTCCTTTCCTGTCTGCAGCGATGTCATGTTCTGCTCCCCCACATTGAAGCATAATCGTCCGGCCGCTGATTGGCCCACGCCCCATCTCCATTCGCGCGACCCAGGTACTTGCTCGGCTATGACGGTGGCAGGAAGCTCCAGTTCTCGTTGCCACTGCCTCTAAAATCCCTCCTGCCTACGTGCTATCTACGAAACCTCTCCACCTTTTTTTCTTTTTCTTCCCAAAGCCATCCCTCTGTCTCCTATCGCCGTCGTCCCTGGGGAGCTGTTCTTTCTCAATCGGCTTATTACAGCGCAAGCCTTCCTTTGTTTTGGCTTCGCACCTCTCCACTCCAATTGATTGCCTTGGCTCAGTGAGCTCGCTGCGCTGCGCTGAACTTCACAATGTTGGCCACTCGTCAGCTCCAGGGCATCGCCCGGAGCCGTGTGCTCGGCGGTGCCAACATGGGACTGCGGCGCATGGCGACCGTCTCTGATTCTCCCTTGGACAGAAAGGTGAGTCTCCTGGTCTGATTTGCGATTTACTCGCCGCGGCGTTCTTTGTTGTACTCGCGATCAGGGGCTAATCGCCCGGTCTGTAGGTGCGGCAAAACATTTGGGAGGAGAACAACTTCATCAACTACAAGAAGATGTCCGAGAACCTCGCCATTGTGCGGTCCAGACTCAACCGCCCCCTTACCTTCGCTGAGAAGATCCTCTACTCGCATTTGGACGACCCCGAGGGCCAAGAAATCGAGCGTGGTGTCTCTTATCTCAGACTGCGGCCCGACCGCGTTGCCTGCCAGGATGCCACCGCCCAGATGGCCATCCTCCAGTTCATGTCGGCCGGCATGCCCTCGGTTGCGAACCCGACCACTGTGCACTGCGACCACTTGATTGAGGCCCAGGTTGGTGGTGTCAAGGATCTGGAGCGCGCTGTCAACATCAACAAGGAGGTCTACGACTTCTTGGCGAGCGCCTGCGCCAAGTACAATATCGGTTTCTGGAAGCCCGGCTCTGGTATCATCCACCAGATCCTGCTCGAGAACTACGCTTTCCCCGGTGGCCTCCTTATTGGTACCGACTCGCACACTCCCAACGCTGGTGGTCTCGGCATGGCGGCCATTGGTGTTGGTGGTGCTGATGCTGTCGATGTTATGGCCAACTTGCCGTGGGAGCTTAAGGCCCCCAAGGTCATCGGTGTCAAGCTTACTGGTCAGATGTCTGGCTGGACTGCTCCCAAGGATATCATCCTCAAGGTTGCCGGAATTCTGACTGTCAAGGGTGGCACTGGCGCCATTGTTGAGTACCATGGTAAGTTTCCTCAGACCCCTTGCTCTTATTCGTGTACAACTGGCTCGACTTTCCTTTGGCCTTTCGGATGAAATGCCATACGTGTGGAACCGGTGATTTTGCGTCACACTGCGCTACAGAGGAGGGCCATGAGGGTTGGCCTCACGCGAACATCACACTTTCTCCTGCTTACTGGCTTTGCTTTGCTAAAATTGGACCTGGCTAACAGATGAATAGGACCTGGTGTGGAGACGCTCTCTACCACGGGCGCGGCGACTATCTGCAACATGGGGTGCGTCTTACCTAGTTCCCCTTTGTTATTCGAGTAGATGAAGCTGCTAACACTTTCTGACAACAGAGCCGAGATCGGTGCTACGACTTCGGTGTTTGCTTTCAACCAGAACATGGAGGCATATCTCAAGGCTACCAAGCGGTCCGATATTGCCGAGTATGCCCGCTCATACGCCCACGAGCTGCATGAGGATAAGGGTGCCGAGTACGACCAGCTCATTGAGATTAACCTTTCTGAGCTTGAGCCCCATATCAACGGACCTTTCACCCCCGATCTCGCTACCCCGATCTCCAAGTTCTCCGAGGCTGTCAAGGCTAACGGCTGGCCCGAGGAACTCAAGGTTGGTTTGATCGGCTCTTGCACCAACTCTTCGTACGAGGATATGTCTCGCGGTGCCTCGATTGCCCGTGACGCTCTTAGCCACGGCCTCAAGGCCAAGTCTGCGTTCGTCGTCACCCCTGGTTCCGAGCAGATCCGTGCCACCATTGCCCGCGACGGTCAACTCCAGACTTTCGAGGAGTTCGGTGGTGTCGTCTTGGCCAACGCCTGCGGTCCCTGCATTGGACAGTGGGATCGCCGTGACGTCAAGAAGGGCGAGGCCAACTCGATCCTCTCTTCCTACAACCGTAACTTCACTGGTCGCAACGACGGCAACCCGGCTACCCACTCCTTCGTCACATCGCCCGATCTGGTTGTTGCCATGTCCATTGCCGGCTCCATGCACTTCAACCCTCTCACCGACAAGCTGAAGGACAAGGACGGCAATGAGTTCATGCTCCAGGCCCCTACTGGAGACGCTCTCCCCAACAAGGGGTATGATCCCGGCCAGGATACATACCAGGCTCCCCCCAAGGACCGCAACACTGTCGACGTCAAGGTGTCGCCCACTTCCGATCGTCTGCAGGTCCTCAAGCCCTTCAACGCTTGGGACGGAAAGGACGCTGAGGACTTGCCTATTCTGATCAAGTGCCAAGGCAAGACCACTACCGATCACATCTCGATGGCTGGCCCGTGGCTCAAGTACCGTGGCCACTTGGACAACATCTCCAACAACATGCTGATTGGTGCCATCAACGCGGCCAACGGCGAGGCCAACAAGGTCAAGAACGTTACCACTGGCGACTTCGACGCTGTTCCGGCTGTTGCTCGTGACTACAAGGCGAAGGGCATCCGGTGGGTCGTCATTGGCGACTGGAACTACGGCGAGGGTTCTTCCCGCGAGCATGCTGCCCTCGAGCCCCGTCACCTCGGCGGTCTGGCCATCATCACCCGTTCGTTTGCCCGTATCCACGAGACCAACCTCAAGAAGCAGGGCATGCTTCCCCTTACCTTCTCCGACCCTGCCGACTATGACAAGATTAACCCCGATGATAAGGTCGACCTCAAGTGCACCGAGCTGGCCGTCGGCAAGCCCTTCACCATGAATGTCCACCCCAAGGACGGCAAGCCGTTCGAGATTAAGCTGTCACACACCTTCAACGAGGCCCAGATTGAGTGGTTCAAGAACGGAAGCGCGCTAAACACCATGGCCAAGGCCAACAAATAAATAAATAGAATGATACCGCATGATGAGGGACGAGGGAGAGGTGTGGCTGGGTTTCAGGGACACTCGGAATGGCGTAATCCGCACTTTTTCTTAGTTTTTATTTGTACAAAGTATGGCTCCTGCGTTTGAATCAATTTTTTTTGTAAAGCACAGATGCTTCAGTCCCACAACGTGTGTCTGTGATTAACGATTGGCCCATGGGGAGTTACGGCTTTACCAATAATAATACCAAGTCAAATTTTCCTACCGGCTTTATGAAATTAGGTCCATCTTGTTGTGCAATACTGTAACTTACAGACCGCATAGGAAGCACCGGGCATTCAGTCTCGTGGCCTACCGCTCAGTGTTGTGACCTTGGACTCTCTAGCCTTTGTATCTACACTATCTCTAGAACTTGTGTACACTGGCACTGCAGGGGAACGTCGGTCAGGACTCGGTTTTCGGCGTCACAGACCGAGTCCGCCGGCCCGCCCGGGGGGCTCGAGTCGGAGTTAACTACAGGGTTAGGGTTCGTCGTGATTAGGCAAGGCTGACTTCGGGCTTGAGAAATTCCCCGGACCTGCCAGATAACGGCTTTTGATAGTGGGGCCAGTACGAAACTGCGCCCTGGGAAGTACCTTCAATGCCGGACAGGAACAGGAAACGCAGGAACCAACGCGTGCCGCCGAAAATTACACTGTTCTTTCGGAAGGTATCGATAACAACGACGACCATACCTGGGCATGCATACTGTCTGTCCAGTCTGGCATCGAACACCAGTGTCCAGCCGAGTCTAATACCTAGGGCACGTCCGGCCAGAGCAAGACATCTAGCTAGCTGTACGAACACCTAGCCCAGACAGAGCAAAGGGGAGGACCCACGACGACTACGCAACACAACACAACATACACGATGCCGACTCCTTCGATTCCGTCGTTCAACACGTCGCGTGCCAGGGCGTACGTTTTTCGCTTGCCACTGTTCACGCGCGCCGTCGTTGCGATCATAGTGGCGACCTGGCTGCTGAGCTTGCAGCAGCTTTGGGATGTTCGGGCATGGGGCGCGTTGGTACCGGATAAGACTGGGATGGCGACATGTTTGTCTCTCTCTCTCTTTTCTCTTTAAACTCTGCCATTAGGAAAAAAAACGTGAGCGAGTGGGAAATAGATGCAAGTGTTTCTATGCTGCTGCTGCTGCTGTTGCTGCTTTGGCCATACGGCATGGCGGCCTTGGTATCCTTTTTGCGCAAACAGAGACAGAGACAGTGGGCTGACATGATTTGTGTTATGTGCACATGGCAGTATATCGAACAAACACGTTCCCGTTTATCCATCTCAACATTTTCCACGCGATCCTGAACATCCTCGCGCTCACGCCTCTCCTCGAACGGTTCGAGTCGGAACATGGTACCTTGACGTCGCTGGCGCTCTTCTTTGGGCCTTTTGCGACGGTGCCGGCCCTTCTTTACGTGGGCTTGGAGAGGTTTGTTTACGGGGGAAACACGGTTGTCATGGGTGCTAGGTAAGGATCTTTTGAAGTGTAGTGGACTTTTCTTGCTGACCGTGGAATGTAATAGCGTGTGGGTGTTCCTACTATTAGGCGTCGAGGCGATACACACCTACCGGACAAATCCGCATTTCAGGATCAGCAGCTACGATATACCGACGTGGACGACGCCGATGATCGTCATGCTCTGCGTGGCTGCGCTGGTGCCGGGCTCCAGCTTTCTGGGACATTTGTGCGGGTTGGTGGTTGGCTATGCCTGTAGGTTCTTCTTTTCCGTTACAATAAACCCCGTTCGTTGCTGACCACGTTTTCGCATCGCACAGTTGGCTTGGGATACATCAAGTTCCTGGCGCCGCCGGAGAAGATCCTCCGGTATATCGAGGGCAAGCTCAACCTCCTGGGGCGCTTGCCGCACTATGTCAGCGTGGACCAGAAGACGTACGGCCGGTTTGGCATCCTTCCGTCGTCTGGCAATTCGGGCAGTAGCAGCGCAGGGCCGGCCGTGGCGATGGGCATGGTTGGTTCCGGGCAAAGGCTTGGGCCATGATTTCATACAATTTGTTGTAGAATATTAGGTGTAAATTTATTGCTCATCTTTTTGCCGCTCGTATACAACAGATGTACTTCAGGCAGACTGGCGATACGTTGGTGGTTCTGTTGGGTCGAATATTAATTTCCAAAGCATGACCTGACTGGAACTTTTTGGCATCTGTGGTAAATGCCATAAACAACCACTTTTGTTTGTGTATAGCCGTTGTCTGTTGTGAGGCTGCACCTGTGAATTGACATCGACTTACAAACCCCGCGCCAGTTAAGGTATAATAGTAGCTATTATGGAGGGACTTGAGGGATAATATCTGAAATTTGCAATGCCTGAGATAATAATGTCAGATGTTTACATCAAAACCTGGGAATACCTCAGCTTTAAAATGCGTACCGTTGTACGGATGACGGGTACCGGTACGTACTCGGCAGGAGTGGCCGCAAAAATCCGTAATTTGTCGCTAGCTGGTCAGGGGCTTACACAGTGCATACATCCACTTAAAGCTTCGCGACTGGTGTCAGTTACTCCCCCTTGCAGTGAATTAACGGTCTCGAATCCGCGTTCTAGTCTCCGACATTGCGGGCAACACATAACGAGATGCCGCGTCTTTTATGTGAGTAACTTTTCCAATTGTGCAAAACGAGAGTGAACTGACAAAGTCATCTCGGCAGCCGGCGCATTGCGTCTCAGACGCGATCCGCGCATCCTCAAGCTACCCCCCTACCTGTCGGTACTCTGCATCCTCGTCGGCGTTGTCTGGCTGTTCCTGCTCCCGCTCGACGAATACTCTCGCAGGACGTACATATCCG
This sequence comes from Apodospora peruviana, assembly GCA_033439685.1. Classification (NCBI taxonomy): domain Eukaryota; kingdom Fungi; phylum Ascomycota; class Sordariomycetes; order Sordariales; family Lasiosphaeriaceae; genus Apodospora; species Apodospora peruviana. The sequence goes on from JAUEDM010000007.1 coordinate 2,134,225, forward strand.
AGAACGCCCTCCTTCCAGGCCAGGTGCACACTTATTTCGGCGGCAGTGACCAGAATGTCTTTCGCGCGTACAAGCACGAGGTCAACGCTTTGGTTGACAAGAGCAATATCGAGTACGTCTTCTTTGTAACATTTTCACTGGGGGAGGGAGGGGGCTGATTGTGGTTGGTGAAAACTAGGGTCAACGATAAACTCGAATCCATCGTCAAGGGGCTGGGCCTCAAAGTCGGCCGGCAGAACTTCACCTACCACTCCGCCGGCAACGTCTACTCGGGCGAGAACGCCTACGCAATCCTCAAGGCGCCACGGGGCGACGCTACCGAAGCGATCGTGCTGGTCGCTGCCTGGAAGAACGTCAAGGGCGAGCTGAACCGCAACGGTGTGGCGCTGCTGCTGACCCTGGCCCGGTACTTCAAGCGGTGGTCGTTGTGGTCAAAGGATATCGTGTTTCTGGTGACGCCGGATAGCATTGCTGGACCCCAGGCGTGGGTCGACGCATACCACGACGCGCACGATTCGGCCCGCGTCGACAGCCTGCCGCTCAAGTCGGGCGCGCTGCAGGGCGCCATCGCCATCGACTATACCCAGGAGAGCCGGTTCGAGAGCGTGCACGTCGTTTACGATGGCGTAAACGGCCAGCTGCCCAATTTGGATCTGATCAACTCGGTCGTTAATATTGCGGGCGGCCAGATGGGCATGGGCGTCGCCATTCAGGAGATGTGGCGGCACAATAATCAGTACCCGGACCGGCTGCGCACGATGCTTCGCGGCATGTTGAAGCAGGGTCTGGGCCTGGCCAGCGGCCCGCACAGCAGCTTCATCCCGTACCACGTCGATGCGGTCACGATCCAGCCGTTCGGCGAGGGCTGGCAGGACGAGATGGCCATGGGCAGGGTGGTCGAGGGCACGTTCCGCAGCTTGAACAACCTGCTTGAGCACCTGCACCAGAGTTTCTTCTTCTACCTGCTCATGCAGCGAGAGAGGTTCGTCAGCATCGGCACCTACCTGCCAAGCGCCATGCTGGTGGCGGCAAATTTCACGATCATGGCGATCGCGCTTTGGGTCAAGAGCGGCCACCAGCCGTCTGAGGAGGTCAGCAAGGCGGTGGAGAGCAAGACTGCTGAAGAGAACCCGAGGAATCCAGCGGTAGAGAGAGATCTCTTCCTGCCGCTGGGCTTCGTAACGGGCTGTCAATTCCTGTCTGTTGTGCCGCTCTACTTGTTTAATCACGCCCCCGAGACCGTAAGTCCATGTCCCTCTCGTCTTTGACCACTTATTACTTTGACTTCTAACCGACACCCCTTTTTCTAGATTCTCACTCCGCTATTTACCGTCTTCGCCGTCCTCAACATGGCGCTCCCGCACGTTCTCTCCCATTTCTTGACCAGATACTACACCCCCACGGCACAGCAGTACCAGCTCATCAGGTCCTTCTCCCTCCTGCTTCTGGGCATGTTCCTGTCGTCGCTCGCCACGCTCAATTTCAGTCTTGCCCTTCTGGTCGGGCTGCTCACCAGCCCGTTAACGTTCATGCAGCCGTGGCCGCAGTCGCCGGTGATGCGGACGGCTTGCGCGGTCCTACTCAACGCGGTGGCGCCGACCGCGGTCCTGGTCGCCAGCGCTGCGTACTGGCAGCTCGAGATCGGCGCGATACTGCGCGAGGCGGCGTTTGCGTGGGACGTCTACGACATGTATTCGCCGGTGGTGGTGTGGTGCGTTTGGTGGCCTGCGTGGCTGGCGGGGAGCGTGACGGTGCTCGGCAAGCCGGCGGGGAGGAGGAGCAGGCTGAAGGCTAAGGCTACTTGAACTTCTTTTTATTTCTGTTCTTTGTTTCTTTTACATGAAAAGAAGATATATATAGCGAAATAATTAGCATTACATTACAGGCAGGAATGGGATTTGCATCTTTGAGGTTTGCGCTACTCTTGGTATTACACGGTCAGCGAAAGGTGTATGGATAAAACAAACTCGTTAAAATGGACAAAAGACAGATTCTTCTCTCCAGCGTTGTGCCTGGTCCTGCGGAGCACTGGTCACAAGGGATGACAGCGGACATCAAAGACTGGAAAAAAGGTTGTGTGGATTCACAAGCTTGATTGAATGTTGGCTGGGCTGGTTGCTCCCACACTTAGCCCCTATTTATTGATGGACGCACCGCATGCATTCCCGCTTGTGTCTATAACGCTGTTATTATACAAGGCATGTCATGTCATGTCATGTCTACAAGACGTCCTCTATGTAGCCCTGATGTGATTTCATCGTCGTTCCAAAGATTATCTTCTCCCTGATCCATTTTGAACATCATGTGTCTTCCTTTTCAGAAGAAGAAGCGGAACCCACTCTTGTTATCACGTTTCTCTCATCATGCTCAAGCCGCCCACACATCCTGCCCAACCGCCTCGATCCAGTTGCCGAGCTGGTTGACGCTCGAGTCCCAGTCCTGTAGCCGCTGCCGCATGTTGCCGATCTGTGTCATGTCGAGCACCTTGGGCTGCACCCAGTTGATGTGCGCAACCTCGTCCACCTGGTCGATGGTGCCGCGGAGCAGACCGAGGCTCAGCGCCTTCATGATAAGGTGCTCGATCTCGTCGGGCTTCACCTTGGTCTCGGCCGCGATGGTGTTGAACGTCATGGCGCGGTCGTGCGGCGGGCGTCGGAACACGGCCTCGGTCAGGGCGGCCAGGTAGATCTTCTCGCGCAGCTGCCGACTGTGCTGCGCCAGCAGCGGGTTCGAGTTGATGTGGCCGGCCAGCACATCGTAAGCCGCCAGATCGCCGCGGTTAAACGCGAACAGCAGCTCGCGCAGCCACTTGTCCTCCTCCTGCTGCGCTAGGGCGTCCAGGATGGGGTGGAGCAGCAGCTCGCCGAAGTTGTAGATGCTAGTGCTCACCAGGGCAGCGATGCTCAGGTCGTAGGCGCGGCTGCGACGCTCTGTGGGGTTTAGTTTTTCGATGTCGATGCATGCGAGGTAGAGGAGCGCATTGCGGTAGTAGGAGCCGAAGTCCGACTTCGTTTTGTAGTAATCGGCATTGGCGCCGTAGAAAGCAGCGTGGACGATGGTCTCGACCGAGTCGAAGCTGTCGAGCACCCGCTCCGCCTTATCCAGGTCTTTTCTTGCACCGTCTAGATCCTCTAGGTCGAGTCTCACGCGCGCAACGGCGATGGTCGCGAAAACGAGGGCATCCTGTGAGTCTTCCGTGTCCACTTTCTTGGCTACTGCCTCCATGAAAGCGAGGCGCTCCGCGTTGTCTACCGTAAATTGTTAGCCGCTCCTGTTGCCTAATATCACAAGCAAAGTACGCTAACATACCTCTACATTGTGTTGCGGCCTTCAGCGCGAGGTCGACGAGCTTCAGTTGGTTGATCTTATCCGCGAACTTGAGCACAAAGACCTTGTAAAACTGTAGGCGTTGCGGGGCGCTGCCAGGGTTGTTAAAGAAGTCAATGAGCAGGTTTGTCAGCTCATGCCACAGCTTCCGCTCCCACAGAGTCTCGAATTCAAGCACGAGCGGCTGCAGCTCCTCGGGTGCGGCATCCCGCTGCTCGGCGAGGAAGTCGGGAATGGCGTCGGCATTCATCGTCGCGGAATCCGACCTCAAATTTCAGAGATGGCGAAGCTGAGGCCCAAGGAGTCAAAATATAGTTCAATGTGGCCAAGTTCAAGATCCGGGGCTCGCGGGTTCTGGGTGTGCGCGTTGGTCGTGGAGAGAGCAGCGGTGGGTGAAGCTGATGAATCGCAAGGTTAACAAGGTACCTGAGGCTGTCGGTGCATTTGACGTGACGGCAGGGCAGCCTAGTGTGCTGAGCACTGGAGCAGAGAGCTAGCAGGCGCTTGGAGCTCGGACCACTCACTGCCAAGTCCAGCGATGGTGCAGATGGAGTCTTGGCACACGTGATTCAGGTATTGGGGACGGGAGCTGCATTGATCCTATCCTAGCACCCGGACCAAGAAGGTGGGCCGGGAGCTTTAAACCGGCCAAACGAGCTCTCGACAGCGTCCAATTCCAACGTCAATTGAGAGGGAAGCCGCTCTTCTTGCCATCCACAACCTGCAAGAATGGCTCCCTTGTCAATCACGGTGCGGTCGATGCCCCAAATCGCCCGGAGCGCCCTTCAACGCAGGGCCGCCTCCGACGTCGCCATCACCCGCACCGGAAAGCCGCTTATTCGAGTCCAAGGTGGACGGTGGGTGCACTTCCTCCCCCGACCCCGACCCGGCTGTGCTAACATGTTGTACCGACAGGTCTTCCCTCGGCGAGCACACTGCGACAGTCTTCGGCGCGACGGGGCAGCTGGGTCGCTACATCGTCAACAGGCTAGCGAGACAAGGATGCACCGTTATCGTTCCCTTCCGCGAGGAGATGGCCAAGCGCCACCTCAAGGTCACTGGTGATCTGGGCCGTGTCGTCTTCATGGTATGCTAGTCTAGCCGCTTGGACGAGAACCCCTTGCTAAGGGGCCCATCAGGAATATGACCTACGGAACACCGAGTCGATCGAGGCGAGCGTCCGACATTCGGATATTGTCTACAACCTGGTGGGCCGGAACTACCCTACGAAGTGAGTCTAGGGCGCGTGGAATACGTTGGTGTAGGCGGACAGCAGTTGACAGCATACAGGAACTTCTCGCTCGAGGACGTCCACGTCGAGGGTACCGAACGCATCGCTGAGGCTGTTGCAAAGTATGACGTGGATCGATTTATCCACGTCTCTTCCTACAATGCCGATCCTTCCTCCGATTGTGCATTCTTCGCCACAAAGGTCAATAAGGCACCATCGGTAGTACCTGGGAGACGATCAACTGACACTTCTTTGTACAGGGCCGAGGGGAGCAAGCAGCCCGCAGCATCTTTCCTGAAACTACCATCGTCAGGCCGGCTCCGCTGTTCGGCTTTGAGGATAATCTGCTCCTCAAGCTCGCCAGTATTGTCAACGTATTCACAGCGAACAACATGCAGGAGAGGTACTGGCCAGTTCACGTACGTAAAATGTAGCTCAGTTTGGCGATCTCAGGTTCTGACAAGCACCTAGGTTATTGACGTTGGTCAAGCGCTGGAGAAAATTGGCTACGATGATACCACGGCATCTCAGACGTTTGAGCTCTACGGTCCCAAGAACTACTCGACGGGCGAGATCGCCGCTTTGGTTGACAAGGAAATTTTCAAGAAACGGAGACACATCAACGTCCCTAAAGCGATCTTGAAGCCCGTCGCCGGCCTATTAAACCGCGCCCTGTGGTGGCCCATCATATCGGCCGACGAGGTTGAGCGTGAATTCCATGACCAAGTCATTGACCAGACAGCAAAGACGTTCAAGGATCTCGGGATTGAGCCCGGCGACATCAAAGATTTTACCTACCATTATCTGGTAAGCTTCCACAATCCCCCCTTCCCCCTTTTCTACGCAGTAAGCGCACGGCTGATACCCCAAACAGCAAGGATTCCGTAGCTCAGCAGTCTACGACTTGCCGCCATCAACCGAGAAAGAGAAGCGGGAAGAGAAGAAATACATTCACGTTTTGGACGACCAGTAAAGGGAGAAATCATGACGTGGGGCGGGATGCCACACTGGGACGTCTTGTAGAGTGTATATATGTAACTAGAACCCTTCCTAGCGTCCAGTGGAGCACCAAAAAAATTTCATTCAAGATGTGATAATCGCAAACGCAGCAGTTCATGTGTTTGAGGTGAATATCCGTTTGTGTCAAGGTGAGCTGTTTAGAGGGTAAAAATATCACGTCGCTAGTGTCACCATTGGAATACCAAGACTTGTTGGCATATTCTCATATTCGGCGAGCACAGACTACCTGAAGCCGTCCTTATTGACGGGATGTGGAGGGAATACAAATGTATTTCTTCGTGCCTGTCACTGTTGCGGACTTGTCAACCCTCTCTTTTTCAGTCTCCATGACACCTATATCCCGAGCAGTCTTTAACACGGATGTCCTCCGCCTTCCATTTGCACTCAAGAGTAGCTAAGTTGGCCTTGTTTGATCCCACGTTCGGTCTGGACTAGAGAGTTCCTTCGCTTCGCCTTCAACCTGGCTGAACCACAGGTGCACTCTCTGCCAACTTGGAGAGCACGAGCACCACCTGTCTGTGTCGAGACACCACAAGCTGCCTACTCTTATTCCAATCAGAACGCAGTACACTGGCAAGAAGTGTATTCTACACATCGCCCAGGTATCCTTTTCAGCTCAGAGTTCAGGATGTACCCCAGTGAGCCATAGAACAAGCAAGCATCTAGATGGTCGAAAGATATTTCTTCCCAGACTGAGACTCCTCGGTTGCTGCTGCTGCCTCGGCCGTAACGATCCGTCTCTGCTCCTCGGGCGAGAACAGCGCGGTACCCTGCTGAAGCGCGTTTATGAGGAGCGGCAGAGCAGCATCGCTCTTGAAGTCGTCGGCGCTGCGGACCTTGTCCAGGTCCTCGGCGAACTCCTTTGTGACCCTCTGGAGGTAGTACGATGTGAACTCGGCCGCGATTTCCTGGTTCGATTTGTTTTCGGCCATCTTTTTTTGGTTGTTTTTGTAGGGTTCCGAATGTTGTTTTCACAGGTAAAGATCAGTTTGCGGGTTGAGTGTTGTGAATGTACTGAATAACGTATAAAATTCAATGGATGCAGTTGTTAGATTTTGCAGGCGCCAGGTTGAGCTTTATGCTGCACTGCATGAAGTTAAGCCCACTATAATCCAGCATCCAATGGCGGGAACGGGTGTACCTTATTACAGTGACTTGAATCAACCGGGGCGCCCCAATAGAACACGGCAACTTTGTTTAGAAGAAACCTTCCATGGCCCAAGGATTTTGAAGACGCTCTTTTTCGCAGCAATAATTGCAGACAAGTTACCCTTGCAGCGACGCAGATATCAACATTGGCAATGCTGCTGACGAATAACTACGGGAAAACACCGAGAGGGCTTGGATATTTCTCAGAGTAGCAATATCACGAATCACGATCATAGAGGCGATGCCAATTGTGGCGACTCGGACTGCTCATCATGGTCTTCGGCTGAGCTTTTGGTTACTGGTTGTTAGAAGAGCGGCAAATACTTTCATCTCTCCGCTAGTTTCTCGTGCTGATATCGTTGTGGTGCTGGCAGGGCTGAATTTCCGAGTCACCGCATGGCATGGGGTTCGGGTCATCATTCACCTGTCGGCGGCTGGGTCTGATCCTTTGGAACGGGAGAGGGCTGGATTAAAATATTCATGGAAATACTGTTGCATTTGTGACATGAGACGATCGCTGCAATTTTGAGGCAACCCGAGGAATACGTAAAGTCAGTATATGTTAAGTAGCAAAGAAACAAAGTCGGACGATTGATGACCCGGGGAACTCTTCCAATAACATGATCTCGAGCAAGACGGGTCTATTCCGTACCGTTCTACCTAGGTAGGTATCACATTGATTCCGTAAATATACCAACCACTCTTCAGCTCTTCAGTCAAATTCAAAGTCCTAAACAAAAACGGGGGAGATTACCGGCAATAAAAAAGGAGGTTGTGTCCTCCTCGCGTTATACCGCCGCCTTGGGCAAAGCCTGACCATTGACGATGAAGTGCTGGCCTGTGGCTTAGCAGACGCCCAATGATACCTCATGATAGGGACTCAACCGGGCAGAAACGATGAGTATAACACCCAGCAAAGAGCAATACGGAATACAAGCAAGTCTTATCAGCCGGGCGACCATGGGCAATGCTACCCACTTTACAGACAAAAAGCTTAAATTCAGCCCACGATGCGGCGTTGACAGGTAGGCGGACGACCGTATTCGAATGGGACAACGCGATTGGTTCAACTTTCTTGGTCACAAGCATCACCTGTTTCTGGTAGCATTTCGCGAGATATACGTGATGGGGTTTATTGACAAGAGCATTTGAGCAGTGTGGCTAAACATTTATATATGATGGACAGAATGTCGTCAAAAAGAAGAAGGCTGTAGGTCATATTGCAAACTTTTTATTTTGATTTCCTCAATTCTAGTTGAGCGTCCAAGACACAATATCCATCAAGGCCACAAAAAGCACAAGTCAACATCTTGTTAGCCGGGCCTCGTCAACTTCCCCAAGATGGAGGACGGGAAGTATGGTACGCAGCTTCACCTCCCGACACGCGTTGTCGCTCAAAGCTTGAGCTCAGCTAACCTATTGTTGTCCACAAACAGTCCCAGGGAGTATCTACTTTTATGCTCCGAACAAGGGCGCGCCGGTGTTCTTCGCCGTCGCCTTTGCGACCTCTGGCATCTTTCACATATATCAATGCATGTAAGTCGGCCTTTGTGTGGTTCCCGACGTCTTGGGAGGAGGCGGCAGAAAGGTGAAAACTAACCAATAACCACTGCTACAGCCATTACAAGAGCTGGAGACTAACGGGCATCTACGTCTTCTGCGCTGTCATATTCACGGCCGGGTTCATCGTCAGGGAGATGGGGGCGTTTGACTATGAGAACCTAGTCAAGTTCATCATAACCATCTGCCTGGTATATGCAGCGCCGTAAGTGGTTTTGGTTTTCTTGTCTACTTGAATAAATTAGCGGGATGACGTTGAATATATTTCCAGAACAAAACACAAAATGAACTCAGCTAATCATTGATACCAGGCCCCTTTTCGAGCTCGCAAACTACAACATCCTCGGCCGTATCCTCTACTACGTCCCATACCATTCGCCCATCCACCCCGGGCGGGTGGTCACCACGCTGGGCTTCATCTCGGCTGTCGTGGAGGCGCTCAACGGCAACGGCGCGTCGTACAGCTCGAACCGGTCCCTGCCCGAAGACAAGCAAAACATCGGCAAGGCTCTGATCAAGGCGTCCCTCCTGATCCAGATCGTCGTCATCTGCCTCTTCCTGGTCTTGGCCGGCATTTTTCACCACCGCTGCCAGCGGTCGGGCGTCCCCAGCGACCGGCTCCGCAGCGCGCTGTTCACTCTGTACGCGTCAACGGCGCTACTGACGGTCCGCACCATCTTCCGGATCGTCGAGTACTTTAGTCTTGCGCAGCTGCACTTCGGCCCGGGGCTCGACCCGACAACACTCAGCCCGCTGATCCGGTACGAGTGGTTCTTTTACGTCTTCGAAGCTAGCCTGATGATTTGTAATATCGTCTTGATGAACGTCCGCCACCCGCGCAAATACCTACCCAAGAGCACGAAGACGTACCTGGCCAAGGACGGCGTCACCGAGGTCACGGGTCCGGGGCACAAGGATGCGCGCCCCTTTCTGCAGACACTGTTTGACCCGTTTGATCTTATCGGGCTGCTCAAGGGGAAGGATAAGGGGAAGCGGTTTTGGGAGACGGACGAGTTGGAGGGGGTTGGTGGCGGCGAGAAGACCATTGCTGCTGCTGGGATGAATAGGAAGAGAAGTGCTGATGTCGAGGCTGCTGCTGCTGCTTGAGGATGGCGTAGGTGTCTCTAGAGGCCTAATCTAGACTACCAGGTTGGTGCTGCTCTGTCCGGGGGCCTCGATCCTTGACAAGCGTAACAAGCCGACGCCGCCGCAGACCTCGAGCATCAGCAAGGGCAAGAACTACACTAGGTAATGGTCCGACTTGGTGGTTCTGAGAGCTTGAAGACGCAGGGATTTTGGGACGAAACAGGGCAGTGGAGGTTTGGTGGTGTACGGCACATGACGGGCAGTGTTTCCGATCTGCTTTTTTGGTTTTGAGATGAGATGGTTTGAAAACAACACTTTGACAAAACATTTGGTTCGAATGTGTGCATTTAAACGTGGGAGTGACGAAAAGAGAACCAACAGCAGAGCATTTCGCACCAGACAGTACCGTACTGATCTGGTACTCTAGACCCCTTTGTAGGGCAGAGCAAGATCGGAATCCTTTCCTCCTTCTGTCATCTAATAAGATCTTGATGATCGGACCACCTCTGGGAGCCAACCTGCGGCCGCAGCCGCGGACTTTCAGGAACAGGAAACCGATTGGCCAGGGGGGTATGAAGGAGAGAGTTGTCATTAATTTCGGTGGAAAGAATGAGAGCTGAGATATCAGCAGCGTCGGTCGGCTTGTTGGTGTGGCTTGTGGCTGCCCGAGTTGTCAGCACTCAGCATCGCAGCAGGCCGCTTCAGAAAAACAGATGGAAACAGATCTGGTGTGGCTCATCTCCCCGCGGTTCCTTCTTCTCATCGAGTTCGCGCCAAGACCAACGGGGCTGTTGCGACGGAGTGAACGCGAAGAATCCCAGCGCAGTGGGAATCGGAAGGTGGCGGTGGTGGGGCTGCCCTGTTTGTGTTTGAAAAGTGCAGTTGCCAGTTTGAGAGCCTTTTGAAGTCATTTTCAGTCTTCAAGGAAGTCACGGCTATGTTGCAACTACCTACCAGGAAGGTATCGATGTGGAGGCAGCTTCCATTGCAGCTTCGCCCTTTCCAATATCCCTCCATTTTGTCTTTCTAGCCTCTTCTCCCAATTGAATTGACCATCCCAATTGTTCCAAATCGAAGCTAACCCCCCCAGTCTTGGGGATCTTCCGCCCACGATGCGGGGCGAAATGCGAACAAGCATCGAGAGCGTATCCGTACTCCATATAAAACAGCATTTATAGCGTCCATCCATTGATCCATGGTGCTGATGTTTCAATTTGGTCGACAACGGACGGGACGCACGCCTCCTGGGAGCAATCACGGTGCGAGACTTGTCAATTCGCTCCACCTCCTGCACCTACAGTCAGTCCATCGATGGCAGCTTACACCCAGACATTCGAAACAATTGCCCGATACTCTGTACTTCTCATCATGACACCGTCTGTGTGAATGCGAGGTTCTTCTCGTCAGAGTGATGTATCCCTGTGCTTCGTCCCGTCTTACTTCATCAGTGACTCTAGGCACCCAGAATACATCCTGGACCTGGAACCTGGGATTTGGAGATCATCTCCCCCCCCCCCCCCCCCCCCCACAGGTCAGTGCTCCTGCAGATAATAATCCGGGCTAAACCTCGTCGTGTCAGATTCCAGTACTTGGATGGAATTTTATAAGACGAGAAAGGGGTTGCCAAGAGCAGTTTCTTTTCGAATTTTCGTTTGCGGTGCACAGGAGTTGAAGGCGAAAGGTGGCCAACTAAACCGGGACAAGATTGGCATCGCAGCACAGCCCGGGATCGCCATCCCCCCCAGTGCCGCCGACACGGCCGCCCTGATCAAAGACTTCCTTCCGAGGCTTGTTTGTTCTCCTGTTGATATTAGCACTGCATTACTTGCACCGTACACTGCTTGTTGGGTGGAGAATCCGACAGTCGGCCGTCCCCGTTTCGGGCCAACACCGACTATACGGAATACGGAGAAGAGCATCTTTGCAACGGTGTCCGACTCGAGGTGCTCTTCTGTACAGTACGCGGCCAGGCAGTCGACAACGGGGAGGCGGCCATCCTCCATCCATCACGCGGCAACGTCTGATATGATTTGGAAGTTCCGGCGAGAGAGAATTGGTTGATGTGGGCATCTCTGAGGGTGCACTGCAATGCGAAGGTGCATTGAGACATCCTAGGGTCCCCCAGAGGTGCCGCCAAGGCCACTTACTGTGTTTGTTCGTCCGCTAGGCTGCTACTTTTCCTACAATACTCCCGCAATATCATCCACCCCACTGGCTCGGGCGGTGCACTCGACTTAGACGGTCAGAGACCGTCCCACGAACCCCCTTTCCTACTTCACCTAGGCCCATCCCTCCACTGGCCCATCATTTGCATCCTTCCGTCCCAGGTTGGTCACACGCGACGCTGCTCCTTAACAACCGCCCCATATTTTTGGACTTGGATTGCGAGAGCGGCCCAGCACACGTCCGACAGCGCTTCCGCCGCGCTCTGTTGGAATCTCGGGGCCTCGTTTCCAATATCATTACCGGGTTCCCCTACTCAGGCTCCAACTCCCCGTTGACAGAGCCTCTTATCTCACAACCTGAGGCGGCCGCCCCCAGGCCCATCGTTTTGCTATATCACTTACACCCACCCGCTGCGATGGTAACGAACTGGACCACCGAACCCACCATGGAAGAAAGGCCAGCATCCCGTGAGCGGCGAGGGCCGCAAGTTTACCTCCATGTTGAGTTTGGTCTCTCATGGAATTCGAAGCAGCCACCCAAGAACCATGAGGTCACATATAGGTCGCGCGGCATGCGTGAAAGGAGTCCGGCTTTCCCGCGACAAGTAGCAGCACCAAACACCAACTACCTCGCCGCCATCCACGATTTTGAGCAGAGACAGACGAACCACCGGCCGGCAGCTCCTCCCCCTGCCCGCCACACCCATATTGGCCCATATCACCAAATGCAGGAATATTATCAAGTAGGCCATTCAATGCCTCACCAGCGAGCCCGGGAACCGCCCGCTCCGGAACAGGAACGGCCATCGCGTGCCGACTCAACGTCGTCCCGTGAGCGGGGCCGCTCAGCGCCACCACCGGTCGGAGACAATCCGTGGGACGTTAGCGTACAGCAAAGTCAGGGCGGAGGAAGACCTTCAGGAGTATCAGCGGCGGTCGCAACCCAAGGGGCCCCGGACCCGTGGAAGGCCTTGCCGGCGCCTCCCTCCAAGTTCCGTCTGGGAGAAGACGGGATGCCGTGGTCGTCATGGTCATGGCCAATGGGCTATGATCCGGACGCGTACCCGCGAGACGAAGAAGTTAACACATCGACGCACTCTCTACCTGCCACTGCCACGGTTAGCCCGGAACACACCTCGCCATTCGAAGCAAGTCCACTGTCAGTCTCGGTGTATTCGCCGGGCGGGAGTCGGGCTCCGGGTCGTGACGTCGAAACGGGGCGGGCGCGAGAGCTGGGGGCTTTGTCGGCAGCCATGATGACAGTCGACAACGGCTTCGAGAACCAGTGGTGGAACCAGGGTGCTCGCGAGATGGTCCCGTCCGAAGAGGTGGCAGCGGCAGCACCTTCCATGGCGGCGACCCTGTTCAACCGGAATCGATTCTCGGCGCGGTCGCTTGGTTGGGCGGTCGCGGAGACACCAGCAGCGCGAACACCAGCACAGCCGTCGGCGCTGACATCAGCGGTTGACAACAGCAGTCCGTGCTTCCATGTTGTGGACATGATCTCACCCCTGACGGAGGCTGCTACTCTCGCTAGTCCACCGCCGACATACCAATCCTTCCACGGTTTACAGCCGTTGCAACGCTCCATGTCCACAAGGTCGGAAGAACTGTGGTTTACGGAAACGGGCTCTCCTCGGGGATCTTACATTTAATTACGATATCTACATTTTATCACATTATATACCACTTTATTAATAGGGTTTCAAAAAGTACGGCGTTTTTGGCTATGGTTTCACTCGCATTTTGAGCGTTTTCGTTAGTATTTGGTTTAACATTTTGGCGTTTAGCATGTAACGATAACCAAGACCGGGACTGGATGGGTCGGTGAGGTTTATCTTCCTGGCCGGCAAGGCAGTGTAATATGGGCTTTTCTTTTCTATCGATACCACATGTTTGGTGATGGGGGTTGAGCGGAATGTCGATTTGGAATTATGATCCTCTAACAGTACATATAATGAGATATGAAGCAGCCAGACTATCATGGCTCGTTTTACTTTTCCAATTCTTTACTCGGGTGTTGTTGTGTGCTCTAGTTGGACTTTAAATTTCCCGTCTGGCCGCAACGCGGTCTCGGCCATCATCAAGTCACAATCTCGCCACCCGTAAGTTGTGATGAGGACATGGGGGGGACGATGGAGAGCTGCAACAAAACATTTGGAAGTTCCCATTTGTTTTTTCTCAGAAGTGCGGTATCATTTTTCAGGATGCATGAAAGTGTATCGTCATGGTGTCCTCGACCTTGCCTCCAAGTAATATGAGTTGGGCTGCTGCTTAATTACCGAGTGAGACTGAGTACATACCTTACTACCAAGATACCTAACCTGGAAGAGTGTCTGTGTCTGTCCATCTGGGGCACGCACCGACGGGGATTTTAACAAACGTGAGGGCACAGCAAGCAACAGCAACAACACAAGGTACGATGGATTAATGCTTGAGGGCGGCACGCAACGAGCAAGAGGTAACAAACAAACTGGACCTGAACATCCCAAGAGTGGGTGGTCCCGATAGTGGCGACGGCCCCCAGCCAACTTAACGTGACGAAGATGTTTGTCTGTTCGTGAAGCATGGCAGTGCGCGCGGCAGTTGGAACGCACGCACTCCCACACATCCTGCCATGCCGTTGTATAAACTAACACATCACCAGTCGACAAGCGTTTGACAATTTTGAACGTGGAGATTCAAAACAGCCCAGAAGACCGCTCGTTGGTGATAGTTCACTCCCCCGTCACCCTGTTTCGCGGTCATCAGTCGGTCGGGAAACAGGAACGTGGAAAAGTGCTTGGCCCTCTTGCCGATCGAGACGGTCAGGTTCGTCGTCCTCTCTCGCCAGTTCAAATATGGAGCTCGTCCGAGTTACTGGTTTCTCCGAGTACGGCACGTACGTATATGATCCCTCAGGGGGTAATAAGGTTGCCAGTGACAGACAGGCCACGAACAATGTGATCCAGAAATAACACAAAATCTCCGATTGAAACAACAAATTCTGTCAGGAACAGGGCAATACACCTCCCAGTGTGGGTTTTACCCCATTGACGATGACCCCTGCCTGGCTTTTTGTCTGATGTTCACTCAGTTCAGTTCGGAGTTCGGAGTTCGGACCGTTCATGTCGTCAAGGTAACATTCTCTACCCGCTACCACTACGTTATGTATTAAACCTCATCTCCTCGCGAGGCTGAGCCCATGCAGGGGGGATATTTTGCTGTTTCAACTGACCTTTCGACTTACATAAACACCACCCAATAAAATCCAAAACCCCAGAAATAGAGAAAAAAGAATTGGTGGATGTGATCGATCTCAAAATGCAAAACACTGATCATCAGGCGCGCGCCTCATGATGCTTTCTTTGCTTTGCTTTTGTGCATGGATGTATCCATGATAGGATTCCTGCTGCAAGTAGTGTACTGTACCACCACTCACCCTCACCTTGTTAAAACCTCGTAGCCATTCCCGTTGTCGAGAATTGTGCTGCCTGGCCCCGCGAGTTGTGAGCTGAGGTTTGCGGCATAATAAGGCTTATATTGCGGTATCTCACCTCAAATCAGTTCATAAGCCTCTTTGCCATACTAGGTCGATGGCGCTAATGGCTTGTTTCAGTACTTGTGTATTGTTGGTTTGCGAGATATCCAATCCATTTGAGAGAAATCGTACACTATGTTTGCTGATAGAGGCAAAGTTTTGGGTGCGGTGGTGGTTGTTTACATGTCAGATGTATCATCACTCGGCGTTTAAGATGGCGGATTGTCCCAGCCCCTGGCAACGGTACCTTTCCGTTATGGTTCCTCTAGAAGGCGAGAAACAGGAATACGACAGCGTCATACTTATATAATATTCAAGATCGTTCATTAACGGTTCAGTTATTCGACTTCCATCTGGTACAATGTGTGGCGTGGTAATATTATCGTAAGCTGCCTCGTCCGCGGGGGGGGGGGGGGTTGGGTTTATCTCCCCGTTACTTAAAGACGGTGCAGACGACACTCTATGGTATCCCGAGTCATTTTGACTTCTTGAGAAAATTGAAAGTCTGCTAATACTTGTAATGTTGTGTCAGAAACAACAATGAGAACAAAAACAATATATTGAGCCCGACGAACGAAACCGAAGTTTCCATTCAACCTTCTCCCGCCCTCGCTCGGTCTTTGCCTTTCGTCTTTTTAGCTCTTTGCGATTTGTTCCACAGGTTACGATAAATAGGCCAGATCGGTACTAATTACTTCACAAGATCTAGCAAGCAGGTGAGATGATCATCTTAGGCAGCGAGATTCTGGCTTCATCAGGCGGCCGTGATATCGGGCACACAGCCCCTGACAATACTGTCCGATCGGTAAGATCTCCCAAGCAATCTTTAAGTGCGAGATAAGTCAGCACTCAGATTCACATTAGCGTGTTCCTGCTTCAGCGTGGACTCTGGTTTACCGACCTCGATATGATCGGCAACATGATGAAGTACTCAAGGGGAAAGAGATGCAAGTAAGGAGTTGAAACACACACATCAATAGTGAATGTAATGGTAACGGAAGACACGTGATCGTGTAAATTATAAGACCCACACAGTCCGACTAAAATAGGAGCCCCGAGTTGAAGAGTCATCCACACCACCGAGACCCACTAACATAAAAAAGTTGACGATAGGTAGTCAGAATCAGGGGCCACCCGGGGATTGAACCCGGGACCTCTCGCAAGAATGCTCAGGTTTCGAATACCCTAAGCGAGAATCATACCACTAGACCAGCGGCCCTTGTTAAGATTGTTTCTTTTCATGGTGATACTTTAATCTATATGTGATGTTTCTTGCTGACAAGTCGGGGTTCGGCTGAAGCTTTAATCACATGACAGCGCTTACTACCCAGCTCAATGGGGCAGTACTGGTCGTCAAGCGGCCTGATCGTGTTCTTTTAAGGACCTTTCTGTATTGTTTTGAGGGGTTAACGTTCCCTAGTAGGACCTTTCATGATTTCGTTACTTTCTATGTCCTTTCCGTTTTGCATGTTTCGGCTCTTCCTCTTCCCCCTTCGCTTTCAACTCAAATCATACACCGAGTGCACAAACCTTGCGTATATTGATTTGCTCTCTTTCCCTTTGATTTTCTTTTTGAGTGGGTTTGGGTTTCCGTTCCCTGTTAATTCCCCTTTCCTCTCGCTCTCCGTCATGTAACGTATATTGTCTTTTCGAGTTCCTTTCCTTCCTTTTGATTACTACAGATATCCCTGGGGCGTTGGCTTAGAAGAGGATACAGATGACCTCACTAACCATCACCTGGCTACTAAAGTTCACGCGACGAAGTAGGGTAGGGATCAGTCTCCTGGTAAGGAGGCGGGTCGCTGCTGAGAGCATCCAAGTTCGCAAGCGGTATACTGAGGAATTTCTGCTTGTTCCTCCATTCGAGCTGGCTGGACTTGAACTCAGAAACCTGGGTCGGCGGTGGTGGGGGATCGGAAATCTTTGTGATGAGATAGGCGGTGCTCTGTGTCTCGGCGTTAGCATGCAGAAGGAGATAGAAATATTTCTCAAATAAACTTACAGCCTCGGCGATGCCATATATCAGAACCCCCAGGAGCGGGACGCGAAGAAGGATATAGAAGCCGACGCCGAATCCAAACAAAAGACCCTCGCGACTGCGAAACCACTTCTTCTTTTCCTCTTTGGTGAAATGAATCCTCGCAAAATACGGTTCCAATAACTCCCTCATCAAGCTTCTTGAAGCAAAGTAACTCTGCAAAAAGATGACCAGGTACTTTCGGGGCAGAACGACGCCTGTTCCAAAGAAGATGGCCGCTGGTCCGAGACCGACGGCTTTGTTAAAGGTCCAAAAACTGGCGGCCGGAAGGACAAGACGACCGACATAGGGCAGATAGGACAAGGCAAAAATAGCGAGCGAGATGGCGCCCTTCCGGCCGAATCTATAGAGAAACATGGATACAGCCTCAGCCGTGCTTGATGAATGGGTGCTGCCGTCTTTCACATTGTATTGACGAAGTGTCGGGTAGTACATGGCGCGCAACCTGCTGGGATCCTCGTTCTTATGTTTGTCCATGTAGGTCGTATCCACCCATCTTATAGAGTCCATGAACAGAGTATCCAAGGTAGGCGTCACATAACGCATCAGACTCATGAAGAAGAGCGGCGCTTGGAGGACATGTTCCTCGATGAAGGTGAGACCGCCGACAAGTTGGTCATCCCAACTGACTCGGTCAAGGGAAAAGAAGAAGGATAAGAACCATAAGAGGACCTTGATGCCGATTATCTGTGGGAAACAAATGAGCACGTCGTGGCCCCAGACATGGCAGATAATACATGGGAACGAACCGGGAACGAGATGACGATACGGATAGCAATACCGGCGGCAACAGCAATGGCGGCCTGTCTGTAATGTTGTGAGGTAAAGAGGCTGGGATTCTGTAGCGCTCTGTGGGCTGGTTCATGAAGGATAGACCAAAAAGTCAGTCAATTTGCCAAGGTATTCAACTACGGATATAGTCTATAAGTCTGTGGTTGAGGAGGGACGTACCGCCAACAAGCGTGAGCTGGATGCCCCGGATCACGGCATTGAAATCGAAATGTGACACATCAAGACTCTTCTTGAGCTTCTCCTTATCGATGTGTGGCTTCTGAGTCGAGGCCATCTCCGCAAGCGTTGTTGCTGAATGGACGGCGACTTGTCAGGTTGTTTGTGGTGTTGCTTTACACTTACTGAAGAGCCGTGAGAACTCGGGCCGTCCTCTACCTATGATGTCAGTGTCAGAAGCTGGGGGAGTGGACGGATTCATTGCTTGATCAAAGCACCGGCTTCCGCAGGAACAGTGGAGTGGCGCCACCTAGCACCTGTGCCGCTGCACGAGCCACAGCGGGTTTCCTGAACAAGAACCAGGGAAGCTTTTGATTCGATTGGCAAATGCGTGCTTTCAGCGATCCCCAGTGCACAATTTGCTACCAAATAACTCGTTGTTCGCAAATAGATGTAGCCCGGCAACGGCACTGCGCATTCCAAAGTTTCCATCCATCCCACCAGATTGCATCGTGGCTGCAGTGGTCAAACAACCTGCGTTCTCAGATAGCGCTAGTCCTGCTTTGGCTTAAGAGGTAGCGTGGGGCGCTTGCACATCCTCATCGTGCGCAGGCACGCACTGCTCAGAAGTTCAGCGCCTCCGTGCCCGGACTTTGGACCAGGGTCTCGTCCCTTCTTTTCGAGGTCCCTCCTCGACGGCCATTAAGAAAAAGTCAACTGTATCTTCGCCATTGCGAGGCGACGCAATACCGCATCTTTATTAGTCTTGTCTCGTCTCGGGCTGCCAGCGAATAAAGACATTGCGATTTCAAGTCTGCTGACAGACCCGATCCATCTGTCCCGCCCTGAGAGTCTGAGACAGCCGGCTAGGAAGGGAGCTCGAGAGCAGGCCCAGCAAACACACACCCACACTCCCTCCCGTGCGAAACCTACCCGCGAGCCTGCGCCATGGTCGTTCCATTCTCCTTTCAACTCCCACGATTGCCTCGCGAAATTGACTAAAGGCAAAATGGAACACTCGAAGCCGCCTGGCTCTGCCTTTCCGACGCCGCGCCGCGTCTTCACAGCCCCGATATTTTCCAGTTCCAGTGCCCCGCCACTTGCCTCTTCGTCACAGTCCACCGACGGCGCCGTCGAAACCCTCTATGATCACCCCTCTGTTAAGATTGTTGCCTTTACCGCCGGACCGCGCCAGGTGTCCTTCAGCTCGAGGACCGCGCTCAAAGATGTTGAGCCTGGATCTCTGTCCTGGTCTTCGGAGCTTGAAAGGACGATTGCGGTTGGTATGTCGTCCATGATATGGTGTTTTGTTTTGCCCTTCTGCTTGTTCAGAATCTGAGTGTCTAACCAAGCTCGCGGTTATCAGGTCCCTTTCGAATATACCGTGCGCCGGGGTCCGTAGCCTTCCTTAATTGCGGTTCTGCGCTTCAACCAATATTACCAAAGAGTCAGGTATGGTGCGTGGACGAAGCTTCGAGCAAGTTTATTTTGCAAATTCGGCGGCCACAATACTGGAGGATAGAACTTCCAGTAACTGAACCTGAAGATATACAACGCACTCAGGTTTTACGCGACGTCTTTGATAAGATTCTACAGTTCGAGAAGACCGAATGCCCGTTCAGGAGGTCCTTCACGGTTGAGCTGCCCGAACCACTGCCGACGCCGGTCACAAAGCGACCCTGGACTCCAGTGCGAGGGCCATATCCTTCTTTGCCTTCAACTCCGGTCACGCCTGTCGAGATAGCCCGTCTTCACAGGGACACGCCGACAATAGCGCATCTATCCAGACCTGTCAGCAAAGAGACTCTTTCCGATGGAGTAAAGGGCCAGGACGAGGTACCGAGCTGTCCAGTGTCTACGGCGGATGTCCATACAGAGTCTACGGTGGATGATCCACCGCCCGCGACTGGGAGTGGTGGGAGCGAGGATGACCATGAAGTTCGCAAGGATCGAGCCGAGTCCCCGGGAGACGTCATGGAGTCTCGTCCACTCCCAAAACCACGAAGATTGAGCAATGGCTTTCAAACGGCCCGCACTGTTACCGCCCCTCCGGAGCTGACGCTGATTGCCTCGTCCCCTTCTAAGGTGAGAGAAGAAGGTCAACCTGAACCTGTACGGGAAATATCTAGATCCGAGTCTCCGGCCGACTCGCAGGATTCCTTCCACAGCGTGCATTCTTGGGATTCGCGTTCTCTCCCTCCATCGCCACCTATATCTAATCCGACATCCCCCATAGGGTTACACTGTCCGCCAGAGATTGCGGAAGCATCTGTAGAGCAAGCAGATGATAGTGTGTTGACATCGATCCCTAACGTCTCTCCCACCTGGAGTGCTAGCCCTGTTTCGGCGCCTTCTGATTTTGGAAGCTCCGAAACAGCGCCCTCATCTGTTTATGATGCAGAGATGTCATCCACATGTAGCGGAACAGCCACAGAGGAAGTTACTCGACCGGCCTCTCTCATCGCTGACGAGGCACCCCTGGAAGCCTCCGTGTCTTCCCTATCTTCATCGGCAAGCTCAAGCTCCCTGTCTTCTTCTGTACCAACACGACGTTCAGAAATCCGGAATCGGGCAACCACAAGCAGCAGCATCTCGCCGAGCAGAAGGAGGGCGCTCTCACCATTGCCTTCTGCCGCAAACCTCTTTACCCCACGACAACCTTCCGGATCTTCCGCTGACGCAAATCGGGACACACTAGCTGCTGTGCGCCGTCTTCCGCTAGCGATCATCCACACAACTTGTGAGATACTAATGTCACCACCATCGCATCTACTTCACCTCATGCTCAAGGTTGCTGCACGAATCACTGCTGGCGAGTGGCGTGGCTTTGTCTTCGGTACCGACGAGCGCGGAGAGCGGATCCCAGTGCAATGGGATTGGTCTGATGACGAAGATGGCAAAGGACCAACCTTCTCGCGACGTCCAAGTTGGGTGCCACGAACAAGCGAGAAAATGGCCGGGACATTTCCCGAGTCGGACGACGAAGAGAGTGATCGTGATGAAAACGCTATGGCTGAGAAGCCGATCGGCGAAGAAGGCATTTCGTCTCGCCCTCCCCATGAAGAGCAGACCACCATTTTGGAAGCAGCAGGCATAGAGCCGGCTCCGGAAGCGGTTGAATCAGACAACTGGAGTCGAAGTTTAGGGGTCGACTAGGAGCGCCCTTTCGCTCTAATATTGGCATATATTCGATGATTTTTCGCGCGACGCGTTTTTGGTCTGAGCCCGAACGTGAACCTAACACCCTCTGGTGTAGCTCAGGACATTGGCATTCTTCGAGGGAGGACAACCAGCGACGAGGAAGCGGCTGTTTGGCATCCTCCTTGGTGACGATCTCCCATAATGAATGACGACGAGAAAACTACTCCCACCTATAATTATTCTTCTTTAACCCACCTCCTAGTTTACCTCATCGACAAATTATTTTGTACTTTTGTTTTTTTTTATAATAATGTTTTCTCACACACATCATTGTAGTATACTTACGTTTTTCTCATGATACCTTAGGTTGTTGACTGGCGTTTTTGTTGTCCTTACCGCCTGACTGACTGACCCCGGGGAGTCAAATCATTCTGGAACAGGGCTAGGCGGCGACTGGATATGGGTTCTCATGGTTCTAGGAGCAACAGGTGTTTGTTGGGTGTTATTTATCATTGTTTGGTGGTTTTTCTATTGCCTGCTAGCTGGCTTGCCTCCTTTTGTTGCGGGAGCGGTTGCCTATTACCATCGCCATCGGGGCATAAACAGTACCTCCCACTAAAGAAGTCGAATTCTATTGAGCTTCTGGACTGAAACTAGCATGGTCTATGTGATCCGATGTCGAATGGCGACTTGATTTGGCCACACCTGTTGTGTATTTCATCCGCTCTGTTGTACCAAACATTGTCGGCAGTCATACAATTCACGTAGGTAATCCAAGCACATTTCCTTCTACCGGTCTCTCAACATCGTATTATCCGCCCCTCTTTCGTGAAACTTTCTCCTATCTCTACTATATCTCTGAGAATAACTCGGAACTCAAAAAGACAGGAACCAGACACACCCAATTGATGGCCGGAATAAGCCCCTCAGGAAACGACAAAAATGTATGTAGTCGAGGGAGCGTGTAAGAATGGAAGGTAAGTCAAGTCCCAGGATAATGTAAACTCCCTATAAAAATAACCCCTTTAACAAAACCTGATGCGCCTTTCAACAAAAAGACAAAACTCAACTCCCATAATTTGGTTTTCCGGGTTTCTTTCAGACTCTCCTTCCTCCTACTTACTCTCTTGGCCGAGCCACTGCTCCAACGGAGTATCCTCTGTCACAACTTACCTACCGTCGAACATCCATACTAGCCCGTCCGTTCTCCAAACTCGGCCGCACAGAAGCACTCGAGCTCCGCCTCCGCCTCGCGCGCTGCTCCGACGGATCCGACGGATGAAGCCCGCTCGACCTGGCGAAAAGATTAAGCACATCCGTCAACGACACCACACCGGTCAACCTGCCCGACAGACCGGCGCCGGGAAGCGCCGCAGCAGGCACCGAAGTAAACGTCTGGTTCGGGATCGGGAGCGGAGACTGCGGCACTGCCGACCCCGTCGTCGAACTGGTCTGCGGAATCAGCACCGTCGGTCCGGGGGACGGGCTATTTCTTCCGCCCGATGCTGCCGCCGTAACCGGGGGAACGGTCGGTTGCAGCAGGGGTGTTGCCGGCGCGCTGGGTGACGGGGAAGCAGATTCGACTACCCACATGCGGTGGGACTGGGTGGCGACCAGCTTGGCGACCGTGTGCGCGAGGGTCGAGTAAGGGTTCACGTAGAAGACGGGAAAAGAGTCGCGGCCGCGCTCGACGCCGCGCTCCGACAGGATCACGCTGATGAAGTGCATGCACGAGCTCTTGAGCAGCGGCATGCTGGCGGCGTTGGTCAGGTGTCTGACGTCCGCGGTGGAGATGTTACCGACGACGTTGAGGCCGTTGTCGACGACTGCTACCGAGGTGAGACCTTCGTTGCTCATGAGAAGCAGGGCGTCAGCTAGAGGTGCGTCGGCGCTGTACAGTGTTAGTAAAGAGGGGTTGTAATGGGATAGTTTGTGGGGGACTTTTTCTTACTTGATGGCGATGATCTGCTGGGTCCCGATCTGGAGATCCCGCAGCAGGTTTCCGTAGAGCCGGTCAATGGTGGGGAAGTTGACGGCCTCGTTCCAGAAAAACTCGAGCATGCGCAGCTGGTTGAGGATGCCAACGACCTGGGAGTTTTGGTTCGTGATCAGGAGGCGGTGGATTCCGCTGCCGAATATCTCGATGGCGCGGTCGAGTGTCGTATCTGCTGGTAGAGTGACCAGTTCCTCCTTCCGGGAGAGCGACCGGATTTCGCGGAGTGTGATGGGCTGCTGCGCCTGGGCTTTGCTCGAGATGTCATTGTACAACTCAATATGCTCCTCGTCCGGCTTTGCGAGACCGACCACGACTAAGAGGTAAGCGTTCAGGTCGCTGTGGTCGAAGGTGGATGCGGCTGTCTTGGAATCCGGGGTTTCGCGGACGAGGACGGTGCCCGTGCTGTTCTTGACGAGGGTCTTTGTTTTGTGCAGGAGATCTGTTAGCCAACATGTCCTACGAGCTGCCTTTGGCAAGGAGGTTTGCGCACCATGGTAGCATCCTCAACACTGGTGTCCAGGTCCGCCCAGTGGACGTCGTCGGGCAGCGCCAGCTCCCCGACAGCAATGTCTCGCCAATCTCTCCCGGCATATCGGGAATTGGGGTGTCTGTTGGATGGCGGGTGGTTCATGAGTTCCTGGATGGCCTGTTGGGTGAAGGACGGGTGTCTTTGTCCGCGCGGCGATGCTGGGGGGTATCTCTGGTTCTCTACGAAGCTCTGACGATGCGGCGCGATGTTGCTGGGCTTCTGACTACTGGTCTGAGAACTGCTTCGCTCCTGAAGCAGCGGAGAAGGAATAGTAACACCTAGGGAGCCGCTGGAACTGGCGGGATTGCTCCCTGGCCCGGCTTTTGCTGAGCCATCGGGAGCCTCCATCGGGCTGCTGCTACTGCGGAGTGGTACAGTATGCTGACCTAGCTAATCTGCTGCGGTTCACACTGGCTGCGAATTGACTCCTTGCTACCGGTAAGGTGCTGATTCTTTGCCGTGACGCGCGGGTCTGTAAAGTGTGGTTGGCTGTTGGATGGAATCAGACGACGGACGGTGAAAGTTTGTTTTACTCGGGAGCAATGACGACAGTGTAAAGTAGTTCTAGTGGGAAGCTCGGGTTGGTGATGCGGGGTTGTCGACTTGTCGTTAATAAAAGATTGGATAACGCACTGGAATGAGGTCGAGTCACCGCAAACTGCCAGATTATATGAGCAGAACGCGTCTACCAAAACCGCGTGATCTTGACCTTCTAATTCGTGCGTTGGGATGCATAATACGGAAGTCTCCTGAGGCTCCTCGATACCAGGCTAGCTTGCCAGGCTTGTTCATCATGATCACCAGGCCAGCTCTGAAGGGAACCAAAAGGGGACTTCCATTCAAGTCACGCCAGTGCCGTACCTGGCTCCCCCGCCTTGATCTTATCGGGGAACGCCGCTGTGGAGTGAGCTGTTATCAATATATTATCCGTATGTCGGGAAGAAATATGGATCCACTAACGCCCTCCAGCTGCCAGATGCTTTTGGCGACCGTCAGGCTCGAAGCCCAACAATAACATCCCTTCTCGCTTCAAACGAAGACGGCGGTTTTGGTCAAAAGAAAACATCAATGTTTTGGATAAGAGTTGGAGACGTCATACAGGCGGACAGCTTGTGACAACACGGGATACAGTGACAGTACCAAGTCAGCCAGTGAATAAAAGACAGGGCTCCAAGACTTAACATAAATTACCTAGTACTGACGCCCAACGGCGAAAAATGTTTTCGCCTAATTTCGAGTCCAAGGGACGGCTCGCAGGCAGACAGAACCTTTAGACATTAGAAGAACGTGCTACGTTGTGCATCCGTCTTCTTCTCGTCGATACTCCGTACTTCAATTCTGATTCATACCTCTCCATTCATTGTGTACTTACCTCAGATAAAATGCCACCTTCAAACCTGGCCGCTAGTTGGGTCGTGTATTCTAAGAAAAGGTACTTTACCTACCTGACTGTGATACATCCCCATCAGGTGCCCAGCCGATGTGCAAGTGACAACGGGCCGCCCTGAGTGGGTACTCCCCGATTTAGGTTACCCTGGCCTGCCTGGCCAGCTTGGCAGCTTGGCCAGCCCCAAACTGCCCCTCCATTCAGTTTCGATTCCACCACCCACTCTCGCTTTGCGCATTCGAGGCCCAATCAAAAAAAATAATTATCATTTCCATTGTCCCCCTCCACGCCAAACCCCCCTCTCCTGTTCTTCACATCAACACGCCGATCCACAGGCATCTTTCGCGCCCACCAAGCCAAAAACGCGTTCTACACCGTGATTTTCTCATTCTCTCCATCTCGCTGCCAACTGCTGGACCGTCGACTTTTTATCTCGAGCTGGCCAATCTTATTGCCAACGCGTCATTGCCCGCGCCGTGTGCGCTGCTTCGAGTTTGTACCCCTTCGGCTTCGATCGCGACCGTTGGCCTGGTCGGCTGCTGACCAGTCTCCCACTCAAGCTTCCACACTCGACGCCCGCGAGCGGACGCTGCTTCGCTTTCTCCCGCTTTCACCAACTTCGAATTCTCCCATTATCACACCTTCTTAGTCCGAGCTTCGAACTCGCACATCTCCCTCAAAATGTCGATCCTTCCGGCTGATGCCACCGCGGAACTCACGAGCCTGCTCCAGGCTCTCCAGTCTCCAGACAACAATGTCCGCTCAAATGCTGAGGATCATCTGCAGAATAACTGGACCAACACCAGGCCGGAGATGCTCTTAATGGGACTTGTTGAACAGATTATCGCGTCAAAGGATGATAATGGGGTATGCCCCCTCGTCTTATCACGCCCAAATCGTTTCGATCACTGCTAATTCCTTGCCACCTGTTCCAGGCACGTTCTTACGCGGCTGTAATTTTTCGCCGGATAGCTACAAAGACTCGAAAGACGCCGACCTCCGACAACACCGATATGTTCATCTCTCTGAACGCCGACCATGCCCTCATGATTCGCGCCAAACTTTTGGAGACCTTGGTTGCCGAGACTGAGCGACCTGTCCGAAATAAAATCAGCGATGCGGTGGCCGAGATTGCCAGACAGTATTCTGATAACAGTTCGTTCTTTGCTAAGCCCCACCTGGAGTTGTTATTATTGATGCTGACGAGCTTGCAGACGAGTCCTGGCCAGAGCTGCTGCAAACTCTTTTCCAACTTAGCCAAGCTCCAGACGCTGGGAAGCGCGAGACCGCATTCCGTGTCTTTACCACTACTCCTGGGATTATTGAGAAGCAGCACGAGGAATCTGTTGCTCACGCTTTCACACAGGCTTTCAAAGATGATTCAGTTGCGGTATGGAGACACTTGTTCCACGAACCCAGTCATGCGCTGACAACATACAGGTTCGACTTGCTGCCATGGAAGCATTTGCAGCCTTCTTCCGCAGCTTGGGGAAGAAGGCTCAGGCGAAGTATCATGGCTTGCTTCCCGAGGTTCTGAACATTCTCCCGCCTATCAAGGAATCACAAGACTCCGAGGATCTTAGCAAGGCTCTTGTTGCCCTGATTGACCTTGCTGAGGGTGCGCCCAGAATGTTCAAAAATCTCTTCCCTGTTTTGGTCCAGTTCTCCGTCTCGGTTATTCAGGACAAGGAGCTCAATGATCTCTGCCGGCAAAACGCACTTGAGCTCATGGCAACCTTTGCCGATTACGCGCCTTCAATGTGCAAGAAGGATCCCTCTTACATCAGCGATATGATTACCCAGTGTCTCAGTCTCATGACCGACCTCGGCGAAGACGACGACGACGCCTCTGAATGGCTCAAAGCTGATGATGTAAGCCTGCTGTGTATGCGTCAATCTTTGTCATCGAATGCTAATAGGTCGTAGCTGGACCAGGAGGAAAGCGACCAAAATCATGTTGCCGGCGAGCAGTGCATGGATCGGTTGGCAAACAAGCTTGGAGGCAGCGTCGTTCTTGCACCAACCTTCAACTGGCTTCCTCGGATGATGCAATCTCCGGCTTGGAGAGACCGCCATGCTGCTCTTATGGCGATATCTGCCATCTCGGAAGGCTGCAGAGAGCAGATGATTGGCGAACTGAGGCAAGTCCTCGAGCTGGTTGTCCCAGCTCTGAAAGACCCTCACCCTCGAGTTCGCTGGGCCGGTTGCAATGCTCTGGGCCAGATGAGCACCGATTTTGCACCCACGATGCAAAAGGACTTCTACGACACGGTCCTGACGGCCATTATCCCTGTCCTAGAGTCCCCAGAAGCCCGTGTCAAGTCTCACGCTGCGGCTGCCCTTGTCAACTTCTGCGAGGAAGCCGAGAAGAGCGTGCTTGAGCCCTACCTGAACCAGCTGCTGGGGCATCTGTACCGGCTCCTACAGGATGACAAGCGATACGTTCAGGAGCAGGCCCTCTCCACTATTGCGACTATCGCCGACGCAGCCGAGCAGGCATTTGGTCAATACTACGATACACTCATGCCGCTCCTTGTCGGTGTTCTGCAACGCGAGAATGTCAAAGAGCACCGTCTCCTTCGGGCCAAGGCTATGGAGTGTGCCACATTGATTGCGCTCGCCGTTGGGAAGGAGCGTCTTGGTCAGGATGCCATGGTGCTCGTCCAGTTGCTGGCTACCATTCAACAGAACATTACCGAGGCCGATGATCCCCAAGCTCAATACCTGATGCACTGTTGGGGGAGAATGTGCCGAGTGCTGGGCAAGGATTTCCTACCATTCCTGCCCAGCGTCATGCCGCCACTACTTGAGCTTGCGAGTGCGAAAGCAGATATTCAGCTGCTTGATGACGATGACCAGATTGAGCAATTCCAGCAGGAGGATGGTTGGGAGTTGGTCCCACTCCGTGGCAAGACTATCGGAATCCGGACAAGTGCTATGGATGACAAAAACATGGCAATTGAGCTTCTTGTCGTTTACGCTCAAGTGCTAGAGGGTGACTTTGCCCCGTACGCCGCCGAGATCATGGAAAATATTGCTCTTCCCGGACTTGCTTTCTTCTTCCACGACCCGGTGCGATTCGTCTCGGCTAAGCTTGTGCCGCAACTTCTGAGCTCATACAAGAACCACTATGGAACTGCCTCTAATGAGCTGATGGGGCTATGGTCTGTTACGGCCGACAAGGTCCTGGAAGTCCTGAGCGCTGAGCCGGCTATTGATACTTTGGCGGAAATGTACCAATGTTTCTACGAGTCGGTTGAGGTGGTCGGGGTGCCGTGCCTGACCGAGCAGCACATGATGCGGTTCATGGACGGTGTTCAGTCCACGCTCGAGGACTACATGGACCGTGTGGTTCAACGCGAACAAGATCACGCTGAGGCCGCTCCGGAAGACGCCGAAGATGAACAGGAAGAGCTGCTTATGGCCATTGAGGATGACCAAACTCTCCTTTCTGACATGAACAAAGCGTTCCACTGCATTTTCAAATACCATGGCTCCAACTTCCTTCGGTTTTGGGAGCGGCTGCTCAACACGTACGACACGTTTCTCAAGTCGAAAGACGCCACTCAAAGACAATGGGGTTTGTGCATCATGGATGATGTTCTTGAGTATTGCGGCCCTGAAAGCGTGACATACGCCTCTTACATCACTCAGCCGTTGATAGATGGCTGCCGTGACCCTTCACCCGCCATTCGGCAGGCGGCCGCCTACGGTATTGGTGTAGCCGCCCACCGCGGTGGCTCGGCATGGGCTCCTTTCTTGAGCCAGGCCCTTGAGCCCCTGTTCGCGGTCATGCAGGTCCCTGAGCCTCGGAATGAGGAGAATGTTTACGCCACAGAGAATGCATGCGCTGCTATCGCCAAGATTCTGCACTACAATGCGGCTCAGGTTCCGCAGATCGATGCAGTTATCGCGCAGTGGATCGAGACCTTACCTGTGACAAATGACGAGGAAGCCGCACCATATTCGTATGCTTATTTGGCCGAGCTCATTGAGAAGTAAGTAATCCTTCGCGGTCGCATAACGATTCCGTAAGGATAACTCCCCAAGGATTTCCGAGCTAACTTGTCTATCTAGGCAACATCCTGTGGTAACCAACCAGGTCCCGAAGGTCTTTGGTTTTGTTGGCCAAGCTCTCGAGGCGGACGCCTTGACCGGACAGACTCTGCTCCGCGTTGTTACGGCGACAAAACATCTGGTGGAAATGTCTGGCGGTGGCAATGGCGAGCTGTTGATGCAACAATTCTCGCCTGAGGCTCAGCAGCTCATCCGAAGCCATTTCGGCTAGGTGCCAATTCGGTTTATGAGCCAGATTTCGGGACGCTTACATCGAACAAACCGGAATCAGACTTCCATGTTGTTTCCACTCCGTGCAGTCACGCCGGTTTAGTAGGAAATGGAAAACGGACTGCTTCGCGAAAGCGCTGTACTTGTTGATTTTTTGTCTGCCCCCTTGCCGATGCATGAGATCAGAGGCCTTGAGCAGCAGCGTTGCGGCGCCGGGAAAAAAGAAGCAGAGACTTTTGTGGGTTATTATTTGATACCAAGCGTAGTGGCGGCAGCCTGGAATCAGGCTAGAGTTTCCCTTGGTTGTACCCCTACACTGCCGCGTACCGGGGTTTATGGCTTCATACAGTCTGCACATTCATCAGGGCGCTCAGATGGAGAAGAGAGATGGAATAAACATAGCCCCTTATTCGATTCCGGCTTTTTGTGGTACACACGAGCATCCTTATGTAGATAGCTATGCAGTTGAAAAACTTGCGAGGGAAATTAGCGTTTCACCCTATTGATGGACATGCTTCGATTTCAATGTCCGAATCTGGATGTATACATCTGTTTGTTTTAAAGACATGTTTGTACAAGGGCAAGCTTTGCATAGTCCCTGGCCCACGATGTCTTGACGGTATTGCCCAACTTGAACCCCTAAGAGATGAATGTTCTTTACAATACACTCCCACATCGCCAGCAAATCCTATGAACAGGCACAGGGTTAGGTTGTCTGGCTCGGAGCAAATATTTCAAAGCGGCGACTGTACGACTCGGGACGTCATTCAGTCCCTGGAAAACGCACGATGGAGAGGGCGTCTCTCTGTCTGCTGCAGTTCGGGACAATCAGAAACAGGATGGATGCTTAGGGTCACGCTGTGTCAGGGTACCGGACCCTGCAGATTTTCAACATGATGAGTGTCGAATTTTTCGGAGGTGAAGGTGGGCTTGCGGATCGCGAAACAGAGAGCCGGGATAACGGGTACCGGAGACTGTGTGGAGATCGGTTTTGTTAAGTGTTGGGTTCAGTTCTCTTATTTTGGCACCTGAAGTGGGAACTCCTGCTTGGGAGAGGGGTGAGGGAGGGAAATCCAGGGTTTCGATATCTGGTGACAAACGTGGTGTGTGGCCAACATGATATGCTGGCAGTCCTTACGGGTGTTTGTCGTTGCTTAATCAGACGTCTCTTACCGGTTCTCATTCCCCGTGCCGCGAAGCAACTTTGCCTTTGATGGAGGGAAGAGAGATGATGGACAACTTGAAGGGAATCTGTTGGTTTGGGAGGGATGAAGTAGACTCTGGGATGGGGAAAACAGGCGAATTCCATAGAAGACTCGCCCATTTCCCATCCATCTCCAGGACACCCCTGGCAAAAGCAGCAAGAGCTGGGCAGTGGCTTCTTCGGCACTTTCCCGAGAAAACGATGATTTAGCCGTTATGATTGGTTGTTCTCATTACATAATACGTGCGTGAGGAGGGGCTTGGTCGTGCTCTTTCGCGCGCAACCGCACTCTTGGCACCACACCAACAAGCACGACTGACCACTGAACCCTTCCAGTTTTTCCTCAGAGGCATCTCCACACCCGACAACGGGTACGGGTGTACCGGGGGGGCCAAAGAATAAAAAAAGCACTCATTAGAGGTTCCATCTCTCCCATGCTCTCAAGAGCTCAAATGGTCCCCGCACTTCTGCTTTCAGTCGACTTCAGTGCCCGACCCGAGGCAGCTCTCAGTTACCGTCGTAGAAATCTGGAGTTGTTGATTTCACAAGGATGCGGCCACCCGCCCCATCGCATCACACAAATCGTCCCTGTCGAATGGCTGCACATAGACGGATTCATACTCGTCCTGCCTGTCCCACTCGACTTTTGCCTTGAGCGACCCGCCGGTTTCCCGACTGCTGCACACTCTTCCAGGCAAGTGGTGGTTGATCAGTCAAGTGCCATCCACCCCAGGGCCACCGATTTGGCCACGGGGAAAGACCATCCATTCCATTGTACGTATCCTCAGTTTCTAAAAGGGTTCATCTGTCAGTTCTAGAGAGAGAGAGAGATTTCGGGTCCAGTCCCCCTCTCCTTTTCACTTCTCTTCTTGACTGCCGTTGCTACTGCTTCCCGGCTGCGGCTGTCATTCGCCGCATCACCGGGACCCTGACCATTCAGGCGTAGTTTCGATCTCCAGTTTCCACTGCACACCCCATCATCACAATTCTTCTCTGCTCCAATCCCATGCGTCGCCCTGCACACAGCTTGTCCTCGACAATCTGAATCTCCAATACGTCTTGAGTTTCTCCGGCTGACGGTGACAAATACATTAGTATTCAGCTGCCAGCCAGGAACGCGCCGTCACTTGTCGTCGGCTTTGCCACCTTCCGCACACTAGTCTTCGACGCCGTTCGCCCCTCATTGACGAGACCAGTTCAAGCCTCCCCGCCTATCCGTAACGGTAGTCCAACTGTCGAACGGACATAGCGGACAGTACACAGTAGATCGATGCGGCATCCACGCCCGCGGCCGATGCAAGACCTCAACCCGGACATCGGTGATGCGAACGGCAATTTTGGGCTCCCTGATTGTTGAAAAAGATTTATCTGCACAGTCTTCCACCCCAGTCGACTGCTGTCATTGTCAAAGTGATGCGCTCGGGATATCAATGCGGCCACCATGAATAACTTCTTTGGGTCCACGCCGCTGTCCGCCGAGGAGCTCCAGCGCCAGGTAGCTATGCAACGCCGCGATCGTAAGAATCTGGCGCGGAACAATAGCATGGCTGGCACGGCGAACCAAGGCGATGTTCAGTCCGCCGACGTCGCCATGTCGGGAGGCGACTCGCTCGACGAGATCATCCGCCAAAACAATAGCGAGCTCCAACGCCGAAGGAGCATACCTCAACCCTATAACGACCCGATGATGCAAGATGGATCGGACCGCCGCATGTCCATGATGGACTACGGCAATCCCCAGGACCCCTATGCCGATTTCCAGTTTGGCGATATGAGTGCGGCCGGCGACGCTATGACCGCAGCTTACGGGGGCATGCCAACTGGCATGGCCATGATGCCAGGCCATTCCGGCCCTTATTCCCAGCCTAACCTCATGGCCATGTCTAACGGCGATTTTACCACCCTGTCCCCGGATGTCATGGGCAACATGATGGCCTTTTCCAACCTGAACATGGGTTCTATGGCAATGACGGCCGACCCTAACTCGCTCGGTCTCTACTCACCCACGATGGGAAACCAATATGCGGGCGGTGGACTAGATCCGGTGAATACGGACTTTGCTATGGACCTGAGTGTCGAAAATACCCCTTTGAGCGCGCCTAACAATGCCGCTCTTGGCACGGGCCTTGATGGAGATGATGAAATCATGTCTGTCGAGCCTGTGGGCTCCAATACTCCACGGACAAGGCCCGGCCTAAGCATTGACCCCAATCTCGGCTCTTTCCAGCGAAAAGTCCCACCTAGCATCTCACGGGAGGTGTCAGGCTCCACGAACTTTCAGTCGCCAACCTCGGGGACGTCTAGGACGGTATCACAGATGAGCCTCGGCCAGACCAGCGCTGCCGGCCCGGCTCCAGGCGTTGCCACACCCGCAACAAGTGCGCCGACTCCGAATCAGGAAGAGAAAGGCGACAAAACAGTCTACTCGAAGAGCGGGTTTGACATGCTGAGAGCTCTTTGGTACGTGGCGACGCGGAAAAATCCGACTATCCAGCTTGGTGCCGTCGACATGTCCTGCGCTTTTGTTGTTTGTGACGTGACGCAGAACGACTGCCCGATCATTTATGTGTCGGACAATTTCCAGAACTTGACAGGTTACAGTCGTCATGAGATTGCTGGCAAGAACTGCCGTTTCTTGCAGTCTCCAGATGGAATCGTCGAGGCCGGTTCCAAGCGGGAGTTTGTTGAGAACGATGCGGTTTTCAAGCTGAAGAATACGATAGCCCGGGGAGAAGAAATCCAACAGAGCTTGATAAACTACCGCAAGGGAGGAAAGCCGTTTTTAAACCTCCTAACTATGGTTCCCATCCCGTGGGATAACCCGGACGAAATCAGGTTTTTTATTGGATTCCAGATTGATCTGGTCGAGTGCCCAGATGCAATTACCGGAACCGAGGGCGGCGTGCAAGTCGACTACCAACACAGTCAGATTGGGCCGTACATTTGGACGCCACCCTCGGCCTACAAGCGGGAACAGGAGGACGGCCAGACGCTCGGCATCGATGATGTGTCGACTCTGCTTAAGCAACTCACACCGAAAGGAGCAGCATCGGACTGGCATAAACAGTCGTGGGACAAGATGCTCCTGGAAAATACTGACGATGTCATTCACGTGTTATCACTCAAGGGAGTGTTCCTCTATTTATCACCGTCATGCAGGAAGGTGCTGGAGTACGACTCAAACGAGCTTATGACCACTTCTTTATCAGAAATCTGCCACCCATCCGATATTGTGCCGGTAACTAGGGAGTTGAAGGAGGCACAAGGGGAGAATGCTGTCAACATTGTCTTCCGGATTCGAAGAAAGAACAGCGGCTACATGTGGTTCGAGAGTCACGGAAGTCTGTTTTCCGACCAGGGCAAGGGGCGAAAGTGCATCATTTTAGTTGGGCGAAGGCGGCCGGTGTTTGTCCTACCACGGAGCGACCTGGAGGCGAATGGAGGCATTGGCGACAGCGAGATCTGGACAAAGGTCTCCACTAGCGGCATGTTTCTTTTCGTCTCGTCCAGCGTCCGCTCTCTACTCGATCTTCAACCAAGCGAGCTTGTGGGCACAAGCATGCAAAACCTCATGCGCAAGGAGTCGCGGCTCGAATTCGGACGCACGATAGAAAGAGCGAGGAAGGGGAAGATTGCCGGCTGCAAGCACGAAATACAAAACAAAAGAGGCCAAGTCTTGCAGGCATATACGACATTTTATCCCGCAGATGTAGCTGAGGGTCAGAAGCTCGCTTTTGTTCTGGCCCAAACGAAACTTCTTAAGACGTCGTCTCGTACTATATCTCCGGTCACAGGTGCGGCTGCCGGTTCCGCAAAGCCCGGGGGTGCCCTCACGTCCAACGACCATTCCCCGCCTAATGGAAGCACAACAGATCTAACATCCAGGTCGAACAGCGGCGCGGGCATTATATCGCCGACTGGAGGCGCTCCCCAGTCGCTTATGCAGGAAGCCGCGCTAGCCATAGACGACAACATCTTCGACGAGCTTAAGACCACGCGATGTACGAGTTGGCAGTATGAGCTACGGCAGATGGAAAAAGTCAACCGGCTGCTGGCGGAAGAGCTAGCCCAGTTGCTTTCCAATAAGAAGAAGCGCAAAAGGAGAAAGGGCGGTAGTATGGTCCGGGACTGCGCGAATTGCCACACGCGTAATACGCCAGAGTGGCGGAGAGGCCCCAGCGGTAACCGCGACCTTTGCAACAGCTGTGGCTTGCGATGGGCAAAACAGGTAAGCGACCCTTCAGTTTGTTCATGAGTCCAGTACTACGGCAGCGGCTAACAGAACCACTTGTTTGAAGACGGGAAGAGTCTCGCCGCGCAATTCGTCTAGGGGCGGCAACGGAGACTCGCAGAGCAAAAAGAGCAACTCCCCCATCCATTCGTCACCGCTGCAACGCGAGATGCCCAATGACACGCCGCCGCTGGACCCTCCGAGTAGGTCGTCCACGGCGGCCCCGTCCAGCACCGCAGCTACTAACGATGTGAACAGCCCAGCTACAGTGACCGGGGGAACCACCGTTTCGGGAGGGGCGGCGGCAGCGATGACAGCAATTAATAAGATGGGTGGCCACGTGAATCCGCCTCCGAGCCGACCGATGTTGGAGGGCGGGAGTGGACTCGGCGGGGGCGGCATGCAAATGACTCTGATTCGAGAGGAGCGGGAAACGAGTGCCTAGGATGCATGCGATCCAGCTTCCTTTTATTTTATTGGAGATGATTTTTACATGCCTGCGATACCCCCTCGGCCTTGAGTTTACTGACCTTGTCTTCTGGTGTTTGGTCAGGCTGACGAGTTGTGATGCGTGATGGAACGTGCCTGTCTTTTATTTTCGTCGAGATGTGTTTGGGTGGTGGGTGTGTGGTGTATGTATCGGGAATGGATGGGAAGTCAGGCAGACACGCTTGGAGATTTTAGGCTCTGGGATACACTCTCTATCTCTCTATCTCTCTCTCTCCACTTCGTTTCTTTTCTCTGGACTGAATGTTGGCGGTACAAATATGATTTTGGGGTTGTGTTTAAGAAAGAAGAATGATAATTATCATTAAGCAGATACCATGAGCGGACATGACGGCGCTGTTGAGATATTGTTGGTACATAGGTACCTACCTAGGTAGTAACTGTTTTAAGTGATATTGGAATTTTGAGATTCTATGTATCTCTGTCTGTTTCCTCTCCTATCTAAGGCATATATGTGAGTATCTGTGATACCCCTGAGACCATCTATACCAACGACACTGAGGTGTTTGTTTGTGAGTGTATTAGCTAAACGAGCTAGCTACCTGAAATAGATTACCGTTACTGATTGCCGTTCCCAAGAAACCGAGGTGAGGATCATCATGGTTTACTAAAGATACAGAGTAAACAGGTATCTTATCGTTCCACATGCATTGATAAGGAACTGACATGTGGAGTTGAGCAAAGAACGTTGGGCGTGTACCGAGTAGCGCGGGGGTCATTATCGATCAAATCGATGATGGCATACCGCAGCCAGCAGCAATGCCGATGACGGCTTCAGTAGTTGCCGCTGATGTTTCGATAAGGCTGGCTGGCTTGGCTGGGGCTAGAACGGACGCAAGGAGACTGAGAGATATTAACAAAGGAGGAGGAGGAGAAGAAGGAGGTGCTTGGTGGGAAGGGATGCGGGGTAGCTTGAGCTTCTCGCGGAGCGGAGGAAAGGAGGTGGTCGAAGATGAGTGATGATGTATGTATATAAGGTCAAGCTAGCTCCATGTTTCGTGTGTTGTTGAAGTTGGTTTGTCTATCTATCTTCAGCTCTTCCTCGTTGGATCTTGCTAGTAAATCGCACTGAACTGAATCAGTTGTAACTGAATACCTTAGTTAAACAATAACCTACTTTTGAAGAAGAGAAAATACAAGAGAAGAAAATGGGCAAGACGGCGATCCGAACCATCTGCAAGGTCGATTTTGACAAGCCGGCGTCTGAGCAGCCGCAGCTTCATGTAAGTTGAACCCGAACTTCTTGTTGAGCATAAGTGCTAACTTCTGTGCGTCCCTGAATTGCAGAACAGATGGCACCCGGATGGTAAGCCGCCTCCACTGCTTGGACATATTTACATGCCCCATTCATGAAATTAAACTTGTATATGTGTCTAGTGCCCTTTGCGGGAACCATCAAGGATGGCGAGACCGTCAAGATTGAGTGTCTAGATTGGTAAACCCACACCTTCCCCTTTATTGTCAAGAAAGGGGGTTGTTAACTGGGCCAAAACAGGACCGGCGGCCAGATCAAAAACACCGACGACGCCGACGACATCCGGAATGTCGATCTCACCAAGATCCATTACCTATCTGGTCCCTTCGAGGTAGAGGGGGCTGCCCCGGGGGACGTGTTGCTCGTCGAGATCATGGATGTGCAGCCGTTTCAGGACCAGCCGTGGGGGTTTACGGGGATTTTTGACAGGAGCAATGGGGTATGTTTCTCTTCCATCCTTTTGTCGCCCGATATACTGATGATGTTTTGGTTAGGGAGGTTTCCTGGATGAGATTTATCCTTCAGCGTACGTAACCCCCCCCTCCCAATCAAGACAAACTATATGTACGCTAACATTAGAGAGAGAGAAAAGTGCCAAAGCGATCTGGGATTTCGAGGGCATCTTTTGTTCATCACGGCACATCCCGCACGTCAAGTTCGCCGGTTTGATTCACCCCGGCATCCTCGGGTGTGCTCCGTCCGCTGAGGTGTTGGCGGAATGGAATAGGCGCGAGGGGGAGCTGATTGCCGCGAACAAGTTGAAGGATAGAGATGTTGCTCTGCCGTGAGTTCATTCTACAACCATATGAAAATGAGGTCGTGCTGAAAAAGTGTGTTGTTAAATTAGGCCGCAGCCCCTGAATGTCCACGCGGGAAGCGCAGATACAGAAATCAAGGAGAAGGTTGGCAGGGAGGGCGCGAGGACGGTTCCTGGTCGTCCTGAGCATGGAGGAAACTGCGATATCAAGAACCTGTCGAGAGTAAGTCGGCCGGCCCTCACTTAGTATGAGTTCTTGACTAACAGAGAGAACAACAGGGATCCAAAGTCTACCTCCCCGTCCACGTTCCGGGAGCCAAGTTCAGCGTTGGGGATCTGCACTTCTCGCAAGGCGACGGCGAGATTTCCTTCTGTGGTGCCATCGAGATGGCGGGGATCATCACCATCAACTTCAAGGTCATCAAGAACGGTGTGGCCGACTTGGGTCTAACAAGTCCCATCTACATTCCCGGACCTGTCGAACCGCAGTTTGGACCGGGGCGACAAATCTTCTTTGAGGGGTTTTCTGTTGATCAGCATGGGAAACAGCGTACGTACTACCTTACTCCCCATTCTCTCTCTCTTTTATATGTTCAGTAGCTTACCGGTGAAAAGATTACATGGATGTGACCGTCGCCTACAGACAGACGTGTTTGCGGGTGATCGAGTACCTCCGGCGCTTCGGGTACAACGACTACCAGATTTATTTGCTGCTATCGTGCGCCCCGATCCAGGGCCATGTGGCTGGCATCGTCGATATCCCCAACGCGTGCACGACTATCGGGTTGCCGATGGATATTTTCGATTTCGATATCTCCCCTGCCGCGATTCCGGCAAAGAAGCTGGACATGGTTAACTGCGCTTTCGAGACGGGCGTGTCCGAGGGAAAGGTTGTTACCGACGCGGGCAAGAACAGCGAGTTTAGCTTTGGTGGGGGGATGACTTATAAGGAGTGTGCTGATTAACGCAGGTGAGGTTTTGTGAGAGAGGGAGAGAGAGTGTGTGCGGGTGTAATGATATAAGGTGATCGAAGCTTGCCCGTTCTGGTTCAGGAGCTCCCAAGACAGTACCAGATTGGACCTCTGTGAAAAATAAATACGGCCTTTTTATTTTCAGGTTGATGAATGGCTGTCGGGCAGTGTTGAAGATTATGCGTAAGTGTGCATGCCAGCCCAGTTTGTACCGACGAAGTAGGTATGTACAGATAAATTAAAAGATCCTCATCCGCTCCTGTCTCGCGAGAGACCTCCCTCGTCTACCTACCCAACTACTGAATCTTCATCTCACCAAACATACTATGCTTCGTCTCCGCTTCGTGCTTGGACGCGTCGCGTGCCCCCTGGCCGATCCAGTTGCAGATCTCGCACTTGATCACAAAATCCGTCGTGTCGGTGTAGTAATGGAGGTTCTGCAACCGTTTGGCGAGCTCCAACGCCTTGCTCAGCACTTCGTCGTCGTCCGCCTGCCACCTGGTCACATCCACCTCGACGGGGTAGCTCAGGTCCATGCAGAACGCTATCCGGTCGTAGTGGATGCCTGAGTAGAGGATAACGACGCGGTTCTCCTTGTTCTCGCCGAAGCGGTCTACTCGTAGCGTCTAGATCACACAAGAAAGCGTTAAAGAGATGACGGCTCAGAAAAGGATGGGACCGGTCTAACCTTGACATCGATCGAGCTAATCTCGATATTGTAGATGTCTGACAATATGGAGAGCTCGATGGCGCCGCCCCATGTGTCCATCTGCTGTATCCCCGTCGTGTAGCGTTCTGGGTCGTCACCGAGGATGGCCTTGCTGTAGTTCTCCGGGTGCTCGAGGATGTACTCGGCTACTTGCCGGCGGAGGGTAACGGATGGATTTTCGAGGCCGAGCGCGCCGCCGAATGCCGTGAACATGCAGCTGTTATCGTCGGGCATCACCCGAAGGACGATATATCCGTTCCTCTCGGGCCACTCAAGTGAGGTCTCGTCGGGCTCTATCCCCTTTGGCGTAAATTCCTTTGGTGCTTCTACCTCCACGGCTGCCGGTGGTGGCGCCGTGTCGATGGGCGCCACGACAATAGTCTCGCCCCGGAGTTGAAGGTCCTTCACGAGCGTGGTACTCTGAGCAGACGGGCTGATGTCCAGATTCTTGAGCGGGTATCCGTACTTTAGAGAGAAGTTGCTGAGGTCTGACTTCTTTTTGATGAGTTCCACGAGCTCTCGCAAACTCGCCTCGTCTTCGATTTCGAGACGGGCTTGTCCGTTTGGCGCTCGGAGGCGCACTTGGATTTTCATCTTGGCTGGTATTATCGTGAAGGGGATAACTGGAGATGCGTTGGCTATAGATGGGAAAGGTCGCAGACGAGCACACGTTAAATGAGCAGATGGTCCGCAATCTTGACGGACAAGTGCTGAGGAAGTGCGATTAAATAATAAGAGTCTGGGGCAATTTCCTGGTTGTCGCAAAACTGCACTCTGGTTTCGCTAGTTCTTTTGATTAGCTCGTGTTTATGAGATCTGAAGGTACTGTATCTCACTCAAGCAGCAGATATTCGGTGCTGACAAAAGGAATGGAAAATGGTTAGATATCGATAGAATGGGGATGCGTCGAAGTGTAGAGCGCAAGTGCGAAGGTTTATTTCCTCATAGGTATTGATAGGAAGAAATCAGCAGTGAATGTTGGAAATCTGCGTTACTTTTATGGAAGCTCTCTTTGATGACCTTCTCGTTGCCCAATTCACCTGCCCTAGCTGGAGGTTCCATCGGGCGAAACCTGGAGCTGGCGTCAACGTCACGGCAAATCATTGCGTCTTCTGTTAGTGTGATACTTGGTGCATCATGCTGGTCAGCCGGATTTGATGACTTTTCATCTGACGTTTTTTTATTGGTGATGCGGGAGATTGGATGGAAATCACATGTGAATAACATCACTTCTGGGCGATGGGTACATGCCACTGCGTCCAGACTTCAAACTGGCCTTTTCGCGTCATTCGATGGATGTTGTCTGAACTGTTCCTGACCCAGTACAGTACCGAGATAACATCCTTTCAGGCCCTGTGCCACTGTGAAGGCTGGAGCTGTGTGGGGCACAGTTCAGCTGAATGAAGAAACGTGGATGCAAGTCTGGAACCCCGGTACCCGTGCCCGGCTAACTGCACGTTAGAGGCCCGGCACACCAGACTAGTCAGTTAACGAGGCTCCAGCGTGTTAGAGGAACGCGACCTTCGGCAGCTGCATCCAATCCATTGCGCTCTGCCCCAGCCGCGCTAACGTCCGACACCTCTTAGCCGAGTGGACATTCACTGGTGGATATTACGATTTCGCGACTGACTCGGACCGTGGCCGTACGGTAGAGGGTACCCCCAGTCCCCCCCTTCATGGTTGTTGTCTTGGATGTGCCTTGCACTACCGCGATGCCCACTTTGCGCGAGAGACCGTCCAGAGGCGAAATCTCGCCTGCCAAGAAGACCTCTCCGACCACCAGCAGATCGACACCCCGATCCCACAGGAACAGCATCAGCATGGCCGCCGACGCGATCGAGGTGCATGAATCCATCGAGGCCAAGGGCGACGCCGACGACGACGTCGAGATGGAGGATGCCGATGCCGATGCCGATGCCGACGCAGATGCTGACGCGGACGCGGATGCCGACGCCGATTTCGTAGGGAGCTCTAATAGGGATCTTGACGACGCGGATGCTGATGCCGACGCGGACCCCGATATGGACGCCGACGGAGAACCCGACGACGAGATGGAAGATCACATGCAACAGGACGACTCGTCCCGGGACATGTTCCAGCTGATCAAGGACACGTCCGAATATCTGTGCCGCTACACAATCAAGGTGGATGGAGAGTACGTTTGCGCCAGACTGTTTTATTAATGCAGGCGATGCTAACTATTCTGGGTCCAGGGACCACGAGGTCGCCTCCGGCTTCCAGCGCCTGGTGAACAAGCGCAGCCTTCCAGATTACTTCGAAGTCATCAAAGAACCAATGGCCTTTAGCACCATTCGCGTGAGTTGATCTACCAATGCCAATTGACCAGACCATTGTGCTTGGCCGAATGCTGAACCGTCGCGTGAACAGGCCAAGCTCGGCAAAAAGACCTACACCGGGTTCAATGAGTTCGTTCACGAT
This sequence comes from Apodospora peruviana, assembly GCA_033439685.1. Taxonomy (NCBI): domain Eukaryota; kingdom Fungi; phylum Ascomycota; class Sordariomycetes; order Sordariales; family Lasiosphaeriaceae; genus Apodospora; species Apodospora peruviana. The sequence continues at coordinate 2,175,682 of JAUEDM010000007.1, forward strand.
GTCATGCGCATATGTCACAATGCGCAGGTCTACAACAGACCCTCCGCCCCCATTTTCTCCGACGCGGGTCGCCTGCAAGAAGTGTTTAAAGAGAAGCTCAACGAACTGGTTAAGCAGGGCGAGATCACTGCTGCTGAGGCTGCACTCCCCGATCTTGGGCCGTTGCCCGAGTTTGAAGACTCGCCGCCACCTGAAGACGAAGATGATGAGGAAGAGGAAGAGGAAGACGAGGAAGAAGAGGAAGAGGACGACGAGGACGACGATTCCGACGACGAAGGAGGTCGCCGTCGCAGGCGGAGGCGTGGCCGCCAATCCAGGGGCGGAAAAGACCGCGACGATGACGGTGATGACTCCCACAAGAAGCGTGGTCGGCCACCCAAGGTATTCACACCGCTGGAGGCCCGCATCCAAGAGCTCCTCAGGGGTCTGCGCAAGTACAAGAATGATGCTGGCCAATTACGCATCCTTCATTTCGAGAGGCTCCCGGATAAGGCGGAGCTTCCTGACTACTACACAGCAATCAAAAATCCAATTGCGCTCGACTTGATCAAGAAGAAGCACAAGCGCAAGAAGTATCAGAACATTGATCAGGTCCTCCAAGACCTGGAGATCATGTTCGGAAATGCCAAAGACTACAACGAGGAAGGCAGCGAGGTCTATGAAGACGCCGTTGAGCTTCAAAAACAAGCCCGTCTTATTGCCGAGGAGGAGAAGGCGAAACCCGACGACGCTTTTCGTGACGAGGATGGGAAGCTCCCAGTCGCTCACATCGAGTATCGGGGACAGCTGTGGAAAGTTGGTGAGTGCAGTCTGGAAGAAACGTTGAACTTGACATTCATCACATACTAACCTTTTTGTTGCAGGTGATTGGGTCCACATCCGCAATGCGAATGATCTGTCCAAGCCGATTGTCGCCCAGATTTTCCGCACCTGGTCAGATGCCTCTGGTCAGAAATGGGTCAACGCGTGCTGGTACTACCGACCCGAGCAGACAGTACATCGTTTTGACAAGCATTTCTACGAAAATGAGGTGGTAAAGACCGGCCAGTACCGAGACCATCGGATCGAAGAGGTTGAGGACCGATGCTTTGTCATGTTTATCACTCGCTACCCGAAAGGTCGACCCCGCGGTCTCCCTGGCGACAAGGCCGTCTACCTCTGCGAGGCACGGTACAACGAGGAGAAGTTCAGGTTCAACAAGATCAAGACGTGGACGAGCTGCCTGCCGGATGAGGTGCGCGAGAGGGACTATGAGATGGACCTGTTCGACGTGCCTCGGACCCTCAGGAAGCACCCCAGTCCGATCAAACACCTGCTGCAGGCTGACGCCAAAGAAACGGATCCTCTGCCCAAGCCGACCTGGAGGAGCCCTAACGCTCCTCCTCTGATCGGAGCGGTGCACCGGCGGCCGCGAGAAGCAAATGTAAGCTTGGACTTTCCTTCAGTTTCACCTTCAGTTCACATACCGCCTGCCTTTGTTCGCCTGGCCCTATGAGTGGCCCAATGGGCTCTTCCAGATTTTTCCTTTCAACCCCACACTGCCTACCTTACCTTGCCTGCCTTATCCCGTCCATCCCTGCCTCTCCCTTACCTCGCTCACGGTCCCCCGTTGAACCCAATGACCTGCGCCCCAACTTAATATTTTTTAACTTCACTTGGACCATCCATGCCTGCACACTTTCCTCAGGCACTAGACGCGAAAGGGAAGAAAGCTAACAAGTCTGAAGGAGTCGCCTCCTCCGGAGCCTAATCCGCAACCACGACTTGCTGTCGCCCAAGCCCCTGGTCCCGTACCGTTGGCCTTGGCTATGGGTCCATCGCACCGCCCCCGTGACGTTGGTATGTCCGCAGCACCAACATATCATCATTCCGTGGGTCCCCCTGTGCCGTCCGCGGTGCCTATTCCATCTCCATCGCACTACATGCAAACATTTGCGCCGCGCCAAGCTCCGCCGCCCGTTCACCACACGCAGGTCCATCTTCAACCGCACCCACAGCAACAGCACCCGCAACCAATGCCTATGCAACACGTGCCGCACCCTGTACTACAACCACAGGTGCAGCCAAGCCCGCACTTCCCACCCCAGTCTTACCCGCCGCAGCAGTACGGCGCACAACCTCCAGTGCCCCAGCAGCTTCATTACCAGACACCCCTCGCGCCAGCCTACGACACTCACCTCCGCCAGGTTCATCCATCACCGGGCATGACACCGTCTCGTCAGCCAATGGCCGTAGCTCCCAACCCCGCGGCTCTCCCGCACGCTAATGCCCACGCGGGCAACGTGTATAACGTGCCGCGCGCCCCCGAAGTCTATACTCTGGCAGACGGCGTCGACGCCGCCATCCCGGCAGACGTGCGCGAGCAGTTCCAGCGCGACGAGCAGGGCCGTATCCTGTTTTTCACCGCGCCACCGCTGAACCGCCCCAACGGCGTCGCGGAGCAGTACGCCGGGCTTGGCCACAGCGTCAACTACCTGGCCAACATCAAGAAACTGCGCGAGGACCGCCAGCGCAAGAGGAAGGAGCGCGACGAGGTGCTTGCGCTGGAGCAGGCTGCCAAGAAGAAGACGGCCGATATCGACGCCGCTACGGCCAAGAAGCAGGCTGAAGAAGAGCAGAAGGCCCAGGCCGAGCTGGTGGAGAATGCGATTCTCACCTGGTGCGCTGGCATGGATCGCGACACGCGGCTGCTCGAGGAGAGCCTTGGTGCGACAAAACGCGGGAGTCGGGATGAGAGCACTGTGAAGTCGGCCAAGGACGCCCGAGAGAAGAATTTGCAGTGGTATTACGAGGATAGGTTGAGGAGGGGGGAGATCACGGAGGAGCAGAAGAAGGATGTGGAGGACTGGTTTAACCACAGGAAGCACCTGGCGGAGGCAGAGGCGGGGTCGGATGTTTGATTTGTCTGGTCTGGGCTGGACTGATAAGTCCATGTTATTTTTGGACTGGGTGTTGTTTGGTCTCAACTTTCTTTTTGGTCCCCGGTTTAAGCGAAGAGTCGAAAAGGCGGACTGATGTTGCTTTTATGACGTGTTAGGCCTTTATGGAGGGGATGGATATACCAACCTTGAACCTTTGGCGTTGAGCATTTGGTGTGGTGAGGGTTATGGCTTTCTATCCTCCGGTTTTCTTTCTTCCTTCTGAGCGTATGTATACTACCTACTCATGGCCAAGCTTTTATCCATATTGGAGCTTGCCCTACAGTAGTCGCGACTTTCCATCCCGGGGGTATGTATGATAGGCGGGACGGGTGTATTTACTATTAACTGTCTTCATCTTGCAAATTCTAGGTAAGTAACACTCGTATCAAATTTTGTAGTGATTCACGACCCAACTATGTACGCCACACTCGAGTAATTTCATCAATGAGCAGCCTGAAATCCTAATCTTGCCTGTGTGATGCATCCAATATTCGAACGCCCTATAGACATTCACTGACCAGTAGCCCGGCACGCGCGGCCCGGTTGAGTTCTTGAGGCTGGCATGGAAAGGTTCTGGCCAAGCTCAATCCTGGGCATCGGGCGGCAACTTCCACTCGAAGGACGCTAACCCGACCGGTACGGAGTACCACGCTAGCCCGCGACTGGCCCCCTGTACCTCTCGGCCAACCTCCACCGCCCGGGCCACCCTGGACCCAGTCGCCGCTCGAGTCACTGCAGTGACTTGCACAGTCATCACGTCAACCTCACTTTGCCATCAACACCGCGGTCACCGCCCAACCCACATCCACACATTTCCACTCCAAACCCACTTACCAAGTACTCCTTTTTGCAGTCCGTGACCACGCTCTGATCTTCTCTTCTGTGCTGCTGTTTCTACCGTCATTTTGGGCAACAAAGCACATTACCAGTATCATGGTTCGACTTTGGGCGCGCATCTCCTTCATCCTCACCCCGCACATCTGAGCTCTACCGTTCAGTCCGATCTAAACCTCGACTCACTCGACCCGCCCATAACTGAACCCGACACCCAAATACCTGACACTTCTTTGACTTCCCGTCGCTCTCCTCCCCTCTCCTCCCTCGATCAGCGAGGTAATCTTCACTTCTCGAGCACAGCATATTTTCAATTAACATCTCGCGCGAACACATCCTCCTCGTCTCGTTTTCGCAAATCCCAGACTTTGTTCGGCGTTCGGCGGAATAGCTTTGCCCTCCTTTTCGCGTTCACTTCCTTCGTCTCGTTCACCCACTAGACCATCCAAAACTCACCCCAACCTTCTGCAATCACGACTTCATGCAAGAGACCAAAAAATGGCAACCTCTTTTTATGGCCACTATGAGCCCGACGGCCGTCGCCTGGGCTCCGATTTCGCCCTCATCGGCAAATGGGCGCAAACCTTCTCGAGCCTCACCGAGCCTCCTCGAAAACATTCAAGTTCACTGTCCAAGCTATCCAAGCCTGACAAAGACACCCTTTTCTCGGCAACGCCGCAGTCCTTTTGCCTTAAGGACGGACCCAAAGGCACAGTCAAGCTCGAGACAATTCGAGAGGACCACGTCAGTGAGCATGCTCGCTGGAAGGCATTCTTCAAGAACATGGACCCCGACGTCGCTGCCCTGCTGGGCCATGACAACTTTCGCGCGTCGCATCTGAAACGACAAGAAATCGAACGCATCGCCACGGAGACCAAGTCCACCGGTGACGTGGCTGCTGCTGCCGAGGTCAAGAAGACCAAGCTCGCCGGTGCTGGCATCACCGCCGCCGAGGCGCGAGGTTACGAACGCATCGACAACCACACTATCAAACCCAGCTGGACACTTGACGAACACTGGGATAAAGCTAAACGAGCAGCCTGGAAAATCAACGCTTCTGTGCCTTCGACCTCTTCCGGCACAAATACCACCAATGCCACTCTCGACAACATCAAAGACAAGAATGCCATCAAGATCAAGCTCATCAAGTTGTCTGACAATGGCGTCGCTGAGACTCGTCCGCAGAAGGTCCCTGCGGCTCAAACCACCCCACCAAATAAGTCCTCCCTCCCTCTGCGTGCTGCCTCCAGCCCCAGCCACGGAAGTGAGACCACGGCGAACTCTACGTCGTCCGGCAGCCCTCAGTCCTCCGAGACTGCGACCACTGCCTCATCAACCGAGTCCATTGCCAGTGTGATGAGTCCGCCTAGCGCTAGCTACGAAGGATTTCCCCAGAACAACACTGCAGCTACGGCTTACGCCAGTTACACCGGTCAAACCTTCGCGTCAAGCGTGCATGAAAACGCCAATGCCGGTATTGGCGCTGCTCTCTACGCGTACCTGAATGGTTCCGTCGCAAGCACAGCCGCACCTTACGCCCATAACACCGGACATGGCATGTTTTTTGCCAACAACACTCTGAGCGTTCCGTATTCTGGGAACTATCCGCATGGCGCGCCAGGTAGCCTTCATCTAAACGCTCATGCCACGACATATGTCCCGTTTGGTGGCGTGAACTCGCATCTATTCACCACCGCTAACACCACAGTCAGCGGGTTCCCCCTGGCCAATGTCCAAGTGCACCCGGAAGTCGAGTGCTACGATGTCCCCCACCCTGCCGACCCTGCCGAACTTGTTCCCTTGTACTGGACTACTAAGGACGGCAAGTCACGCTACTTACTCCACAAGATTCATGACCTTGTGCATGAGGATATCAGAATGCAGCACACCCTAGCTACGGCTGCGTTCTCTTCTGGTCCAGTTCACATTTTCGTCGACCTGTCCAACATTATCATTGGCTTTTACGACAGCATGAAAATGAGGCGCGGCATCCCGGTGCAGGCGCGCATAAAGCCGCCAGCTTTCTCGTTCGAGAACTTCGAGACAGTTCTAGCCCGTGGCCGCAAGGCCGAGAAGAAGGTTGTGGCTGGCTCTTTGGGCCAGGCGCACAACAAGAAGTGGCCCAGCTACATGACCGAGGCAAAGCGACTCAACTATGAGATGAATATTTTGCAGCGCGTTGCGAAACCTGTGTCACCACTCCTTCATAAGCGCAGCAAGTATCGGGGTGCCAGTCGCGAAATCGACTCGGCTACCTCGGGTGCCGACACTTCGGGGGACGAAAATCGTGCTGGTCCCATGAAACAGGGCGAGCAAGGTGTCGACGAGCTGCTGCATCTGAAATTGTTGCAGAGTGCCTTTGATCACCCGAATGGTGGCACCATTGTTCTCGCTACAGGAGATGCTGCCCACGCCGAATATTCTGATGGCTTCAAGAAGAATATTGAGCGCGTCCTCAACTTTGGATGGAACATTGAGCTGTATGGCTGGAGCCGCAACATCTCGCAGGCTTGGCGAGACCCTGCGTTCGCGAGGACATGGGGCGATCGGTTCCGAATCATTGAGCTCGATGATTTCTGCGAGGAGCTTTTCGATGTCACCATCGAGTCGCTGGTGCAGTGATCATTTTTTGGCTACATTGTGTGTGTAATGCACGTCGCTCTGGAACCCCTTTTCGGCAGTTTTGCATCGCTGCACTGCTGTTTTTATCACTTGTCTCTCCAGAAGACTTGCTGTGCGACCTCATTTTCATTTTTCTTTTTGCGACGTTCGAGCGAACATTATATGAGGATCCGTGCAGCTCTTTTGCTACACGAGAAGTTCTCGTTGGCCGTCACGCAGTATATCATGGTTCGTTTTTGACCGAGTCTTGCAATCATCTTCGAGATCTGATACTGATCTCCTATCTTTCAGCATTTACAGCGCCAACACAACGGCAATCACGTTCATATACCACATGGGCCATTTGATCACAACAAAATACGTCCAAGCACCACTTGAAATCTCTCCACGCGGCGAGTACGACGCGATATACCAACACTTGCTTTTACTCGGTTCTGCTTTTCTTAATTCTGTTTTCGGTCTCAACAACCTCTGGGACGGCTTAATTAAACCTACAATTACGATTCTTACGATGAGAATCACACGGTATACGATCATGATTCATAACATGACTTTTTCAGACGGAAAACAGCGCATCGACTGGTCGGCATGGCTGGCATAAGCATCGAGTCGATTGGCTTGGGCTCCCCCAAGCGCAGAGCTGATTATCATCCTTCTCCTTCTCACGGTAGATTTTACTAGTCGTTTCTATCACTTCCTTGTCATTTCCCCGGTCTTGTCTGATTCTCATTATATCGGACTGGATGGCTTGATGTCATTAGCATGGGCATGGCATGGCGTGGCGTGGCACGGTGCTGCATAACGAAGCATGGTTATCGCAGGATGATACCCGTTCGCAAGCATTCTGTTTTATGTTTTGCATGCATTCTTCTTTGGTCTTGTCATTCTGGGCCGCATCGGCGTGCCATTTGGTCATTTGGTGGTCAAGGCGGTGGCGTTGGAAGGGGTTTCACCGGTTCCTTTGGGTCATTGAAGGACGAGGGAGACAAAACTGGGGCGGTCATTCTCCATTAACACTTGCATCGCCAAGAGAGAGCAAAGAAAGCAGCGCGCTGCATGGATATGGATATGGATATGGATATGAATCATGAATGATAAACGTTGAGGAGGATTGGCCGCTAGCAAGCAAGCGAAAGCATTTGTCTATTGGGCATTGGCGATTACTGGTATACCTCTTTTTTATTCTTTCCTGTTTCTTTCCTTATCTGAAACTGTAGATGGCATTAATTTTTCTTCTGGCTTGTCTTTATCATCGAGGTTAAGGAAGCGCTCAGATAGCGGATAGTATAGCGGATGAGGTAGCTTTGGTAATTCAACTCAAACTTGATATATCATGGGGCTTCAGTTATTCTTTATATGGTTACGTCGGTATCTATCTGTGCGTTCACAACAGAATAGAAGATGCGGTGTTTTCACTTTGGGAGAGGGTAGTTGAGTTTCGATCGAGCATACGAAGCATTACGTCTATACTGCAATTTAAGAATATGTTTCCTTGCCTTCCATGTTGTTCCCTTGCATAGTACTGGGTTGCGAGTTCTTTGATGCTTTAAGTCGGCTATAATTTAATGGTTTCTAGCCTGGGGCAATGAATCCGTTGGAAATAATCTATGGAGTGCTCCTGGGTGCAAGCAAAACCAGAGTATGTGCGGGGCGGGGATGAAGGAGATGCGCGCCCAAAGTCGAACCATAATACTGGTAATGTGCTTTGTTGCCAAAAAGACGGCAGAAATAGCAGTACAGCAGAGAAAGATCAGGGCGTAGTCGCGGACTGCAAAAAGAGTTTGGAGCCAACTTCTTGACTCGATTTTTTTTCTTCCGATTTTTCAAAGACACAGAGTTGGCTCCGATGTCTCTTGTTTCCTCCTGTCGCTTTCTTTCTTGACAAGTGAGATCTGCTCCCGCGAATACAGTGCAACACTGAGGTAGCGTCAAGACTAAACGTAATATCTTGAGGACCCGTCTCTCTATTCGTGTATTCATCCAAGTTGTCTATCTATTTGACGTAAATGCTCTAAAATATCTATCAACGTGGTTACCTCCCCAATGCTATGCGACGGGACCGCTATGCAAAACCTTCTATACACCATCAGAAAATAGTTACAAAACCGCCTCAGACGACTTCCCATCAACCGGCACACGTCTCCTACCAACCCCCGTCATCTCAGCCATGATCCACTCATACACAGCCCACTGCACAGCATTCACGATAAACGCCCGAACACTACACACACCCAATCCACGAAAAAATGGCCTCAAGCTATTTCCTGACTGTCGGTATGTCTGTTGCGCAGTCTTCCACGCACCAGGTACTTTTCTTCCTCCCCTTTGTTGTTGTTGTTGTTGTGTCACACCGTTTTCGGGGAGTAGTATCTGCGTTTGTACTCTGGTCTTGATGACATCCAAAGGAAAAATACTCGCCCAGGTGACGATCCCCGCCAGGCCTCCACACAGCAAGACATTACTTCCCTTGGAGTCTGTAGAGAAGTATCGCGAGGAGAACTCATAACTCCAGAAATAGAAACCATAGCCGATAGAGTCGCGTAACGCGGTTACCGTGCCGCCGAAGTAGAGGCCTCGCAGGCCTTCAATTCTGAGAACGTGTTTTGTGATTGCCCATGAACTGGATGATGATGATTGGGAGAGGAGCTGGGCGCGGCATTTTATTAATTCGGTTGGGGTTGAAACGACGAAGGTTGCTAGGCCGCCTACGCAGCCTGCTAGGAAGGTTGTCCAGAGATTTGAGCCATTTCCGGACCCCGTAGAATTTGTTGGGGGTGATTGAAGAGAGAGAGAGTTGTTGAGGAAGGCTTCGGTGCGGTTGTAGGATACGAAGAGGAGGGCGTTGAGAGCGCCGTAGCCCAGGACTGGGGCGGCGGTGCCTGTTATCCATGTTGATGGGCGGATGTAGGTTCTCAGTCCACTCAGTCCAGCCTGTCCAGGGGTGGTAGTAAGTTTGGGAGAGGTCGTTGTCGTTGTCGTTGTTGTTGGGAGGAGGGGGGAGTTGGATGAGGGTGATGCAGAGCTGGGGCTTGAGTTCAGACGGGAGGCAGAAGACGATGTTCTGCTGCTCAGGGAACTTGTTGGACTGGATGAGGAACTTGAAGGGGAGGAGAGGATGCCGGCCTGCATTCTGACCTTGAGCACATCGAGGGGGTTGCCGATAATGATGCCCACTGCGCCGGAGATGTACCCGGCCCAAAAGTCTGCTGACATCTTTGTGGTCTTCCCGTTTGGAGTTGGTGATGGTGTTTGCTCGTCTTCCGTTCAGCCGAGGTGCCCTGCTTGGGGTGAGGGTCTCGAGATCGTGCCGTTCGCGCTTCAATGATTTGCCCTTGTTTGAAAAAGGTTGAGAAAGAAATGACTCTTGTCAGCGTAGGGCTGTTAGGTTTATTGCCAACTTGAATGCTCTGCTATCGTGCAATTGCGGGGATGTTTGATCAAGCTTTGTGGTGGGTGCGGGGCGATGGAGCTGTGTGGATTATCAACATGCGGGTGGTTTATTGCTTGGCAATATCACGGGTCCGGAATGCAACCGCTTCGACACCAAGGGCAACGGATCACGATCATGATCACCACACACAACAAGCACGAATAATTCTTCCTCACATCTTGAGCCAAGCTCAAGATCGCAATGAAGAAAAAGTTTGCAACTCAATGCTCCCTAGTAAAAGATCAAGTGTAATATTAACCCAGATTAATCACGATCAAAAGCAAGAAACAAACCTGACCCTCTCGATGAGGATCAATAAAAAAAGGAATATCGTTGGTCGATTGGTGACCCATAATTGAGTTGACGTCGCGAGGTGCCCTAGTGAGGATCCCGCACCGCTAGTCAGCCCGGCGTGATTAAAAACGGTACCTGCCTGTTACCTGGGGTGCAATGGTAACAAGAGCAGCCCTATCCCCTCGCCACTGAGCCCTGGTCAGGCAGACTCCCCCCTTTCGGGATGAGGGCCGAGATCTTCGGTGACACAGGACAGCTTGGTGGATCGCTCCCTAGCCATTGTGAGAGCTTCCACCTTCGAAGCCAGACCCCCGCGGGTGCGTCCAGACGACGAGTACAGGAACCAGACGCCGAAGCGACTATAAATGATTTGTGTATCACTCTTCTAATTGTGAGGTGCACCCTTGCTCGCATGGTTGCCGGATGTGAGGGTCGGATTGGCGTGATGGTTTGGCAAAGAGAGACGAAGAAGGTTGATGAGGAAAGGAAAAATCGGAAAGGGTGACAGGTTTTGGGGAGCGAATCGAGGTTTATATAGACGAATGGGGACCCGCTTTTTTGGGAGTCACCGCCTTGTTTGATGGAAGCTTCAAGAAGTGGAGGCAGTGGCAGAATGTGGAGTGAAGGAGGGAGTGAGGGAGAGGGTGAGGGCGAGTTGGGATAAAATTCTGAAGTGAATCTGAGCTGGCGTGGTGGTTGTGTGGTGTGCGGCTGTCGAGGCGCGCAGACCACCATTGGGAATGGCTGCGCGTCCGCTTTCATTGGCAGAGACCCACCATAGTGAAGTAAAACGGGACGAGTGGTAAAATGTGGATAAAGTGCTACTATGTTTCCATGTTCAATCCTTCTGCCATGACATTCTAGATTTCCAGTTCGTTGGAGCAGGAAGTCGTGGAAACCGTGAAGGCGAACCCTGTAATGTGATTGTTGTCCGGTAACATCAGATTCCTTATAAAGCCGAGTTGGATCATGGTAAAGCTTCGTGCATCTATAAACTTTATATCTCGCTTATTAGTACCGGAAAATCTGTGCTTGAAATACACACAAGTTGAGCACCGCCTGGCCACATCAGTCCAAGACCAGAGGCTCTGATATCAGTAACATGCAGTGAGCATCGCCACCACCACCACCAAGGATATGACGGCCCTGATGACTGAAATATTAACGGCGAGAATTCCCACTTGCTGTGGTATCGATATCTGACCCCAGGAATCAAACAGCCTCGGACACACCAGTCTACATCGAAATCAACTGCAATGTCGCAACCTGTTCCCAACAAATACCTGGCAAGCTAATAGTCTGTTTTTGAATATTACTACAGAAGTGTCATCGTATATTCTGTGAGTTATTTTAACCCATTCTCAACACGAGTTTCTGCAATATGCCAAAGACTTGAGTTTGTTTGACGTTGAGAAGTGTGGGACCGGGAGCATTTATTGTAGCGACTTACACGAATTAGGTAAGGTACCTAGTAATCCGACGTTGGGGCAAAATTCTTGGCGCAGATCATCTGACACCGTGAAAGGGCAAGCGCGTCTCCCCCACCACTCTCCATCTCCACGCGTCGCCAGAAGTCAACATTGGACCTCATCGGGAGGCACACGACAACAGTTCGACACCGTGGTGCTGCAGCTTGAAAAGTTTGATCGACTGTCGAGTGAAGGCATCTGGGAATTATGTACGTATACCTTTGTTGGAATAGAAGGCTCAACTGACCATCATTGGCATTCAGGACGCTTTCCGGTGTAGTCGGGACACCAAGGCCCGACAAGGAGAACGCGCCGCCGCGCAGCAAATTTCCAACGCCTCAGTCTCTCGATAAGCTGGTCAAACCATTCAGATGTCCAGGGTCTGCGACACGCACGGTTGCCACGGATAAGCCTGCTCGCAAGCGCAGAAAGGTCGACTACAAGGGCGCAGATGGCGATGCCGACGCCGACAAGCCCTACACCAATGCTGACCGTTTGGCCCTGGCAAACCGCGACGCCAACAAATTTCCCGTATTCCAGCCCAAAGACAAGGGCACGGTGTTTCGGAAGGCCTTCTCTGTCCCCTTCATAAACAAAGACACTGCCGCATATAATCCTAACCGCCCACCTCCAACACTAGGTCTCCGGCAGGGTGCTGTATTCATTGCCAAGCCGCTGCATGACCCGTGTGACGAATTTGCCATTGTTCTCTACGATCCAACCGTGGACGATAAACCGAAAGAGCCGCCAAAAATCGAGGAGAAGAAGAAGAAGGATGCAGAGGCCGACGCTAATATTGACGCGCCTTTAGTCCACAAGAGTCTTGCCGAGATTCTAGGCATCAAGAAAAAGGTCGAAGGAGAGCACCCCCGGGTCCCGGTTGTCATCGACCCCAAACTTGCCAAGGTCCTTCGACCACATCAGATTGAAGGCGTCAAATTCATGTACAGATGCGTCACTGGCATGATCGACGAGAAGGCAAATGGGTGCATCATGGCTGATGAAATGGGTCTCGGCAAGACCCTGCAGTGCATCACTCTGCTCTGGACGCTCCTGAAGCAATCGCCGGATGCTGGAAAGAGTACGATTCAGAAAGCCATTGTTGCGTGTCCCTCGAGCTTGGTGAGGAACTGGGCAAACGAGCTGGTAAAGTGGCTAGGAGCAGACGCTGTCACGCCTTTCGCCATTGACGGCAAGGCTTCAAAAGAAGAGCTGACGCGTCAGCTTCGGCAATGGGCCATCGCTAGCGGTCGTGCTGTGACGCGACCTGTTATCATTGTCTCTTACGAGACCCTCCGCCTCAACGTCGAAGAGCTTAAGAACACTCAGATCGGACTGATGCTGTGCGACGAGGGTCATCGTCTCAAGAACGGAGACAGTCAGACGTTCAACGCCTTGAACAACCTCAATGTGTCGAGGCGCGTCATCCTGTCTGGCACCCCAATTCAGAATGATTTATCGGAATACTTTGCCCTCATCAGCTTCGCCAACCCGGATCTGCTCGGTACTCGCCTGGAATTCCGCAAGCGATTCGAGATCCCAATTCTCCGTGGCCGAGATGCGGATGCCTCCGAGAAGGATCGAGAACGTGGCGACGAGTGTCTCCGCGAGCTCCTTACCATTGTCAACAAGTTCATCATCAGACGCACAAACGACATTTTGTCCAAGTACCTTCCAGTCAAGTACGAACACGTCGTGTTCTGCAACCTGGCACCCTTCCAGCTGGATCTATACAACTATTTCATCACCTCCCCCGCCATCCAAGCCCTTCTCCGTGGCAAGGGCTCTCAGCCGCTCAAAGCCATCGGTATCCTCAAGAAACTCTGCAATCACCCCGATCTGCTCGATCTCGCGGCGGACCTGCCAGGGTCCGAGGACTGCTTCCCCGAGGACTACGTGCCCAAAGAATCCCGAGGCCGTGATCGCGACATCAAGCCGTGGTACAGCGGCAAAATGCAGGTCCTCGACCGCATGTTGGCCCGCATCCGCGCCGACACCAACGACAAGATCGTGCTCATCAGCAACTACACCTCCACGCTCGACCTGTTCGAGCGTCTCTGCCGCAACCGCCAGTACGGCTGCCTGCGCCTCGACGGCACGATGAACGTCAACAAGCGCCAGAAGCTGGTCGACAAGTTCAACGACCCCGACGGCGAAGAGTTTGTCTTTTTGCTCTCCAGCAAGGCTGGTGGCTGCGGTCTAAATCTGATCGGCGCCAACCGGCTCGTGCTTTTCGATCCGGACTGGAACCCGGCGGCCGACCAGCAGGCGCTCGCGCGCGTCTGGCGTGACGGCCAGAAGAAGGACTGTTTTGTTTATCGGTTCATCGCGACGGGGACCATTGAAGAAAAGATTTTCCAAAGGCAGAGCCACAAGCAATCTCTGAGTTCGTGCGTCGTCGATTCGGCCGAGGATGTTGAGCGCCATTTTAGCTTGGACAGCTTGAGGGAACTGTTCCAGTACCGTGGTGATACGCGAAGCGATACGCACGACACGTTCAAGTGTAAGCGTTGCCGGCCTGATGGGAGGCAGCATATCAAGGCGCAGGCGATGCTTTATGGAGACACGAGCACGTGGAACCATTTTGTTAATGAGGGGCTGAAGCCGATCCAGGATCATTTGCTGAGGCAGGAGTGTGGCCAGCCTGAGGTGAGCGCGGTGTTTCAGTACATTTCGCACTGAGACACCAGCTCTAGACTCCAGCTGTCTTTTCGATGGATGGGCTACGTGTCTATCTGTGTTGTTGATGTCTACCTAGGTAGACTGCCAGTGTATGCGGACATCTTGCTGGGGATAGAGTAGATAGACATATATGTTAGAGAGCGTGTGGTAGCATAGCTTTTGTGCATCAATTTTGGCGGCTGGTGGGAGTTCAATGGTGGTCATTAATGGGCGGTTGAGGAGTTTGTTCGTATGGCTATGATTTTCGGCATTGCGGACGGGAGAGAACAAATGGGGTCGGAATATATTTTGCTAAATGAGTTGCTGGTCAGGTTGACAGAAACGAAACGATTAGAAACAGATATAAACTAGGCAGGCACCGCAGTTGAGACGAAGTCATGCTTATGTTAATGTGAGGTGCTGTTCCTCGGCGATAACGATCATATTCTCCTATCAAGATGCTGTCCACAGATGACGTATCATTACATGTATGTCATAAATATATGTATATTCATATCTCAATCCGTCAAATATGCCCTGCCATTCTGTCTAACTCACAATGTTGTTACAATTCATCGATCTTATGCTTTTCCACCTCATCATCCAACCTCCTGCTCTTGGTATTGACGGCACTCGTCGACGCTTGCTGCTGCTGCTGCTGCTCCTTCCTCCTCCGGGCCGCCAGCTGCGCAATCTCTTCGTCGTATTCAGTCCACTCGGGCACCTGCCGTCGTGCACGATCCAGCTTCGGCTCCTTGGTCTGCGGATTATTGCACAGATCGATCGTGCGCGCCGTCCGCAGCGTCTCGTCGCTGCACCACGTCTCGCACCACAGCCACTCCTGCGGCAGGCTCTTGATGGGGATCTGGAACTGCATGTGGTTCGGCAGGTCCTGGTCCAGATTCGACAGCGATTGGGGGTCGGCCGAGAGCTGGTGGTACTGCTGCCTCAGACGGTCGCCCGCGGCCAGCTCGCGGAATCTCCTCAAGTCAACCACGTAGAGCGCCGAGATATGGTACGGCAAACCCTTCAGGTAGTTAGCCCAGTAGCCCGTCTTCCAGAAGCGGAAGCCCTCCATCTCGACGCGCGAGTCGCACATGGGAGTAAAGCCGTACGGCGCGCCCTCGAGGTCGAGTTTCACTAAATCGTACATGTCGGTGCGCACGATCTGGTCGGCGTCGACAAAGATGACCTTGTCGAGGGAGAGCGGAAAGAGAACGTCGAGAAACAGAATTTTGTAGCCCCAGATCTCGCGCTGCTTTTCCTTTTGCTGGCGCAGCCAGTGCGGCCACTTGTAGGTCACCATCTCGTACTTGAAGCCGTACTCGGCCGCCATGGTCGGGATGAAGTCCTTGAACGACGGCGAAAGAAACTGCTCGATGAACCAGAACTTGACCGTGTGCTTGGTGTGGCGCATCACGCTGACCATCATGATGTTGAGCATGCGCTCATACAGATGGCCGCTGGCGACCGAGAAGATGTTGATCTCGGCGTGCTCCGTGTCCGAGGCGGACTTTTTACCGCCCTTGCCGAGGATGCCTTCGGCGAACTTGATCCCGCGGTTGACGTAGTCCATCGGGCTGCCGGTCGCTACACCCGAGTTAGCCTCTTCGAGGACGTCTGCGTCCTCCATGCCCGGCTTGCGGACGAGACGCGGGTACAGCGTGGTGCCCTGGAAATCCATCAGGGCGATCTCGGTGGTCTCGTCGCCCGGGATGGGCGAATAGCCTTGCGCGCCGACACTATCGATTGAAAAGATGTCCGAGCTCCGGCCTTCTTTGAGATGGATGTTGTAGACGCCCGGATTGGCCTTGAACTGGAAGAAGCCGAGATTGGCCATGATAATGGTGTCGGCAAAGTGCGGGTCTTTCTCGGTCGCGAGCACGAGCTGCACTCCGCGGGGAGCGGCGCCGGCCGGAAATTCTCTCGAGTGACCTTCAATCAGAATGTTTTCAAGCTCGTAGATCGCTTCGATGTGCTCGGTGTTTCTCTTAGCTTTGATGTCTTTGATCCGGAGATTGTCCAAGTCATCAACCGAGACCTTGGACGAGACGAGCCATGCGGGTGGTACATCCATACCGGCAATTAGGAGCGTTTCGGATGGGACTCCGACAAAGTTCGCCGAAAGGGCCTTTACCTTGCCGTCCTTGTCAAATCTGGGCGCAGACTCGAGGACATAACGGTAGAAGCGCTTGACCGGGAGCTCCGATAGCTCAGCTCTTGGATTTAGGAATATCTGAAGGTGAACTCCCTCCAGGTCAGAAAGCACTTTCAGGACCGCGGACAACTTCTGGCCGGTCTCGCTGGCAGGGTTGATGACCGCGACCAGGAAAATCGTGGCAGTTGAGGCATCCCCGACTTGGAAGGAAGTGTAGGTTGAGTTCCAGCCGTTGTATGTTGTGGTCCTCGCGGACGACACGGAGTCAAAGATGTCCTGCGGAAGGTCCGAAACGCTTGAGAGAGCGGTAACCGATGTCAATTTGGCTGCGTCCAAGGGGCCGGACACCTTGTCGCCCAGCTTTAGGTCCTCAATTGCCCTGTAAACAGGAAGGATTCTGCTCGCACGTTCCAATTCAAGGAAGGTATCAAAATCTTCCTGCTTGAAATGATCGGCGGACACGATGGGACCGATGACTCTCCCGTTCAAGATTAGTGAGTTCTCGCCGGCCTTCAGTTTATTATCAGCGAGGAAACTGACCAGAGCTGCGTCATAACCAGAGTCAGCATCGGTCTGAACGCCTTCAAGGATTGTCTCCAGATCAAGAAGACGTTCAGCAGTAATGAGCCTCGTCTCTTTGCTCTTGACACGCTTGGTAAGGACGGAGGGAGACTGGGATACGTCCGCGGGATTGTGTATGATATCCAGACGAACCCCAGGGTTTGGGCGGCGGAACTGTAACGCGTAGAACAAAAGCTTCTGACCCTCGATGCTATCAAGATCGGTAACTATCGTCATGGCGGCCCAATCTTCCTTGGTCGATCCCTCGTCGGCCTCGATGACAGGCGCTTTGCTGAAGAGAGCCTGATGTTCGGTGTATACCTTGTTCACATTGAGAATGGTGCCATCTTGGGGATCCTCCGGGTAGAGAAGAGTGTTGCGTCGTGTGATTGCGTTTTCAAGGAAGTAGCCAGGAATATTAGTCTCGTCGTTGACCATCCCGAAATACGCAGCTTGCTGGACTTGCTGGAGATCGACCATGAGTTGCTGGTTCATGACTCGAAGCCAGTTCTCATCCCGGGGAATTGCAAAACCGTCAAAGAAGACTGGGGGAACATCGCCCTGCGCATGCAGACGCTCGGTCCAGTGTTTGGCAAGATGGATCTGCTTCTCGAGCTCTTCGGAAGTGAATATGTTCTTGAAGGGTAGAGCTGTGCGTTCTGGACGTAGTGTGCGGTCCTTGATCGCCTTTTCAAACATTGCTTCAACGGGTCTGGCAGTTTCTGACGCTTCGAGAGACTGTTCAAGATATGCGGACAGCGCCCCGAGGCCATAGTTCTCGAGTAAGTAGTACAAGACCTTTGCCTGATCAATCGCCTCTCCTGTTGGAGTAAGAGGCACCAAGCCAAACCGGACGGGCACGAGCCGCTTCATGAAGCCAAGCAACTGGTCAACAATGAGCTTCACATCCTCCGGCTTCGTAAAGTCGACAGGAACAACCAAGTTGAAGATATCTTTCCGAATCTGAGGCAGCGAGTGCCCAAATTGTTGTAGTAAAGCCCAGATAGACGGCGAAAAGGACGCATACCGCTTGTCTTTCTCGAGATTGTTGAGCCAGATAATGACGTGGCCCTCTTCAATCTTATCGCGCCAGTCAAACCTGCGCGGTTCATCACCAGAGGATTGCGCTGACGCCACCTCGACGTGACCAAGCAGGGAGACCGCTTGCTCTCCAGTCAGACCGAGGTCCAAAACACCGTTGATGAGCTTTCGCTCGGCTCTTAGCTTGTCCACCAGGCCAAAGGGCTGGATTTGCCTCTCGGTCAACTGGAGGCCATTTACCCACAAGATATTCGCGCCCTCTGCCGCCAATACTAGCCGGTTTGCTTCGTGCTCGGCTTCAAACTCCTTGGAAATATTATGTCGCCCTAGCGAGGTGGAGAATTTGGGGAAATCCTGAGTGAGTTTGAGCAAGGTGTCAAACGGCGAGTCGCTCTGCATGATAAACGAAGCGGCCTTCATGCCGAGTGGCGATAGCTCGGACTTTTCCAGAGGCTTAATGTCGCTGACGACCTCCTCGGTGTCCAGGATGACTTCTGAAGCCAAAACCTTTTGTGCATCATCAACAGATGCCTTGGCAGTGTCTTCAGCAGCATCTCTATCGTCAATGACAATATAGTCGGTTCTTTTCAGGGCGAGCTCGACTCCGTAGCCATTGACCGAAAGCGCCTCATCGGGGTGGGCCGGGCTCCTTTTATACCGCACTCGATATGTCGCTTCTCCTTTCCGCGCAAGTTCCATGGCCGCCTCGTGGTACTTCCCGAATACAGACGACATGATATCGGCGTAAAGCACCACGTCCTCCGGGCCGCTGCCAAACACCCGGTCAAAGGGCAGCGTGTGTTCTTGCGAATTACCGCTCACACTCCCATGCGCGGAGTCCAAAGCCGTGGTGCAATATTGCTTCCCGTGGCGAAGGAACCACTGTGCACACCCATCTTGGTCTGCAACTATTGACGGTTCCACGGTGGTGCTGTAGTATTGGTAGTGTGCTTCGACACGGGGAGCAGCAGATCGCAGAGCCAGTGCTAGCTTGAATGTCGACAGCGCTTCGGCGCTCATGTGTCCATCGCTGCCGAGGACCTCGAGGAAACTCTCGTAAAGTTCCTTATCCGATCTGGCATACGCAAAATGCCCACTGGCAATGCGGTCGAGGAGAGAAAAGTAGGCTGTCGTATTCTCGGAAGCGGCTGTCTCTCTGGATCTGCTGTGAGTCTCCCATTCTCGACTTGACATGGCTGAAGACGACTTACAAAAGCTCAACTAGGTAGGGGGGCGAAGGGAAAGCTGCCTTCAGCGCAACATTGACCGAGGGTGCCGCTTCAACCTGGAACGAGGGGAGCCATGCTACAGCGAGGACGGCGGCTGCGAGGCCCCACGGCAGCTGCGCAATTCGAATCATGGTCCCAACACTATTCCAAGACACGCATGTATTTCAAAGCGTTTCTTGTCGTGTCAAAATCCGCCAGCGGAGAAGGTAGGTAAGGTAGGCAGACGGAAGAGAGGGATGGAGGGGCGATATCCAAACGGGTATATCGTCAAAGGAGCATGGACATGGATGACATCCACCCCTGATATGCCACGGTGGCCGGGTGATATTCAAGACCACGACACACACCGGAAATTCGCGTTCTAAGCGGTAACTTCGTTAATATCTAGGCAATTAATTAGATATCTCGCCCATACTGAATTTGAGGACTCGCAGCTCCGGGGTTGGGGTGATGTCACGGAGGGCGGGTCCAGATGCACTACGGTGTCCTTTTACACGGGTCAAAAAGGTGTCGGCAGCTTCAGAGTTCGCGTTCATCAATTCGAGGTGGGGGTGGAATTGGATGGTTCAGGGGTTTGGGGGAAAGTGAACACATCGCAAAGAAAGCTTGACCAATCCGGACTAGCGCCCTTGGAGCTCTGTGGTGACAGCTCTCGCGGGGCGTGCACGCACTCGGAAAATTGAATGTGCGTTTTGGCCTGAGGCGCCCGGGCCACCGCAACGAGTCCACTCCACACCACGGGGACCGCAGGGGAGGCACCCACACTTTGAGATGCCACGCTTCCCTATCAATTGAGTGACGACCCGTGAAGAACACCAACTGGCCCCAAGTCGTCGTCTACGTCCCACTACCACCCTCACCGCCCCGAACACAGCGGTCGATCCTCACCTTCGATTGTAGTGAAAACACCGTCCTGGCTACCGCCGTCAACTTCTGCGCCTGGTGCTACCATTTCCCCCCTTTGGTGCCGGGAGCTTAGGCTTCGCTCCCTACCGCCAAGATGCAGGCCAACTCGGGAATGCTGACCAAGGTTCGTCTTTCCTGGCCTTTTCCCATACTGCACATCTCGCGGACTGCTGCTAATCCGCCTTATAGTTCGAATCCAAATCCTCGCGCGCAAAGGGAATCGCATTCCACCCGAAACGGTCAGCAGCTCCAGCTTCCCCGTCATTTCGTGGTGTCGACACTGACATAGACGTATTAGCCCATGGATCCTCGTCTCTCTCCACTCCTCGACCATCCAGCTATGGGATTACCGCATGGGCACCCTGATTGACCGATTCGAAGAGCACGATGGCCCCGTTCGAGGAGTCGACTTCCACAAGACTCAGCCCCTTTTCGTCTCGGGAGGTGATGATTATAAGATCAAGGTCTGGTCATATCAGACACGGAGGTGTCTGTTCACTCTGAACGGCCATTTGGATTATATACGAACTGTCTTCTTCCACCATGAGCTCCCTTGGATTGTTAGCGCCAGTGACGACCAGACCATCCGAATATGGAATTGGCAGAACCGCTCACTGCGTAAGCCAAACAACCTTGCTTCTACCTTGGCGATGTATACTGACGGGGGACAGTCTGCACTATGACGGGCCATAACCACTATGCCATGTGCGCCCAGTTCCATCCAAAGGAGGACCTAGTTGTTTCGGCTTCGCTCGACCAGTCAGTCCGTGTCTGGGATAGTATGTGCCCCTTACCAATGCGTCTCTCTAAGTTTAACAAGACCACTTCTGGGACCCATTGAGCTTGACCGATTAAAAAAGCACTGCGACTAACATGCTGCTTCAGTTTCGGGTCTGCGAAAGAAGCACTCTGCGCCGACCTCCATGAGTTTTGAGGATCAGGTTGCCCGTGCCAATGCCAACCAGACCGACATGTTCGGTAATACCGATGCTGTGGTCAAGTTCGTTCTCGAGGGGCACGATAGGGGCGTCAACTGGGTTGCTTTCCACCCTACAATGCCCTTGATTGTTTCTGCAGGAGACGATCGCCTAATTAAACTGTGGCGTATGAGCGAAACCAAGGCTGTACGTCTGACTTCCCGCTCCTTGCCATTGAATTTGCTAACCCCTTGATTTAGTGGGAGGTTGATACCTGCCGAGGACACTTTCAGAACGCGAGTGGCTGCTTGTTTCACCCGCACCAAGATCTTATCCTTTCTGCGGGTGAAGATAAGACCATCCGGGTGTGGGATCTGAACAAGCGGACCGCCGTCAATACCTTTAAGCGGGAGAACGACAGGTTTTGGGTTATTGCTGCGCACCCTGAGATCAACCTCTTTGCTGCAGGCCACGACAAGTACGGTACTGAAAAATTATCCCATTTTTGGACATCTGCTGACTTTAGCCCAACATAGTGGTGTAATGGTATTTAAGCTCGAGCGTGAGAGACCTGCGTCGGCTGTCTACCAGAACACACTCTTCTATATCACCAAAGAGAAGCATGTTCGGTCTTACGACTTCCAGAAGAACGTGGAGTCACCGACGCTGCTGTCTCTCAAGAAACTGGGGAGCCCTTGGGTTCCGCCGAGAACCCTGTCATACAACCCTGCCGAACGCTCTGTCTTGGTCACTTCCCCCAGTGATGGTGGCTCTTATGAGCTCATAAACCTTCCTCGTGATGGTTCGGGAGCCATTGAGCCTGCCGAATCTAAGCGTGGCCAGGGTAACTCGGCTGTCTTTGTCGCCCGTAACCGTTTCGCCATTCTCAATACTTCAGCCCAGACTGTCGATATCAAGGACCTCACAAACAACACCACGAGATCTTTCAAGCCACCTGTTGGGACAAGCGATATCTACTTTGGTGGCACCGGCAACCTGTTGATCATCACACCCACCGCTGTACACTTGTACGACATTCAGCAGAAGAAGAGCACTGCGGAGCTGGCGGTAACTGGTGTCAAGTACGTTGTGTGGTCCAACGATGGTCTATATGCTGCGCTCCTCAGCAAGCACAATGTGACAATCGTGACCAAAACTCTGGAACAAGTCAGCACCCTCCATGAGACCATCCGGATCAAGAGCGCCACATGGGATGATGCGGGAGTTCTGTTATACTCGACCCTGAACCATGTGAAGTATACCCTCCTCAATGGAGACAATGGAATTGTCCGCACTTTGGATCAGACAGTGTATCTTGTTCGCGTTAAGGGCCGCAATGTCTACTGCCTTGACCGTTCGGCAAAGCCCAAGATCTTGCACATTGATCCTACCGAATACCGCTTCAAGCTTGCTCTTGTCAAGCGCAATTACGAAGAAATGCTTCACATTATCCAGAATTCGAGTCTTGTTGGGCAGTCGATCATCTCATACTTGCAAAAGAAGGGATATCCCGAGATTGCGCTCCAGTTCGTCCAAGATCCCACGACACGGTTTGAGCTTGCGATTGAATGCGGAAACCTCGAAGTTGCTGTGGAGATGGCCAAGCAGCTAGACCGACCAAAGCTGTGGACAAGACTGAGCACGGAGGCTCTTGCTCATGGAAACCACTCTGTTGTCGAGATGTGCTACCAGAAGCTCAAGAACTTCGACAAGCTTTCATTCCTTTATCTCACCACCGGTGACAGCGCCAAGCTGGCAAGGATGGCGAAGATTGCCGAACACCGCGGAGACTTCACCTCGAGATTTCAGAATAACCTTTATATCGGTGATGTCGAAGACAGAATCCAGATGTTCAAGGAGATTGATTTATGTAAGTCAACCCTTGTCACATCATGCAACACAGCTGACTGACACCCGCAGATCCCTTGGCGTACATGACGGCAAAGTCGCACGGCATGGAAGAAGAATGCCAGTCAATCCTCGAGGCGACTGGTCTTACTGAAGAGCAACTCAATATGCCTCAGCTGGGCGAGCCCCTTGCGCCACCTAAGCCGATTGTACCAACATATCAAGCAAACTGGCCCACGAAAGCCACGTCTACGTCATTCTTCGAGAAGGCACTTCTTGGTCAGGTCGAAGGCCTCTCATTAGAGGATGAGCCATCGGCGGCCAACGGATTGGGGTTGGAAGATGCCGGCGAAGATGACGTTGCCGCCAAGCGGAATGGAACCCTAGTAGAAGCGGATGATGAGGATGCCGCCGGCTGGGATATGGGTGACGATATTGTCCCGGAAGTAGAGGAAGGCTTCGTTAACGTCGAGAGCGCTGAGACTGGAGGGGCGGGTAGCAGCGAAGCAGATCTATGGGCTCGTAACTCACCACTGGCGGTTGACCACGTTGCGGGCGGTTCTTTTGAGACGGCGATGCAGCTACTCAATCGGCAGGTCGGCGCGGTAAACTTTGCTCCCCTGAAACCACGCTTCCTCGAGGTTTACCAAGCGTCCAAGACATATCTCCCTGCAGCGGCTGGTTTACCGCCTCTGGTCAACTATGTTCGTCGGAACATCGAAGAGTCGGATCCGAGGAAGGTCCTTCCTATTATTCCCAGGGATTTGGAATACCTAGCTGCCAACGATTTACAACGTGGCTACGACTGTATGAAGGCGAACAGGCTTGAAGAGGGACTGGCGATCTTCAAGGGCATTCTGCACGCCGTCCTTATCAACGCTGTTGGCAGTGACAGTGAAGTGGAAGAGGCCAAAAAACTGATCACCTCCGCGGGCGAGTACGCGGTTGCAATGGCTATCGAGCTTGGCCGCAGGCAACTCGGCACACAGGACGTGGTCAACCAGAACCCGCAACTCCTGAAACGGAGCCTAGAGCTTTCTGCGTACTTCACGATCCCGAAGATCGGTGTACCGCATCGCCAGCTGACGCTGCTGAGCGCCATGAGCCAAGCTATGCGAGCCAAGAACTACAATTTGGCGTTGAGCTTTGCAAACAGGATATTGGCGAATGGAGGATCAGCTAAGATCATGGAGAATGTAAGTGGTTTGAAGCAACCCCCCGAGAACAAGCGATCCCCTGCCAAAGACTAAAGACTGACCCAACATTCACAGGCCAAGAAGACAAAGGCTACATGCGAGCGCAACCCCCATGACGCGGTCGAGATTGAGTTTGATCAGTTTGCAGAGTTTGACATTTGTGCTGCCAGCCATACCCCGATCTACACGGGCACAGCATACGAGGAGTGTGCGTTTGACGGCTCTAAGTATCTGCCGAAGTATAAGGGCACGGTGTGTGCTGTTTGTGAGGTTTGTGAGGTTGGCAAGCACGGAAGCGGGCTGAAGTTGTTTGCGTAAGGAAGGTATGTTGTAATGATGAAGCTCAGCTCGTTTAGGACTGGGACGGACCGCGAAAAGGAACTTATGGGCGGACAAATTCACATGTGGGAAAAGTCAAAAGAAGTTCTAGAATAACACAAGGTAGCTGGCATATGCGCGAGACAAGACCAGGGCGCATGTGTGAATTGTGGGGGTGTTATTTTCAATTTATAGTAGTAACTGGAGCCAACTTGCTGTTGTTTTGTCGTTTGCTTGGATGAGATTCGTTCAAAAGTTCATGTGAATAGGCATCCCGGGAACCCTGTATGAGGGCGGGTACTGGAATCACGCCAGTAAGTAACCTTTAGGTTTATCTACCTTGTATGCGATATTTACCAGTACAAATAACAGGTCCAGAGTTTTGTTTCGTCTGAATTTGCTGCTTAAATCCACCCACTCACTCATCCATTTCCCTTTCCCTCACCATCTCCCTTTGCCTCCGTCTCTAAAGCCGCAGCCCATCCCATTCAATTACTTTTATACTTACTAACTCTACACAATCGTCTCGAGCTCGCGCGCATACCCCAAAGCATTGTTGATAATCATTTTGCTAAACTCTTGCGCCTGCTCGTCCCCTCCCTCAACCTCTCCGGCAGAAGCAGCAGCAGCACCGGCTGCGGCGCTGGAAGTAGACGGGAAGATGATGTGGCCGTCCTTGATAGTCCAGTTGCGGCTGCGGGCGAACTCGACGACGGCACCTTCCGAATCGAGGAAGAGGAGGGATTTGGTTGACGAGAGCGGGAGGGATGGGTAGGCGCGCTCGGAGCTGCTGGCGATTTCGGAGCGGATTTGAGATGTGAGGATCTATTTGGTTCGGTCAATTAGTTATGTGGATGTAAAAAGAGGTGGGGTGGAGATAATTTACCTCGGAAAAGACGCTATACTCCTCGCAAGGTACCTCACCCTTCTTCATGGCCTTCCAGACGCGGTCGTAGCTACCCTCCATCAGCCACCTCTCCAGGCAGATGGGGTAGCCGAGGTAGGGGTCGGTCTCGATGTCGACGCTGCCGCCTGCACCCTCACGCGTCGTAAGGGCTTCGAGCTCGCTGTGGAACTCGGCGTACCGCGCTTGTGTTAGGAGGAGGAGCAGATACAGGCCTGTGACCTTGTTGCGCTCGGCGACGTTGGGGTCAAGCACGGAGCTTGGGAGTTCGTAGTAGCCCGACAGCTGGGAGACGTAGCGTGTGAAGGCCTCGGGGTTCTTGGCGCGAATTGAAGCCAGCGCTCCTTGCTCGTAGGTCTCGCGGGCGAGGAAGAGGAGGGTTGGGTTGGTCGTCGAGGTTGGGGTCAATGCGTTGAGCTGGAGGAGGAGGAGTTTGGCTTTGGAGAGGAGGGACGCGGCGTCGGCGTAGCTGAGAGTTGAGCCCTGCGACTTGAGCTGGGTGAGAACTTGCGTGAGCTGTCGTTCTGCCATTTTGAGGTTG
The DNA here is from genome assembly GCA_033439685.1 of Apodospora peruviana. Lineage (NCBI taxonomy): Eukaryota > Fungi > Ascomycota > Sordariomycetes > Sordariales > Lasiosphaeriaceae > Apodospora > Apodospora peruviana. Next base: position 2,201,532 of record JAUEDM010000007.1, read on the forward strand.
TGTGTATGTTGTGTGTGCGGTATTGATGTGGGTTGTCGTTGTTGATTGAGTTCAGGGACGTCCGTCGTCGTATGGCTGTGACGGCTGCTCGCCTCGCCGCAGTGAACAGGGCTCGACTTGGGCGGTGATATAAGGGAGTTTGCAAGTGTGGTAATTGAGTCAATATTCGTGTTTATAGTTGCACCATGGGTTGTGATTTGCGCTATGGAAATGTGTGGATGTTTTCTGGTTTGGGGATCGAGGCGCCGGACATTGATTGCGCTTTGGTGAATGGTGAGGCTATCCAAACCCAGCTCGCCAGGCTGAAAGGGTGACGTCCACTCAGCAAGCTGTGTGGCTGCCAGGTGCCACTTCTCGGACCGACAGCTGGCAGCAAGGTACAGAGATCTCGAGTGCCGAAGCTCGTAAGCTCCCCAGTGAGCCCCCACGTACGACAGACGGGGTCACTCCTGGCGGCAAGTGGGTGCTTCCATCGCGCTTCTCTTCAGATGATTTTCCTTATTCCCCTGGGATCTGTTTCGAACTTTCGACTTCCATTTCCAGAACGTGCCTCTTTCACAGCTGCATTTTCATAATAACCAGATCGCAATTCTCGGCAACTCAGCTTGACGCCTCATTGTGATCAAAGTCATGTAATCTATGGACAGGTACAGGAGTTAAAGAGCACCGCCGATTCTCCCACCAGTGCACTCCATCAGGAATGGAGTGCGAGGGAGTGGTTTCCGCCCGTTCCTCGCCCTGTAATTCACACCAAGACAGATCAAACGACGAAAAAATAGCCCCGAGTTGTCTGCGAAGCGGTCTAACATGCGGAGATATGAAGTGGCGCAGAAAGAGACCAAACCTCTTTGACAGATTACAGGAGCATTAAACGGCGGGTTGGTGTTGTTGGTGCCCAATCTTCTGAGAACCAAAATTCCAGAATAAGCTGCCTACCATGAAAGCAACCAAGGTACCATCCTATAGCCCCAAGGAACATACATTCGGACAAGGGACAACGCAGCAGATCGACCGGGCATTTCATCCCTTTGATGATCTTGGAAAGAAATGAAGCCTCTAACCGGACACTCCCGTCTTTGCCGCCCTGGAAATAGCAGCTCCAACGGTAGCAGGGAAACGCAGGGGTAACACCATCATCTACATAGAATACCCCGTAGCTGAAAGCATAAATGAACATGGAAACCAGTTTGATGTGGCTGAGTTTTGCCGCCACTGCATTCCCAACCTGATAGACCGGCAGACAAACAGCCTACGAAGCACGAATACATTCGTGGACGTTGCCAAGTTGGCTTAGAGCGAGGCATACTTGGCCTCTAATTCCGCATGCTGGACTCGAAGAAGCCCGACCTGAATACCAGCAAGCAGCATTCCGCGGTGCCCTTGTGCGAGGGTCAACTGACCGCGTGTGCGCGTGCTGTCGATAGCTTCTGTGTGCTATGTAGCTTTGGTAGCTCAGTAAAAGCTATAAGAGACCAAGTTGTCGCTGCTTCGGTCGGTATCCTGAGAACACGGGAGCTCGCCGTGATCTCCAAGATTACGATTTCGCTTCGCCTCACAGTCGTTCGCATCTGGCGCTCGCCATCAACGTGCTTTAACCCCTACCTTGACCACATCGCACGCGCCAGGGGACATGGAAAACGTGAAGGATCTCCATCCAAACCTGAGGCCCGGCCGAAACCCTGCGACCAACGAGCTTTCCCTCGTGCCTGGCTTTGCTTTGTCTGAACCCGACCTGCTGTGGGTTTAATAACGGCGAGTAACACTGCATAGGGGGGCTGTCGCTGTTGTGCTCGTTCCTCCAATCTTCACCGATGATGCAGACGAAAACCTACGTACAATAGGTCGGAGATTCTGTCGTCGAGAATGCCTCAAGGTTCCCCGGCAATCCCCGCAAACCTCGCTGCATACGCCATCCCATCTGCCAGGAAACAAAAACCGCTAGTACTGTCGCCCAGAGTCCCTGACATGCGCCTGATGCGCCCGACAAGATGACGTCCTGGAACAGCCCGCCAGTATATCTCCAGCAGCCCTCAAGCGCCGCTGTTAGTCAGTTCGGAAGGGACGTTGCAGGCCACCCGTCAGCAAGCTCAAATGGCGCAGACAACGCCTCCCCTTTGTCAGGTACGTGAGAACTTCCTTTTGGAGCGATGATTTTGTGGCTCTGTGCGTGTCTTGCATGTCGAATGTCCTGAGGCGTCTTGGATGCGGTGGTTTGTTCACGGGTTCGTTGCATCGCTCAAAAAACCAAAGGCAGACAGACCCCGGCCCCATCGTCGCGGGGTCTGGCTGTGGATAGCGAGGGGCGCCCTCGACACCTCCGGGATCTCATCAGCTTCCCGCAACCGGACCAACATCAGAACCGACAGAGCACAAAGGTCAGCTGCTGGGGCGCGATCTTCAACTGGCATTATTAGCTCCATGATTTCCACGACAACCTAGAATACTGGACCATTTCCCTAGAATTTACCGCAACACCTAAATATCCCTGGATCCGAGCAACCAAAGATCCTGGTTCCATTTCGGGCTGCGCCAACCGGCCTCTGCCCGTTTCTCCATTTCGTCATCCTCGAAACAAAACCCCGCGACCTGGGCCTGATACAAGCAAATCGAAGTAGGCCAACGAGACTTTATTTGTACAGCCCACTCGACCTCGATGACAGTTGCCGATCCCTCCGAGAAAACAGCGAGTCGTATTCTCTGAAAGCTCCCTCCTGGCCGGCGCAATACATCCACTAAACACTATCAATCGCTTTCTCGCGAAAATTCTAAGGACAAAGCAACCACGGCAATCCCCTCTTGGCGCCTCTCTTGGACATCGCTTTCCCCTCCACCTCTCCCATCGCCACGGCCAGGACTAGGACGAGGGACCCGGATTAACCAAGAACAAGGACCAGGACTTGTCAAGAACCGCAGAGAGTGGAGAGGACACGTTTTTAGCTACATTGCAGTGTAGGCCGTCAGATTGGGCACTTGACGCATTTCAAGCTGACCGTTCATCCTGGGACTCTATTTATGCAGGATCGGGTCAGCCACCAAGCACCAAATCAGCAGTCGACATGCCGCGACTCGGCGCAACCTTCGTGCCTGGGGGTTACGATGACTACTACATGCCCGAAGTCATTGCCCCGGCGCCTCAGAGGTGAGTTATCAATTTTATTGCTTTGCAAGTTTCACCGGGACATTCATCTGTCGATACGACTTGCGCTGGAGCGACAGCGACTTCGTGGGAACGAGGCTTAGCTCGGCGAGCTGACGCCTCAGCTGAGAGCGAGCGCGAGGGGCTAATCGATTCATACATAGGGTAATGCCCGAGGTGCCCCAGAACATGCAAGAGGACCTACAACGTATGGAACTCGAAGCGCGATCGGTCGAACCCAGAAGGACGGATACCAATCCGGCATCCTGGTCTCCGACCGGCGCGCAGTTTACACAGAATACCCGTACCGAAGAAACCGACAGGTCGTAAGTTCCAGCGAGGAAATGCGGAGGCCGCTCAGATTGAGGATGAACTTGCTGACGACGCAAACCAACAAATAGTTTCAAGCCCTTTCAGAGCAGTGGCGCCGGCCAGACGACTATGGATTCACCTTCGTTCTCCCCTTTCCCCAAGGTTAAGGGAGAAAACATCCCACCGAGCGACGAGGAAAAAGAGGAGATCCTGCTACAGGCCCGCGACCTAGTCCTGCATTCCAATAATGTTTCGATGCAGGTGACCTGGGCCAGAGACGCCCTGATATGGGTTGAGGTGGCTGCAGAGGCGCGCGCGATAGAGTGGAAACGGGATGGGAAAGTGCGGGATCGGCCCTCGACGCCCAAAATACAACACGACCTACGAGTGGACGCCGTCAACATTATCGACTACCTAGCGGGCCAAGACCACCCTGAGGCATGCTTTATGAAAGGAAAGTGGCTCGAGTTTGGAAAGTTTGGATATCGGGAGAACAAGAGGGAGGCGTACTCCTGGTACAAGAAGTCGGCCGAGCATGGCTGTGGGCGTGCTGAATACCGGATGGGCATGCTTTACGAGAACTCGAACGACATTGTCAACGCCATCAAACATTACACTCTTGGTGTTAAGCTGAAGGACTCTGCTTCCAACTATCGCCTAGGCATGATGCATCTCATGGGACAACACGGCCACCAGAAGGATGTTTTGCAGGGACTCGCCATGATCCACGACGCAGCGGACACTGCTGATGAGGACGCGCCCCAAGGCTCATACGTTTATGGAATGCTCATTGCTCGTGAGCTGCCCGATATCGAAATTCCGGATGGGTACTTGCCGCTCGACATCTCGGCCGCCCGGCAGTACATCGAGAAGTCGGCCTATCTGGGCTTTGCTAAAGCACAGCTGAAGATGGGCCAGGCATACGAACTCAGCCAGCTTGGCTGCGACTTCAACCCGGCATATTCCCTTCATTACTACGGCCTTGCTGCTCGTCAAGGGCAGCCCGAGGCAGCATTAGGCGTTAGTCGCTGGTTTCTTTTTGGATTTGAAAACCAATTTGCGAAGAACGAGCAACTCGCTTTTAAGTATGCGCAAGACGCCGCCAACGCTGGCCTCGCCACGGGAGAGTTTGCCATGGGATATTATTATGAAATAGGCATTCATGTCCAAAAAGACATCCGAGCAGCGCGGAAATGGTATGATTTGGCCGCCGAGCACGGGAACCAAGATGCAAAGGGGAGAATCGAGTCTTTACGGCAGTCTAAGACACTGACGAAGCAAGATCACGAAACGACAACCCTGACTCGCATCAAGTCGCAGCACGGGTCACAGCGAGGCGCAAGGCCTGAGCGCTTCACGAGACCAAACGACGTCCTACCAACTCTGAGCGAGTCGAGTCCAGCCACCCCGGTCGGTGCAAGACCTCCTGTCCCCGGAAAATCACAGCCATCGCCACCACGGCACCAGCCAACAATCTCCCAGGACAGTATTGAGTTCCCTGATCCTTCGCGCCACAATACTATGAACTCCAGGCCGCCCGCCTTCACCGTTAATCTAAATCCAAATATCGCTCCACGGCCCAAATCCACGGCACCCTACCCGGAGGAAGACAGGCCGCCACCGCTCACCATCAGACCGAAGTCTACGGCGCCGTATCCTGATGACGACATGACTCACCAAAGACCTCCGTTGTCGCCACATTATAATTCCGGCATCCGACCCTCCTCGAGCGCCGGGCCGCAAGCCGATCGGCCTCTGAGTGCCTTCGGTATTCGTCCATTAGCAGGAAATGCTGGTCCCCGAACAGCCAGTCCGCAAGGTCGGCTGCAGCCGCAGGCGCCTTCGAATTATAGACAACCCAGCCCTGGGGCTCCCAGGCAGGACTTGAGGCCGGAAAGCGCGCACTGGCAGCCGCAAATACCGAACTCGGCACCCCAGAGGCTAGGGGCAGCTAGTGCTGGGCCTGGTTATACCGTGCCGGCGGGCACAGCTCCAGTTGGGGACCCCACCCGGACACGGCTACACAAGACAAACCCCAACCTCGATAAACCTCAACCTGTTCCTCAGCAAGGTCAGCCGGCCGGTCAATACCAGCCGGTCTCACAGCCGAACCTTGGTGGCGGCAGTGGTGCTCAGCCTGGTCGAGACTATGGCCCGCGGGTTAGCAGTCGTCCTGTTAGTGATACTTACGACCGCTACGGCACCGGTCCTCTGCCTGCTCAGCCAGCAGGTGGCAGGCTGCCATCCCTTGCCACGAATGGTGGTGGTCGTCCAGAGAGGCTAGACAGTTTACCGAATCCTGGCCACGCGAGATTGCCGTCCCTGGGAGGCGCACCTTTGAAGACGCGGCCAGCTCAGGTTGACCTCAGCATGTCTGGTGGTCGGTCGAGTGCGCCTCCGGCACAGAGCGGCCCGGGCGGCCGACCAAGCCCGGGAGGTCCAGGAGGCGGCTCCGCGCCCAGTTTCGGTACCAATAGTCCTGCTCCTAGCGTTGCTAGCACGACGAAACTGCCTGGACATGGCGGCCCCGCCCGTCCTGGGGCGAAACCGACGTCGTCTGCGTCGACGTCTGATCACCCTGATGGAAAGACGATTGGGAATGGGCCGGCGACGTTTGAGGAGATGGGGATTCCTCAGGGTAAAAATGATAGTGATTGCGTGAGTATTTTTTTTGTCCCTTGGGATTTGGTCGAAACTTTTGGTTGCTAACTGTTCTTTCTTAGGTTGTCATGTAAGGGACACGATTTAGCTGTAGGTGACATTTCAGCGAAGAGGTACGTAGTGTGGGTCCGTGATATCCAGCGTGGCGGTCTGGCTCGGCAGCAACCAACCCAAACAAAGCTGCCGATCATAGTTTCAAAGGATACTTGTTTCGGTGTTCGGGTTGCCATGGTGGTGGTGGTTGGTGTGAATATGTAGATAATTTATGTGGCAGGGGTCTAACATGACTGGCTTTTGAGCAAAGGAAATGACTCCTTATTAGATGCCTTATCTTTCTCATGATATACTTGGGACTATACTAGGAGGTCGAGTGGTGCATGCAGGCGTCATTTGGGGCTACAGGTTCGTGATGTGTGACTGGGGAAGGAGAAAGTAGGTAGGGAGGGAAATGGGCATATGTGTTTATGACTTTATGAGCAGATTATATAGGTACCTAGGTAGGTGTACTGTACGGGTATAGATACATGTATCTCGCTGGTAGATGTCTACTTAAGACTTAATATATGTATCATGGAAACTTCCGAAGTGGTAATTTGGTCCTGGATCATTGTAAGTTCTATCCCATGTGCTGCTTCCCTACTTCCTTGGAGAATGTGACTTTAGCTATGACTTGTAAGATGATATGTTAGATGATGATTAACACATATAACCAGTCTCTTCTGTCCATCCGGGTAAGCTTCTCAGGGGGTTGAGAGTTTGAATTAAGTAGAAAATTTAAGAGAGAGAAGCCCGAGCTAGTACAAGTCTGAGATTCTGGATCAACTCTACAGTCTTATATACAATACTTGGTAATCAAAACAGACCATAATATCGACGTCCCGTTCAAGTCTCGTCGGCTTTATATCAAGATGGATACGGTCGAAGGCCATCTTATCTTGCCATATTGACCTCAACAAATGCCGGAGCCGCGGCGTTGGTGCGGGGGTGTTTGCGAACCTCCATGCGGGGTCCAGTGTCGAGTCCGAGTATTATCTCCCGTCTTTTGCTGCGAGGTTCGACGGAGAAGGTATGCCGAGCATGTTGTACTACCTACTCTGAGTACTTAAACCCATGAGTATACACTATAGTGGACTGCTGCAAGTCATGCGCCGTAGAATCCTATCTAGTCCTTCTCTGGGTCGGTTTCCAACTCAGCCCCTATCCCTTTTGCCCTCCTTTGTTTTCTTTCTTCCCAATCCAGGCAGTCTCACTACCTTATCAGTCCGGCATTCTCAAAATTAGCGGAAATAGTGTAGTTCGCGCACTATCGCCTGCACTGGCGGGTATAAATACCGGTTGAACTTGACTTAACAAAAAATACCAGACAGCAACTCTTCGACGTAAAGCCGCAGCATATCACCTCCACAACTTACTAGGTAGTCACAATGTCCTCTCCGGCAACCAGAACTCGCAAGTCCGCCATCGTGACGGGCGGTGCCAGCGGCATAGGCCTGGCCATGAGCCGCCATTTTGCCTCGCAGGGTCACCGGGTCGCCATCCTGGACGTCGACACAAACTCCGGCCCGCAAATCGCTGCCTATGTGGCAGCCGAGTACCCCTATTCGACCGTCTCGTTCAAAAAGTGCGACGTCACGTCATGGGACGAACAAGCGGCCGTGTTTAAGGAGGTGTACGAGGAACATGGCGGCCGACTTGAAATCGTCATGGCCAATGCAGGGGTATCAGAGCAAGGGGCCACAACGGCGGTACACCTGGATGAGGACAGCCCCTCACCACCGCGTCTGACTGTTTTGAATATCAATCTCATTGGGACTATTTACAGTGAGTGTCGCCTACCAATAAACCATTGGCGTCTGTGCTAAGTAAAATTTAGCTGTGAAACTTGCCCTTCACTATATGAGCAAGAACAAGCCTGGTGAGGCCCCAGGCTCAAAGGGTGGCTCGATCATCTGCACGGCGTCCAATGCTGGGCTGTACCCGTTCCCTGTTGCCCCTTTATACGGAGTCTCCAAAGCCGGTGTCATCAACCTCGTCCAGTCACTGCCGAAGCTCATCTCGAAATCAAATATCCGGATCAACGCACTGGCTCCGGCTGTGCTGGGTGTGTAAACTCCGCTCTCTGCTCTTTGTTTTTAAGAACTGACTATCTGTGCCTGAAACTCCAGACACAAATATCGCACCGGACAAGTCACTGTTTGCCAACATGGTTGTGACGCCCATGTCGACTCTCATCCGGGGTGTTTCCGAATTTATCGACAACCCGAGCGTAACTGGAGCGGTGGCTGAGATCCATGGCGATAATGTCACGATTCGGCCTCCTCACGAGTATGTTGATGAGGATACGGAGAAGAATATGAATGAGTTTTGGCGCTTGGGGTATGCGTGATGACTTGAGACACATTGTTAGCGTTAAGTCAGTTGGTAAGGAAACTTGAGACATTGTTTGGATTGTATCTTAGCAAAACTCTCGTGGGGTATATTTCAAACGCTCTCAGTGATATCAGGGCCAGTGCCAGTTTATAGAGATACATGATGTAGTGGGTTTCAATAGAGGAGATGTATTGATACACGCACCATGATGCCTGATAAAGTTCCGTGACGAGTGTCCGAATACCTGCAGCTACACCAAACTGTACCCAATAACAATCTCGTTTTCAAAACTTGACAATGAATGCAATGGGAACACTAAGTTTAAATTTCCGGAAGAGACCACCCGAGCTTAACCGACCAACAAAAGCAGGCAGGCTAGCTTGCACAGCAGCGATGATCTTAGCATCAAATATCTCTTGGACTCTCATCTGTCCAGGGACTCCGGTACTGTATCTTCCATCGTCGGTGGCTGTCGTATGTACCAGCTCCTCAGGCCGCTCGCACCTTAAGTCAAAAACCGTCAATCAGCAACTCGCGGGGCATGCAGTGATAGTCAAGACGGACGTAATACCTCCCATTTCCTCAGTTCTTTTCCATTGCCACTCAGGAGGTGGTCTTCGCACACGTCGCAGCAGGGTTCCCACCCACAAGTCCCGTCGAAACAGCACCCCGGACACATGGCACCGACGGCGCACGTAACAGGTGCGATCGGGTGCTCGGTATTACTCTCCTTGACTGGGGATGCTCCGGCAATTCCAACAGCAGCGGCAGCGAGGAGGAAGAGCTGTGTTGGCTTCATGGTCGTTTTGGTCGCCTACAATGTATAATTGCCGAGGGAATAGTCCTGATCACGGAGAGAAAAAAGGTAGGTAATTAGGTCGCGAGTTCAACGCTGAAAACCGCTCGAGAAGCAACCACAGAAAAGCATGGAATCAAGAAATATGGGCGACTTTTTGAGTTACTATATACGCGTATCTGGGCATTATATTGAACTGGTTCAAGACTTCTCGAGAGTAGATAGATAAGGATCAATAAATCGTCACAACACAAGAACCAATTGCCGCTGCCCAATTCCTTTGAGCTACCTTAGCCATTATCACGACTTTTTAGCTGGCGATAGTCCTCACGCGATACCGAGTCTGGGAATACCTGCCACCCCGATAGTGCCTAGCACTTGCTAGATTTGGCCCCAGGGTTTCATCGTCTCGATTTCTTACCCTCCCTCATCAAGGGGACTATTGATCTTATCAGAGATGGGATGCATAGTAGTAGTACAGAATCGGATGATCAGAGCTGGTAGGGGCAGGTAAACTGCAAGAGTCTTGGTGGCTGACACCTATCTTGCTGTACGCATTTCCAGCCATAAATAAACCCTAATTGTGAAATCCAAAGTGGTCTCCAAATGCGAAGAAGCCAAACATATCTAGGCACGTGCTAGCATTTAAATGTATTTTTGGTACAACGACACGCAGGTATTCAAAGAACTCAAGGTGCCCAGGTAGGTACCTTAATTACCGGGCTAGTATAAGTAGACTCTGCGAAAGTGGGTTGTCAAAGTATGAACGGACGGGACGGGCCAGTCCGAATTTACAGAACCTACGTCCGAGTTCAAAGATGAACGGGGCAACCGTGCCGTTGCGGAACTGTCAAAGGGAAACACCGGGGCGGCGGCGTGGGAGTGGGCCCGAACTCGTTGACAGTCACAGGCCCGGGTCGTTTGGGCATCTTTGTCGTACATACCTTACCATACTAGGCTGTTTCACCATTTGCGGGACACAGGTCAAGAGGCGATGATGCTTAACTTGCTACGGTTTACAGTACCTTAGTTCTGTAGTGCCATTGCTGCACTGGTAGGGGGTTGCAGTAGGTTGTTCGTTATGCCTTCCGAGGAGAGCTGCAGTAGCAGGCAGCTGTGTGCGGGACCGCCGCACGTCTGCATCGGAGTGAACCATTCATTGATCTTTACCTACGGGTTATTTGTTTACGAATATTGTTGATGAATCACGACCGCGAACAATGGATCGCATCCATTCATTCAGGGGTCCTCCGATTGGCGGTGAGAAGAGGGAAATCTGATGGACACGTGAGGTACAAACAAATCCTTCAGCTGGTTCGATCTGCGGGCAACATCGGATACAGGGCCAGAGAACTGTTGGATTGCGGCGTCAAGAAGGAATACGTTGATAGGGCTCCAAGGGGCTTCGGGCAAAAAACAACCATGGTTCTGTGACGTGATGTGATATGAAAGCCACGACGGGCGGTCCATGGCTGAGCGTCCGGAGCGAACCGAGGCCGCGTGAGAAGCAAAGAGGATACGTACCTAGAATGGTGGCGTCCAGATGTTCTTCACACCATTCTGCCTGCTGTAAACCCCATCCAGGTGTGTTGTTCGCATTGACGGGGGAGGCACCCGAGGCACCGCAGTTAACAAACATTCCTAGATTGTCGAGGTTGGAGTGGTCGGAAAGGCCACATCTGGTGAGAAAGCATCTGGATCCGCGGCAGGCCCTCACTGCCCTGTCTGACACGCGATCCGAGGTGGGACCGTGGGGTCGGGAGGAGGGGTGCTACGCCGTGCACGCGTGGAAAAGGGGTGCGACTTCTCAACCAAGGACTGCAAGGCTACCTAGGTACCTGACGGAAACCGGACAGCATTGATCAGTGTTGTTTTGCTACCCCGAATGTTTCCAGGCTCATTGATGCTATGATTGTAGGTGATTGGCTTCTTTTGTTGATGGACGCGTGGGAGTAGCGAGATAACGATCGAGGAAACCTGGAAGTTTGGAACTAAATCTCTGGGAGACCGGAATGATGGGATCCACTTGGACTTCCAGAAAAAATACCCGTATCCGGGCCGGAGCCTGGAGGAAGGTGGGAATAGAGATGGCCTTCAGTTGGCCTCTTGGTGAAAGTCATGTTTGCGCACGAACCCTTTTTCTTGCTCAACCGCTCGTCGTTTCATGACACCGTCTTTCTCTAATCCGTATCGCATGGGACAAGCACGGACATTGCTACATTTCCACTTGGTTCGTCAGTGAGGTAATATAAACTTGCAAAAAGAAAAGGAGAAAACGGCCCGGCAACAGACAGGAACCATCGTGATCCAGTGACGCATCTTGCGGGGCCGAATTGCTTTTCCGAGGCTGCGAGAGCTGCGGGAGCTCCAAGAAATGCAGAAAGAAAGGGGAGTCGTTGCTTTTTGCGCCGGACCTGCAGACGAACGGACCACCAAGACCAACACTGCACACTTCTCCGCTTTCGCATCCATTTTCAACATCTCTTTGAACAGTCTAACGGGCTAATCTCCCGCCTATAACGGCCCCAGGTGAGGTATACCTGAGGTATAGTTGGTGGTGGAGGGTATAAGGGAGGCAAACAATTGATATTTTCGTGAATTCTGTCGGTATTCTTTCTGGTTTCATCGCGCATTTCGTCGCCCCATGCCCCGACCCCTATACCCCTTGGGCTCTTGGCAGACAAGAACCACACGCTTTGCACTTGACGGGCAGGGACCACCTAATTAAGTCCCCTGTCGCTAACACAAACCACCGAATCAGACGCCCGCTCGCATTGCTGGCGCCGATTGATGGCTGAACAAGTGAAGAGAGAAAAAGTGACACTGAACTCACCTGGCAGACGCACCCTCTTTACACGTTTCCTACGCGCCGTGTTGCCGCTTCAGTTGCATTTTTTGTGTACGAGACATGTAATTGTTCCAATTGTGCACCACTTATCCAGAGTCTTTCCCATGTGGACGACAGCGAACCGCCTGTTCAGGTTTGTGGAACTTGGCAATTTCTCTTCCATTTCAGTCCACGCTATCCACGCTGCCTGTGCGAGACCACCATGAACTCGCCCGACTTCGAGTCGCCACCGGCACGCCGAAACCAAAGGCGGAAGCCCGAACTCAACATCAACACGTCGGCCTCAGCGACCAGTCTGAGAAGCAGCAGAGACAGACAATACCGAGATCGAGACCGAGACGGAAACGGCGAGAGGAACATGCCACAAACCCCCCCTCCGGTTCGAGCGCCGCCCGAGCCGACCAAGGGAAAGAGCACAGCTGCATCTGGGGGCCGGGCGCTTAGGGTGCCGACAAACACCACCCGGGATGCAGTTGACATAGAAACCTTTCTCGAAAGCCTCACACCCGTCGACATGCCCATGCCCATATCAAAAACATACGACCGCCCCGAGCCGTCGCGTCCCCATCATCGTGACTCGCACGACCTCTCCCTCTCGCCCCGCCAAGTCACCCGGGACTCGCTCGTCGCCAACATGCTCCTTTCCCTAGACCAACTCTCCATAGGCGGTCAATCCAACAACAGTCCTTTTGGTGGTGGATCCGGATCGAGGACGAACTACGACGACCCTGCCCTCTTCTCCTCCTTCGGGAACGACGACGGCCGAGCCATGACGTTCAACTCACGCACCGGTCGCGCCAACAGCAACAGCAATGGTCACGGGTACTCGTACAGCTCCGACTTGGAAGGAGCAGACGACGCGAGCAGGATATCCAGCCAGCCATCGCGTGGGCGTCGGAGCAACAGCAGCTCCGGCTTTCAGTCGAGTCTCGGCCGCATCAACAGCATGCGGGAGGCCAACCACCAGCGAAGCGTACCCGAGACACCTAGACACCTTCACTCCAGAGGTCGAAAGGGGAGCAAAAGCAGCAGCACGAACAGTATTGATGCAGGTTATGCTCAGATCTTATCAAGTCAGCGCTGGGCCCGTGGCTTTGGAAGATCCTCCAGTTTCGACTATGGAGAGGCTAGAACGACAACAGCGCCGGGGCCAGCAAGAACAACGACCGGAAACAACCCCCAATCGCCCTGGCATCTCGAATTCTCAAAGTCCTTCTTCAATGATGAGTACGAGGCCGCCCCTACCCCTACCGTGCCCGGTGGTCCGCGAAGGCTAGCAACGGTTCCGTCAATGCCCGTTTTGCCACCACCCGAATCCAAGAATGAGCCCAAGTCGCCAGGCAAGGTGGTCGAGCGTCGACGCAGCACGAGATCTTCGAGAAGTGCAACGGTTGGGCGCAAGATCGAATCCAAGTATGGTGGCCGTGATGTACCGCCTGTCCCTGCCTTTGACCTCGATTCTGCGCCGGCGCCGCTTGTGGGCTATGAAAAGTCCAAGGAGGCTGTACCATCACCAGCCACCCAAGCAAAGGAGAAACCTGGGTTCTTCCGCAGGATGTTTGGCTCAAGCAAGTCGAACCTCACGAGCGGAACCTCCCCGCAGGCGTCCTCCATGTCTGTCGAAACGCCTGTGAGCAGGGCCGGATCCCAGTTCAAGCCGCCTTCGGCTCCGCCCTCTCGAGAGTCGCACCACTCCACAACCCATACCTTGCAAAAAAAGACGTCCTCCTTCTTCCGGCGGCGGAAGCAGTCCGTCACCGATACAGAACCGCCGCCGCTCCCTAGCGTCCCCCTAGTGCCGCCGGCGGCCAACCTTCCCGCTCCCAAACCACCCGCCTCTGCTAAGCCAGAGCCTAGTCCCATTACGAGTCTACGGCGGGCTATGGACCCGTTCCTGCAAGGAAGCCCGACTACTTCGAGCACAGTCACTCCCACTGGTCTTCCGGTGGAAACGTCGGACGGCCTGGTAGATCCCGAGTTTGACCAGCCCGGGACGGTGAAGGCCGCTTCCCCACAGACAGAGACCTCGGACGACGAGCGTCGTCGTCACACTAGAGGATTTTCTCCGGACTACGAACCCGACCCCAAAGCTATGATCCGTTCCGTTGATCCGGATTCAGCTGGCGAGTCGGGGGCTGCTAACCAACCGCGGATCGAAACTCCCACCCGCCAACCACCCGAACCGCCACAGAAATCACCTCCGAGATCATTCCTGCAAGACAACAGTGATAGCGAGGACAGCCCAAGGCGGCTACGGAAATCTCCGCCGGCCGAGTACCGTAATGACGAAGGCCTAAAGCCAGTAATGGAGTCAGAGAGCAGAAGGCGATCTCCGTCGCCCACCGTGTCGAAATCGAAGAGCTCTCCGAACCTGGGGCGACCTCGTGAGGGCCTGAGAGCCTCGATGCGGGTGGATTCTAAGTTGTCTCCTGTTTCCAGTCGCTCTGACGATCCAAGAGACTCCAACCACCTAGGCTTGCCGATTGAAGGTGTTGTGGCTGACGGGAGCCAAGCCGGATCGCTCGACAGTCCTTACAAAGCCGCTTCTAGTGTGCCAAGCCTGAAGGTGGACAGCGCAGAGCCCAGCCCCAATTCCATGCGAGTAGGCGAGCCTCTCAACCAGTCTAGCAAATCGATTGACGAACCTGATTTTGTTGTGGGGGACCCTACGAACGACGACCGTCAAAAAGCAAAAAAGATCTTTGACGGCGATGAAGAGTACATCCAGAAGGATCGTGCGGCAGCATGGATGGGCGAAGAAGGTACTGTGCGGCAACGAGTCCTACGAGCATACATGGATCTGTATGACTTTGAGAACCAAACCATTGTGAACAGTCTGCGTTGCATGTGTCAGCGCCTCTTATTGAAGGCGGAGACACAGCAGGTCGATCGAATCCTGGTAGCATTCTCTAAACGGTGGTGCGAGTGCAATCCTAACCATGGCTTCAAAGCCCTTGGTACGTGATCCAACTGCAGAAAACAAAATATGAGCTAACCTACTTTCCAAGATGTCATTCATACTATTTGCTACTCCATTATACTCCTCAACACGGATCTGCACATGGCTGATATCGATCACAAGATGACCAGGAGCCAGTTCATCAAAAACACAATGACAACCATTCGCGGAGCGCTGATCGAAGCAGTTCCCGATGCCTTTGAGCGACCAAGCATCCTCCCAGGCAAGGGAAGCAACCTGGGAACTGATGGTGATTCCCGCACTTCCGGAGACCATGACAGACACAACAGCTTCAGGGCTTCATTTAAACCGCCACCACGGCCTGGATCGGCGCTTGGTGGGGTTTTTGCTGACCACGGCCACCGTCATCCAGACCATCTGCACAGCGATGGCTCTGGCCCACTTGTCAAGGCGCCCTTTGATGGACCACTGCGTGGTTGGGAGGCTCAGGTGGAACTTGTCCTCAGAGATATCTATTCATCCATTCGGGACGATTGTCTGCCACTCTTCGGCGCAGAACAAGGCCTACAACCGCCCACACCGGGCGGCCTCTCGGTGATGGGTATGCTCAAGCGGAGTCCTAGTGTGCTCAGCAAGGCTCCATCGGAAGGGGTTGCGTCTACACGGGGTAGGATTCCCGAGTCAGCTAAAGTTAGTTCACGATGGAACTCGAAGAGCCGCTCACGACCAAGAGGCTTTGGAACTGGCTTCTCGTCCAGCCGTACGAGTTTTGATGATGGTACCTCGGTCTGGAGCCCAACTGAATCATCGGCCACTTGGAGCAAGGCATCCCTCGGGCGTACCCACACGTCCATGTCGATGGACTCTTTTGGATCATCCTATCCCCGGGGCGACTACCAACAGTCAATCGGCTTTGCTAACGCTCTCAGCCAAGCCATCATCCGTGAAGACAATGCATACGATGTTCCAGCGAGGGCCACTGAGGAGATAAAGACCGAGCAGCTACTAGAGGACGACTCTCTCGAGTTGGCCGGCCCGCCGTGGGTTAAAGAAGGCATAGTGACGCACAAACATCATCTCGACGGCGTTGATAAGCGTGCCAAGGACCGTAACTGGGCCGAGGTATTCGCCGTCATACAAAAAGGTCAGATGAGCTTGTTTTCGTTCTCACCAAACAAGTCTCTCCGCAACAAGGGCCGTTTGCGGGGACACTTGGGCAACGGGTCCCTTCCCAAGGGTGCCGTTGTCGGTGGCGGCAACTGGCAAGAGAATGCCACCAACTTGGGCACCTTTTCTCTCCGGCAGACCCTTGCGTCTGCCCTCCCGCCACCGGGCTATTCGCGTTCCCGACCTCACGTCTGGGCACTGTCCCTACCCTCCGGCGCCGTCCATCTCTTCCAGGTCGGCACACCCGATATTAGCAAGGAGTTCGTCAGCACCGCCAATTACTGGAGCGCGAGGCTCAGCACGCACCCTCTCGTGGGTGGCATATCCAACATCGAGTACGGCTGGAGCGATGCCATCATCAACAACGCGCTGGTAGCTGCCATCAACGAGAGCAACACGAATCTGCCCGGCCGACCTGGCACCGCGATGAGCAGCAACAAGGGACATTCGCGCCCGGGTAGTGAAGCCACCGCCGCCAATGTTCCCCCCATCGTTGCGTCGATCGGTAGGTCCTCGATGCAGAGCCGCAGTAGCATGCGCAGTTCCAGCTTCGACTTTGCCCTTGCGCGGCCTGGTTCTGGTAGTAGCGGTGTCTTGGGCAACATTGGTGCCGGGAGCTTGCCTTCGCGTCATGGCCACAAGCTACCTGGTGACCGCATTCATATTGCGGAGTGGTCTCCGCCAACGCAGAGCATGCGCCCGAGCAATGTCTCGGAGCGTCACCAGCGCGAGGCTTTGTTAGCTTACGTGCAGACTATTGAGGAGGAGCTCCAGACGCACAATTCTTTAAGGAGTCCCATGCTGCTGGCGTTCTCGCCTAGGAGCAGTAACGCTGCGAAGGCGATGGCAAACTGGGAGCGCAAGAGCGAGTACCTCCTGCGCGAGATTGTCAAGTTCCGCACGTATGTGGACTCGCTCCAGGCCGCGGAAGCAAGGAAGGCGGAGATTTATGGGGAGAGGAATAATGCACGGCGAGCGGCGAGGGGAGAGGAGTTTGGGAGTGATCAAGAGGATACCAACGAGGGTGAGCAGCAAGGAGAGGAAACTGAAGCCAGAGATGGTCTGGAAAGGGAGGTGGCTAAGGTTGATGCTTGAGGGTGATATGGTATAGAACACCCAGTGACGAGTTTATGCATTACGCCATGGCAACGAACAAATCTTTCAAGTGGTTTCTTGCACACACACACACAAAACACAAAACTCGCATTTTCAGGGGTTCTCAGTTACTCTTTTATTTATCCTCATTCTATTAAGTAAGCGGAGCGTGTTATGAGCTACCTCAGCTAGCATTGGAGCAGCCAACGCTCAGTTTATTAGACGGGCAGTTACTTTTCCCGAAAAGGATGGAAGGAATCATCGAAGCATGAGATTTTAGCATGGATATTCGCTTGAGTGGGTGGATGGGTGGTTCACGCTTACGGAATTTTAATAA
The DNA here is from genome assembly GCA_033439685.1 of Apodospora peruviana. Lineage (NCBI taxonomy): Eukaryota > Fungi > Ascomycota > Sordariomycetes > Sordariales > Lasiosphaeriaceae > Apodospora > Apodospora peruviana. The sequence goes on from JAUEDM010000007.1 coordinate 2,219,174, forward strand.
TACCCCTTTTTCTTCTTAACAGCTTTTTATCATTTCTTTAAATTCCTATGTAATTTACACCTACTACACGCGTTTGTAAATACCTTACCTACTTCAGTCTGCTTACGCTTTATTTGATACCCAACTCATGAAGACAATACCTACTTGTCGAGCGGTACCGACGACATATCCTTTGTGGTCTTTTACACCCCCTTGACCGCCTTGCTGACATGTGTTGATATCTAACTAAAAACCACGGCACGAGATAAGCGCACTTCTGGTCCTTTCAACGATGTAAGTATGAAATACAAATCACCCATTGTCAGTCTATGACATCCAAGAAGAGCACAGCATCCAAAACCATGCAAATGATATTTAGCAAATACCTACCTTGTGTAGTAAGTAGACACACTGCATGCGTGCGTCACAACGCTTCCAATCCATTGATCCTCATAAAGATACTAACGTACAGGTCTCGAGAACAAGCAAGGAGAGGGAAGAAGGAGAGGCAAAAGCAAGAAGATCAAATATACAACCTAAGTAATGTTGCTGTGCCTGCTTTCACAAGAAATGCCTTGCCGACAACCATTGAACCCAACCCAACCGCCTGCCCAAAAGAAAAAGGAAGAAATAGAAACGCCCGCCAAAGAAAAGAAAAGAAAAACCAAAACCCCAAATCTATCAGTACTAGTTATCGCCTATCTGAGATGGCCTGCGTAATCATTACTGCCAGACCAGCATCACGTCTCTCAACAAGACTGCCAGTCCTATCAACAGTCTTCTTCTCGCCACCATTATTATCTTTACCAGCAACTTGAACCCCAACAGCAGCAGGAGCAGAACTCGAC